>PYAF01005688.1:175092-196555 GCA_007407185.1 Glycine tomentella
TTTTTCTTATTTTAATTCAAACAAACTTTTAAATAAGAAAAAAAAAATGTAAAGATAGTGCTGCTTAGCTTCCATTTTTTCAGTTATATGTATCACAAATATTTTCCCTACAAGATAACCTTGTTTAAATTGAGTAAAATTATTATAAACAATAAAAAAAATCTCGGAATATTTAATATAATTTTATATCTAGACTACTCAAATTTGAAATACTAACAAAGTTGAAACAATTTTATATTATTTGATCCACAAGTTTGATGGTAGATTTAATTTTCAATTTTAAAAGAAAATGTTATGTTATAATTCATAATTAATATGTCTAACCACATTAAACTGATTTTTCGTTGAATGAAACTCATAAGTAGGCAATCAAAAACTTTCTAAATGCCCATCATTATTTAACGACAAATTAGTTTCCGAGACATTTTCAAAATTAAAAATTGGCTTGAATGAATGACTTGACTATTTGTTAGATCTAAATTAATACTGTTTTCTTTTGTTGCCATCAGATCATATTTTTTTCTTCACTCATCACCTCACCACTTCTAAATGCACCTGTCATCCATAATTTCCTTGCGTTTCACTTCAGTTTGGCATGTCATGTTCATTTGCTGAGTTCAACAAACGTATTTGAAATTTGAAAATGTATTTTAATAATAATTAAAAGTTAGGAGAATAAAAAAGTTCTTTATTATTGACTTGTGAGAAGAGTTGGTGTCTTGGTGATCAGTGACTATTAAGTGTACCATGGCCAAACTAACAATAGGACCCAATGCAAACCTACCACATAAAATAATCTGGCCAAAACTTACCATAATTAAGACCTTGGTCTTCTGTAACGTGTATTGATGGAAAGAGAATGGAAAAATTCTTTTCTTACTAGCAGCAACTTTTACACATCCCTTGGGGCCGATAAGTGACGATGATTAGCCTTTTCAAATCGATGCGACCCCCAAGCAAATCTGAAAAGACAAAAACTTACATATATGAAAAGGTAGAATTTTTTTTTCAATGAAACAAATAATACCTTAAGTACTTGTTAAATTAAATTAAACTACGGTTGGAGGTGCAAATTGAATTGAATACATCGCCCCAAACCTAACATGAATATTTCATATACTTTGGAGAAAGGTGTATCCTAAGTTGTATCGAAATACTTTCATAAAACCAATCTCATTCCAATACTACTGAATACGGTTTGAGTGACATAACATGATGTGACTACCAACAAAAAATCATTCAAAAGATTACTTTACAAGATTAAACCACAATCAGTTTTAGTTAATTATAGTTATTCAATTAACTCGTGATTAAATAGTCATAGTTACTTAATTTTACTCCTGAATAACTACTCATTCTTAAAAATTAAAAAGCAAAAAGAATTGCACCTGCACTGTATCCATAAAGACGACAAGAGATAATTCTGAAACTGTAACCACTTATACCAAGTAGCAAGTAGCAACTCAAATTGACCTTGTATCAAAATATAATATTCCCACTCCCCCCCAAAAACACACCAAAAATGTCCCAATCCCCATGTATATCACACGCACGATGTGAACGAGGCAAAGTCTCGTTCGGACAATAGTATCATTCTTCTAGGTTTACTATTTTTGGAAATGATTTTTCAACAATAAACGTGATGTGTTATTTTTTTTTTCCTAGTGCACTTTCAAAATATACTATTTATGAAGGGAAAAAAAACTATATACTGTGTTAATTTTTATACTCAACCAATAGACCAGACCAATATTTGATATACATGTAATCTTCTGAATTGAGTACGGAATCTTGAATATCAAATAATTCTATTCCCATCCTTGGGAAACAGGCTGTTCATTTTTGTTTGTTATTGCTTTGCCTCGGGTGGTTGCAGCAGTAATAATATAGTAAGTTGCAACCTCTTCCATTGTGAAAGCTTCAGGTTCTTGGCCAACCACCGTGCGACACGTCAGCAAACGGAACTTTTCGCTGACTTTCCCTTCCCATTAAACAGAAAAAGAAAAAAAAAAAAAAAGAGAGTAGAAAAAACGGGGATTGAGTCATAACCGTTTCTTTCTGTTTCGCTACACAACACTGCATGATGTTATGCACAGTTGCACACACACACACACATACGCATAAATTAAAATACCAATAGCGCTTTTTTTTTATTATTATTTTTTCTTTTGTTGTTGGTTTCGTCGTTGCGTTGCGCCTTTTTCCGTTTCTCTCTATGAGCGATGGTTTGTTACTTTGTTTGAAGGAACAATAAAATAACTCCCTTCGCAACAATGACCACTGAGCTAACGCTCTCTCTCTCTCTCTCTCTCTTCGTCTCTGTCGCCAGTTGGTGATGGTGGTTGCGGAGAAGTTCATGAAAAATCATGAATAACGTGATTTTTAGTAATTGCTGAGATTGAGTGATTAAGAAAGAGAAAGAACGCGCCACAACATAACTCACTCGCACACACTTAGAAGAGAGAGAGAGAGAGAGAGAGAATGTTTAGGTTGCATAAGCACAGGGTTGCGAAGTCAGGGGACAAAATTGAGTTCAAAATATCTCATCTCAAAGCGCTTCAGGTTCATTTCTTCTTCACTCTTTCTCTTCTTCCGTTTCTCGTGTTGTTCTCTTACGTTGATCAATGTGACTAGTGTAGTTGTATCTGTATGTGTTTCCGTGTTTGCTTAATCTGCTTCGTCTTCGGAATTGGTGATCCGCAATGATAATTCGTTTGTGCAATGCAGCTGAAAATCTTATGATCCTAATTTGGAAATGAATTAACAAACATTGATATAGTGATGTTGTTTTTATTTTAAATTAGAAATTTATTATACGAAGTGCTTCGTATTTTGGAAAGAGAAACGTTGAGCGGACTCAGAGAACATGTTTGTGATGCTTTGTTACGAGAGGAGTGATAGCTACATAATCCTACCATACTATAAAATTATGAGTAAAACTCATTAAATAGAAAATGAGATCCATATTATTTTGTGATTTTCAATAAATTTTAGCTAATGACAAAGAGTATAGTAGAGATTGTCTTACTAGTATTTGTCTTGTTATGAATAGCTTAGCTGCAATAGCTCTGTGGCTTCTGTTCTCGTGGAATGCGGAACAATGATACGTGTATGTTTTAAAAAAGAGTCAAATCATAAAATTATTTGCGTTTAAGAGTTAAAGACCATAGGGTACTGTTATAACTTATAACATTCCAATAATTCGTGAATCGTGGAAAAAATTTCTTTTCAGAATTCCATATAAAAATGCTTTGAATTTTCTGATGTTCTTTCAGTATAAGGCCATAAAAGAAACTCTGGTTCAGTCAATAATGAATGCTGATTCTAATGTTAGTAGGTACCCAAGGGGTGGGACAAGCTATTTGTTTCTGTTGTCTCGGTAGACACTGGTAAAACAATTGCAAAGTCGAGCAAAGTGTCAGTGCGTAATGGAGGTTGTCAATGGTCAGATACATTTTCAGAATCTATACTGGTTTCGAGAGATAATTCTTCCAAGGAGATTCAGGATTGTGTCCTTGAGCTTATTGTTGCCATGGTATTATCACTGATTCACTATTGCTGCTATGCACATCATTTTGTTATTCTTCTGTTCCTTTATCTTTATCAGCTTGAAATTTCTCGGTTTGGATTAATAAATAATAATCAGTATCACTTAACAGGGGTCATCAAGATCTGGCATCCTGGGAGAGGCCACTGTTAGTTTGACTAGCTATATGAGTTCAGGTGCTGCTATTCCACTTTCAATCCCACTGAATAAGTGCAACCATGGGACAGTTTTACAAGTGAGTCATACAACTGAAGTTATGTCTTACTTGTGACTGGCTGTAGAAACTGGGAAGGGATTGCTATTTGATTTCATGGATGGTCATGTGTCAATATGGATTATATTCAAAGTTGTTTTTTTTCTCAAATTGAGGGAAAATATAGATAGCACTGGATATCTGGAATATTTTGCTGACTTGAATTGAATTAACAAATATATGTTTTGATGCTTTAAAATATATATAATTGTCTTGCTCACAGATTTGCTTTTCTTATGATGATTGATGTTACCATTTCACTTAATAAAAGTAGTCTTGAACAAACAGTAATACAGCCACAAAGTTGTAATTTAGTATTCGTATATTTTTATCCATCAATATATATATATCACAAGGAAATAACTTTTTTCCTTCTTGCAAATGCATTATTCCTTTGTGACAAATCTCTTTTTCATTAACTTCACACACGATGATGTGTCTTTTGAGTCTTTTTTCAACTTAATTTTTATTCAACTTTTCTTTATCGGCTGATTGTTGCATGAGACTTGAATCTTATTCATGGAGATTATGACCCCATAAGCATACAACTATTACATGATATGATATGGTTTTTCGCTTCTTTTACTTACAAGACAGCCGCCAGGTTCTTCACTTTGAAGGCACGTGGTTTACTCTTCCATTGGAATAAACAGTATGAAAAATTATTTGTTACCCATTACTCTACCTTGTTGAGAAGCCCTTTTTCTTTGGTTCATCTTTGCTCATTCAAGCAGTACTCACTGTGATTCTCCTCTCCGAATATAGAGACAAACTATGGGCTATTATTACAATAATGCTATTGCAGAAAAATATCATTGAATTTAGAGTTGGGAATTCAGTGGTTATGCATTTTGCAGGTGACTGTGCAGTGCCTTACGCCAAGAACGAAACTCAGGTTTGTATTGGAGGGTAGTCTTTTTGTATTATAATGTCAATTATTCTAGTAAGTATTTATCTCCTACACTTTTTCCAGGGATCAAGAATCAAGTGAGACAAAGTTTCATTTGAAGGCCATCAATGAAAGTAATTATGATCTGGCTGTCAAGTCCAATGAATCAGATTGTTCAAATGTACAGAGTATTGAATCTTCCTCTATTGAAGATTTCGACTCTATCTTATCTCCCGGAGAAATTGAGACAATGGTAAAATTACAACATTTTCCATACTATAATAATATTCATATCTGTTCTGTTGCATAAATGGTTACAGAATTCTTCCCACGTATGCATATTGGTAAATAATAATTCTCTATGTGCGCCTAATAATCAGTTATCAGGATGAGATTTCCAGACTCAAATAATTCTCTAGTTTAACTGTTTGTTTATATTTAGGGTCTTCTGGTGCATCAGGAACATATTCACAAGATTTATATATGGCATTTGTATTGCATCATCTCCACCAATTCCAATTTTAACTGGCATTTTCTGTCCCTTAAGTTTGCAAAAAATAGTATTACTATTTTAGAGGGATTTTTGCAAGGTGGTAACTGCTTTTCATCCTAAAGGGTACTTTAAAAGTCATTCATTGTACAGAGTTGTCTTCTATCACTGTCCAGGAAGCAAAAGAATTTCTTTACGCAGTAGAGCCATTAGCTTGCTTATGTTCGAGTTGTGTTGTAATTTACTGTTGGCCTGCGTTTATCATGAAACTAATGACACGCTGCACTTGCACCTTGGCTGCAGGCAGCAGGCTTCTCCGGATCTGTATCAAACTGCAGCCATAACTCAACTGAGGATTCCACAGGAAGGGGAAATATCTCCCCATCTATCAGTGACAGGCAGAGCCCGACTGCAAGACAAGATTCAACCAGTTCCCAGAAAAGTGCATCCCATCACGATGACCCTGTGAATGATTCTTCCCAGTCAAATAATTCATCATTTAATTCCCAGAATATGCAAGACATTGGGACATTATCTTCTAAGAAGACCAATGCTTCTAATAACCGTCTGGAAGCTGCAGAGGACACAAGTGAAGAGCTGCGGGCAGAAGCAAAGATGTGGGAGATGAACGCCCGGAAGCTAATGGGTGATTTAGACATGTTGAGGACAGAATTCTCAGATCAATCCAAAAAAATGGCTGGTATGGAAATGGACCTTTCAGCGGCACAAGTAGAGCGTGATAGTTTGAAAAAAGAAGTTGAACAGTTAAAATTGTCATTTGAGGATCCAATTGTGAGACAGAAAGCATTGGAAGATTCAATGTCTCAAGTTGAAGGTATTCCAAAAATTGAAAATGCACTAAAAGAGGAATTGAAGTTTGAAAAAGAATCCAATGCCAACTTATCTTTGCAACTGAAGAGGAGCCAAGAAGCAAATATAGAGCTTGTTTCTGTTCTCCAGGAGCTGGAAGACACCATAGAACAACAGAAAGTTGAGATAGAAAATCTTTCATCATTACCCTCAAAATTCAGTGATCTAGAGAAATCTTTCCAACAAAGTATAGAAGGAAACAAGCACTTAATGCAACAACTAGAACAATTGGAGGCATCAAAGAAAAATCTGCTGATCAAGGTGCAAGAGCTGGAAGGGATCTTGGAGGACAAAATGCGAGGTACTGAACATGCAAAGATTCAAAACAACAAAACACTTTCAGATATTGAAATGGAGTCTGAAAGCAAAATATCTTCTAAAGATAAAGAAATTTTAAGTTTGAAAGCAAAGCTATTTGAATCTATCCCAGAAAGTTATAATAATGCAGAGACTATGTCCAGAAATTTAGGTGATGCAGATCTTTTGAGAGAAATCGAAGTACTGAAAGAGAAAGTTCAGGAACTTGAGATTGACTGCAATGAGCTGACAGAGGAAAACCTGGAGCTCGTATACAAGCTAAAAGAAGCAAAGAAAAATTCGAAAGATGGTGGTGCATCTGAAGAACTTTTGTCAGACAAGCTTAAAGATCAATGTTCTACTAGCTTTGGGTCTGAGGTAAGCAACAATTTATTTCGAATATTCCATTCAGAAGACATGCTCCAGGGGAAAAAGGACATCAAGATTAGTAATGATGATCATTTTTCAATTCAAGAGCTTGAGACTTCAAAGTTAGCTCTAGAAGTCCAAATCACAGATTTGAATAAGGAACTGACTAATAAAACATCTGTGATAGGAAATCTTGAGGCTAATTTATCAGGTAAAGAAAAGGAGATTGGGGTTCTGCAGAAGCTGCTGAGTGAGTTCGAAGCCAATGTTTATCATCTTGAACAGGAAAAAAGTCAACTAGATAAACACATGGAGACCTTGATAAAAGAAAATAAGCATGAACTGGAGCTTCACATATTAGACATGGAACTGGAAAAACAACAATTGTCCATTCGTGTTTCTGTTTTAGAAGCTCAGTTAAGAGATTTGACAAATGAACAAGAGTTCCGTTTATCAGAACTAGAGAACTCTAGATCTCAAGCTGCAAGACTTCAAGAGAAGATTATGGAGATGCAGTCTGAGATAGATTCTTCAACAGAAGACTTGAAAGAAAAATTAAGGGTGGCACAAATTCACTGGTCAGAAGCACAAGAAGAATGTGAATATCTAAGAGGAGCAAATCAGAAGTTACAAATTTCCGTTGAGAACCTTGGAGAAGAATGCAGTTCTTTCGAGAAGCTAAATGGAGATTTGAAGCAGCAAAACTTGAAGCTAGAGGAATATTGCTCCCATATGGAAGCCAGGTTGAGGGAATCAGATGAAAGATTTGCCAAGTGCTCTGAAGGAGTGGAACACTTGGAAAAGAAATTTGATTTAAAGCTAGAAGATATTGCATCAAAAGAAAAGCACCTAACTTCAGATTTAGATGGTATTTTTTATGAAAATAGGAAACATATGGAGCAGGCTCATGTTTTATTGAATCAGATGCAAATGGAGATGATGGTAGAAACTCAGAACCTTGAATTAGAAGTTGAGAAACTCTGTTTGAAACTTTCAGCAGCATATGATGAGAAAGAGAGAATAGTTTCCAATGCCATGCTTGAAGTATCCACATTACGTGATGATAAAGCCAAACTGGAATCTGCTTTTGAAGAAGCTCAATCTAAAGTGATTTTGGCTAAGAACGAGGTTGATATGATGCAGTCTCAATATGAACAAAAGCTGAAAGACCTAACAACACAGCTTTCCAAATACAAAATTAAAATGGAAATGCTGATGACTGAACATGAAAAGTTGTTGAAGCTGGTGGAGGACTTTAAATCAAGAGAGCTAAAATTCAAAAGTACTATAAATGCTCTTGAATTAAAACTAACAGTCGCTGAATATGAAAGACAGCAAGTCATGGATGAATCTGGAAATTTAAAGGTTCAGTTGCAGCAGACCCATCAATTTGAAAATGAGATTATAGCTCTAAAGAATGAGCTCAATGCTTCTAATTCTGAGAAAGAGAGACTGGAAGCCTCATTGCGCCTAACATCTGAACTATGTGAAGATATGAAGGAAGAGAAGACATCATCTGCACTAAAGATATTAGCCTTGGAGAAGGCTGAGTCTGAATTGGAGGACTGCAAGAGAACTAGAGCGTCCCTGGAAGAAAAACTTCTTTTGTTGGAGAATGACTTGAAGGAAAGAGAATCAAGATGTGTCCAGGATACTGAGCTCAGTCACAGCAAGAGAATAAACAGGCAGCATCAACAGACCATACAACTGCTTGAACAAGAAAAAGCTGAGTTCCAGACAAAAGCCCAAGTCCTTGAAGAAGAATTGAAGCTGATAAAGGAACAAAGGAGAAATCAAGTTTCGAAATTAAACAGGAAAAGTTTACCTGTTCACGATGATATGAAGGCCTCAAAAGTTAGTGCTCTTTTTCATTAATGGCATGGTAACATTTTGATGACAGTACTAGTAATTTTCTTTCTATGATTTAGCAGAACCCTGTGGTGAAAAATACCAATCAACATCGCAGTAATAGGAAAAAGTCATTAAAGAATGACAGAGAAATCATGAAAGATCAACAAGACCCTGGTTACAGCATCAAACATCAGAGTGAGGTAATATGTTTTGAATATGGACTGTATTGTAATTTACCTCCATGTCAAATGTTACAAAGTATATTTAATAATTACAATTTGTGTGGTGCAAAGTGATAATATCAAATAAATGTAGTCTCACTGGAAATGACACCTTACTTTACAATGTTTCTGTTTCATGTCTCCTTTTTCTTAAATAGGTAGAAACTGAACTTGGACTTCTTGATGAAAATGTTCATGCTGTTGAAGTAGATCCACTACCAAAGACTCAATTGCTTGAGAATGAACTAGCAAAAGAAAAAGAAGTCAAGAACATTTATGAAGTTCAACTTGACAGGTTAGAGCCTTAGAGGAACATACTGTACCTTCAAAGCTAAAAGGAAAAGGCTTTTAATCTGTTTATATGACCCCCTTATGCTGATCCTTTTATTAATTTGAAGCTTTTTATTCTATTTTGAACAATCCAATAACATCAAAAGTTGTTTCCCACTCGGTGGGTTATTTTAAATCATTCAAACAGGATTATTCCAATCTTCGCTTCCGAAAAGATAGATTTTACTCTGATTTACCAGCATCTGAAATTGTTAAAACTTTGGCTGGTGACAAAATTAGAATTTCTTGTCCGGCTGTTCAGCTATTTAGGATTAAGCGATTGAAGGTGTATTTGGCTCACTAAAGTTATTATCAGGTGAAAACACTACATAAAGTTTTCGAGAAATAAAAGAAAATTTAAGTTACAGAAGATGATGCCAACTTTCTTTTGGTTTCAATGGATTGCCTATTGAGGCTCCATATTGTATACCTTTTGGTTAAAACCAAGTTTAAAACAGTTAAAGTCAACATGCAGTAATTCATTTAGGGATGCCAGAAGACTGACTTATTGTTTCAAAGATGTCGTAGACTCGTAGTTACTCTGCTGCTAATTTTGGAACTTCTGTTTTTGTTTTTTGAGCGCTTGACTTATTGCTCATATGAAGTATTTTATCCCGCAGGTCACCATCTCAAGGCCGAAACAACCAAGCAAATGGCCCAGTAAAATCAATGGCTGAAGAACTAGTGACTAAAGAAAAATTTGAACGTACAAAATCAATGCTAGAGGCAGAGTTAAGAGATATTCAGGAGCGCTACTTCCACATGAGTCTTAAATATGCTGAGGTTGAAGCTATGCGTGAAGAACTTGTGATGAAGCTCAAGGCGACCAGGAAACAAAAAGGATGGCTTTCATAGAATTATGATCAGTTTGATGGCCCTTTATTGGATTTAAGGCTGCTAATCTCGGGTAACTTTTCTCATGAATTGCAAGTGTCACAGATTTTTCAATCTACTATAGGATGTATCTTTTGGAAATGACTCATTCATTGAATAGGATTATAGTAATAAAACTATAATGGTCGTTTGTATTGTAAATATAGAAATTTTGAAGGTAGAATTACACTTAGCAAGTGATATTGTGATTGTCTTGGGCTGTCAATACTTGCTCTCCTTGTATCCCAAGGATTTACATAGTTTCAAACAGGCAGCATTCATTATTTTGGCTGTTATATGTGCTGCTATTGAGAAAATAAACTATGCCACTACAGTTACAGTATAAAACAATTTTATCCTATTATCTAATTACAAAACACTTCCTAAATCCCTAATTATAAGATATAATTGACTAATTCATGCTTATTAAAAAAATTAATTCATTATCATTAAATTTGTCTATAATTATAATATTTTTTCAAATTTATTCTTAATTTTATTGAAAATCTATCCATCTTCTTCAATCTCCATAAGAGAGAGAAAGAGACAATTTATGATAATTTAGTCAAAAAAATAATTAATACACAAGAGAAATGATATGAATGAAGTCTTATAATAAGGAACAAAATTTTTAGTTGACTATATCTTATAAATAAGAAGAAGAATAGTACAATGTATGATAAATTTTTTGCCTTAAAAATAATTATTTTAAAAATCATGCTAACTACTATTTCAGATTGATTGATAGTATAACTAACAATAAACTCGTGATTTTTTTTCTATGGAAACAATTAACTAAATACAGAGAAAAGGAACACACAATAAAAAATGTTTCTTCCATAGTGCCACGTGACAAACTGACCGTCCCACTAATAACGGAGAGCATGCAATTAGAATTTAGAAATACCTCGTATAGGTCTGCATTGCCCCGACCCACTTTAAAAGCACCTGATACGATTGTAAAATATTCGCATGAAATACAGAACACATAATTGTTGCCAAAGATAGATAAATTTTCATTAGCATCTTTGGAAGAGAAACAAATAATACAAAAATAAGAGTTAACCCAAGCAATCATCCGAAACCTGGGATGAACTAGGCAGTTGCAAAGAGGGAAATATTGATCAAAACTCAAAAGGGGCCTAACCAAGCTGAATCATAAATTACAACTTCCGAACATTGTTGTTGATTACTGAATAACCCTGTCACTGACCAAGTCTTATACACCATTTGAACTTGTTGATTTCCTCCGTAACACTTAATGTACCTAATTAATTTATTTGACTAACAAGTCAAAATCAAATAATTGTCAAACTTATTTCAATCAAAACATTATAGAAGAAATATTTTCTGCGGCATTCACTTGTTGTAGTTACATTTTTATTCTGCATAACAAATAACAATAGAAACCCTATAATTTTGTCCATTATGTCTCCCACTGATTACATTGGTGAGCTGTCTAGGCCCTCATTTCCAAGATATTCTATGCTTTCAAACTACTTTTCCTATCAATCGGATCCTAAAACTAGAAAAAGAAAAATCCAACAGCAATTCAGATAGAAGCATCATTCTGTTTCACTTTGGCATCAAATAATATTCTTCTCTTTTTGGTTGTTCAAAGCATCCACTGATGCTAACCAGCGCATATGCTTTTTCCCAATTCCTACTATTGTGTTTCTTTTTGAAAAAACTGTTTTTGATTTACGAAAAATTCCTTCATTGTTCAAAACATCTTTTTCTTCTCCCATTTCTTTACCTCGATGAATGGAACCAACAAAATGAAGGTAAAAAAGGCAATAGTTGGGAAACAATAAATGAGACTAGCTTAATGCTCTATGGGTGTTATACTGTTATTCGTTTGTTGCAGATCAGGTATTGATTTAGGATTAATAAAATGTTATTCTAAATTACCACAGATGTCTCTCAAGTGCATAAACAAACATAAGGGTGCGTTATAAGTTAAATGTCTATGCATTAAGAGGATAAGAAGGGCAATAGTTGTAAGTTATTATTTAATCACAAATTATTGTTTAAATTATTTTAAAATAATTATTTTAAAAGTTAATAAATTTATTATACATAATAAATTATAATTGAATAATTGTATAAAACTTTTTAAAAGATCATTGGATAATTGTATAAAACTTTTTAAAAGATCAGTGTATATTAGAAATTACGATGAGATGCACTGACAATATTTTTTTTATAAAAGTTTTTACTTTTGATTCTTCTGTATTATAAGGACACTTGATAGTATTTTTTATAAAAGTATTAATTATTAATTTGATGTAAAATAATTGTGATCACTAAAATTTATGAATCAATACACTCTTACACTGATAAACTGTTATTTTTATGTTATCTTTAATTGATAGTTATTATCTTTAGCTATTATCTTTAGTTATTATCTTATCTTTAGCTATTATCTTTAATTAATATATTTAGTTATTTTTATCTTTAGTTGATCTTTTTAAATAGAGACCCCTTGTATTACTAAAAAACAGACAATAATACAATCATTATTCATATCTTCAATTTTATCATAACCTTTCTTCAAAAGATGTTTTTCATCTTTTAAAACTTGCGATGAGGATATCTATTTTAACCCCCAAATTAATTACATAAAGACTGGTCTCAAAGTGTTCTTCAAAAGACCAAATCCTCTACAGAAGGGAAACATTACGCAAGCTAATAAACTATCAAACTTTTGATCTAAAAGAGGGCAACGCAAATAATAATGATGATAATGCTGTTGTCACTAGAATGTGAAATCTCACTCATACTGACAATAAGAATAGCTAAAAGTCTGACTCAGAACGGCTGAAAGCGAAATGTGTTTACCTAATGTATCTGCCCAAATTAATGGTAAAATATTCAGAGGCACACGGCCCTAGCATGTGTCTCTCAGCTTAACTACACCTGATTCATCGCATGCCTAACAAATTTTCAATGGTTGGTGTTTGTTTATTTTTACCATGTTATTGGTAGAATATATCTTAATTTTACATACGACTGATCTAGTGGCTAATGGTTGATCATTTTTTTTAAGATTTTTATTTCAAATTCGAAATCTTATTTAAGGAATTCAATAAAATACCATTTTGATCAATAACAATTTTAGAAAAACAAATTTTTGTTAACAATTCAATTTAAAGGAAATTATTTAGCAAATTAGCAAAATAATCTGTATTTGATTTTCTTTTTTTTGTGTAAAATTTCATTTCATTGAATCAATAGTACCAGCATATAATGGGTTGTGAGACACTTATGGTCTTAGGGCAAAAAGTAAAATTATTAGTAATATTTGAAAAAATAAAAGTGTGTCTCGTTAATATTAGGGATAAATTTGAAAAAGAATATAATTTAAATTTGATTAATTAATTTTCTTAATCATGAAAAATTAATTAATTGAGCCTTATGAATAAGTTCATATTTTATAACAAAATCATGGTTAAAAGTAACTAAACATAAAAAAAAAAAAATCTCGTGTAAAGGTCCAAAAGCCCGATATAAACATATCAATAGTTGGTTTTCTCTTAAGTAAGAAAAGTAGTTGTTTTTCTCTTTTTAGTTAGGGAAAGGGAAAGTGTGAAGTTATATAGTAAGCATATTAAATTATGATAAAAATGAAAAAGATATATCAAGCATATTAAGATTTTAAAAGGGGGGAAATGTGTCACTTTTACAAGCTATTTCGCACATTTGTCGTCAGATACATGGTAAAAATAATCAACCTTTTAAAAGTCGCACTATCCTCCATAAAATTGTCTACCACAAATAAATATTTATTAAACAGCAATTAACAAAATAAATAATAATAAATGTGAAAGCTACTTTTCTTTTGGCTTCCACTTCCATTAAGCAAATGAAAAATTAAATCCAAATAATAGAAAAAAGAAATAAAATAATGAAATGAAATAAGCCATCTTACTGTGTATGTATTTCTATTTGAATCGGCCAACCCATCCAGCCCTCCAAAAATGAAGTCATTTCTCTGGAAACTGTATTTGTATTTTGTAGTCAGAAATTGAAGATTTCAAAACCAAATATCCAGCGAGTGGTGATCCAATCAGAAGCATGATATAAAAATAGTGGGTCAATTTTGTTAGCCCATAGTTCTCCTGCTGCTTCAATTCAAAGACCTCCTAATAACAAAAACCATATTTGCTACTTCCCCTTCTGAAATTGAGTTAGCAGTGAGGAGATATCACTCTTTTTCAAGCCACTTTTAGATGGAGAATTTTGATCACGGCTATACTAAATCCCAAGGGTAGAAAAAAACAAGACACGTGAGGGGGAAAATCGAAAGGTGTTTGTCATATGTGGAGCAAAGGAGGGTGTGCAAGGGCATATGCTTTGGAAGATGCTATATTAGGAACCTCCATTTCACTCTATATTACTTTAATTTATATTCCCTTTAACAAAAAGTCACCCCCCAACACCACACAAGGTACTTAAGTCATCTCACTCCTTTATTGCTATTATGACCAAACAAGGAGCAAAATCCTATAACACCCAATCCTAGCTTCAACTCCAAACCCTCTCTTAACTGCACCACCCCATCATCCCAAACATGTAACACCCCTTTTGAAAGCTTTCTCATGAGCCACCCCCCCATGCCCCATGCTACCAAACTTCCTTAACCAATTTAGCATGTGGGGGTGGTGGACATGTTGTGGATGGTGTGTTTTGGTGTGGCTATAATGGTATGCTCCTTATCTTTCCATGCTCCTTTTCTTTCAAGGCTAGGCTAAAACGCTCCCTCTTGAGGGCGGTTTCTCTTGGAAAGGGCAACTTCAATCCTTTGGCATTTTTCAACTCCTCCACCTCACTTCACACACTGTGATTTGGGCTCTTGAGGGACCTCTCAGAATGGCAACACCCCTTTTATGTGTTCCTTACTCTCTTCTAGTTCTTTTATTGTACAACAAAATTTCGATGCAGTTTCTTAGATGTTGGTGTTGTTTTTTAATCAAAATAGGAGTTTTACCTTGGTGGTATGCAGATTATCGAGATAAAACTCTGTTTTTATTGAAAAACGACACCAAAAAACACTTCAAGAACTGTATGTAA
Source organism: Glycine tomentella (assembly GCA_007407185.1). Lineage (NCBI taxonomy): Eukaryota > Viridiplantae > Streptophyta > Magnoliopsida > Fabales > Fabaceae > Glycine > Glycine tomentella. The sequence goes on from PYAF01005688.1 coordinate 190,156, forward strand.
GTTTTGTCGTGTTTTGTAATCCTTGTTTGTGATGTAATGATTTCAGCAGCAAACTATGTCTATCAGTATGATCATGGTTACTATAGACTATGTTATCTAATAAATGTACGTTTGAATAGGCCTTTGGCCAAAGTGTATCGTTGTTGTCGGTTATGGGTAAATTTGACTCTAGTCATGTTATTTTGCTATAGTCTTTGCATCTTACATCATCACTCATTTACTCCATAGCACGAGATTTGTTGTTTTATTTTTAAGTTCTTTGGTATAAATTAATATCATATGATTTTATTGGACATATGGCACAAACTACTGCCATGTGCTAATCACATGGAGCATATAAAGAAGGCCCCCACTACGTAGTGTTGTAAACGTGTTCTGCAACACATCTTAGCAAACAAGGAACATATATACGGATAGATAGGTTAGTGTTTTAGTGCTTCATATTTTCTAACTTCATTTTCCTTGCTCAGCAGAAGATTACTCGCATATTTGCTTCTTTTTTTCATTTTTAAGTTTGGACCATTTCCTTGTCCTTTTCTTTTCTTTTTTCTAATTTTCTTTTCCTATTTTTTTCATCTTCAATAATTATTATCATGTAAGGTTTCAGTGTTCGTTAGTAAGCGACATGCTAGCTGATGATATTCAATTCATACGTAAGTGATATCAACGACAATGTTAATTACAAATTTCTACACTAGCTATTGGTTGAAACTGATTCAGAACACGAACCATATTCGTTACTAGTTATTAGTCAATTACAAGGGAAAGCGGGTCCCAAAGTAATTTCAGCGTCTTTGCAGTTACGTTCAAATTTTGATCTTTAACCCTCCAGATCGAATCTTATTTCGATCTCTGTACATAACCCCTCCCAACCAAGGCCAATCATTGTTTTGTTAGGTTAAAGCCCAATCCAATTACCAGACATGCCTCGAAACTATCATGAACACAATTATATATCGGAATTCTTGAGATATGATAGAACATTTGGATACATCATAAACAACTCAATCCATGAATGACAGATTAGCATCGACATAATTACATACTAAAATTTTTGGAATACTTTGAAACATTTTGATTTGATATAAACGCCTCGATCCAAGAATATCTGGGGATAAACACGGTAGACTAGGATAAATAATCTTTTTTTTTTTTTTATCTAAGAAAACATGTTAAACAATACATTTTATTTGAATATTTTTTAGTATGTCATCTTCACTACGAGTTTCTTTAACATAAAGCCGTAATTAACTATATGATGCTTTCTCAGCAATTTTGCATAAGCACCGGGCAGAAATCACCTGCGATTTTAGATACGAATAGAAATCAGAATGTGTTGTGGGTGTATCTATATACATTGAATCAAGTAAAACTGATTTTGATCAAAATAATTTTAAATTACATAACTGAGACGTGTGTACAAAATTAGTCTCAATCATAAATTCTACTAACTTTTTTCTAAGTGGAGCCAAATAGGCACTAAATCAATTGAGTATTCACCAAAAAGAAAAATCAATTGATGGAAAAACATGAAATATCAATTGTTCCGGTCACTTGAGTAGTGCAAGAGTGTCTCCAACGCTCATTGTTTAATTAATATCAACGTCAAACATCAAAAGTATCTTTAATTTAAATTAATTGGGATCTATAATAGATGAATCCAATGATAGATATAAAAATGTTGAAAAAAAAAAGATAAAAGAAAAGAAGAAGGGAAAAAATGAACAGGAAAAGAACTAAAAAGGGACCAATCTGAAACATAGAGATAATAACGGGTTTAACCTTCCATCAAACTTACAGTTTTTCTCCATTTCGTCCTAAGACATATCTTCCACCAATCTATATCTCTCTTCATTAAGTCTTATTTAATTATCTTTTTCCAGTTAAGTTTCGGTCTACCTCTATCTCTCTTTGTGACGAATTCTTGGTAACAAACTTTTGTTCTTATAGGAGTATCCAGATGTCGTCTTATTACGTATCCAAACCACCTCAATCTATACTCTCTCATGTATTCACTCACCGGTACTACTGCTACCTTTCGTCAAATATTTTCATTTCTTATCTTATTTATCTTCGTATAACCGCACATTCATCTTAACATCCTCATTTTTGCTACCCTTATTTTATGTTCATGTTGTTTATGTGCTGACCAACACTCAGCTCCATATAACATTGTAGATCTTACAGTTGTTCTATAAAATTTCCTTTTACCTTAAGGGGAATTTTGCGGCCACATAAAAATCCAGATGCACTCCGTCATTTCATCCACTCTGCTATGATTCTATGATTTACATCCTCATTAATCTCTCCACCTTTTTGCAAAATTGATCCCAAGTATCTAAAAGTATATTTCTTGGGTACCTCTTGACCAAGTAGATGCACAAGGTCTTAATCACTATCTCTTCCCAGTGAAAACTCAAACTTCATATACTCAGTCTTATTCTGACTTCTAATGAATCCTTTAGACTTCAAGTTTCATATTTGTTTCTTATCCACACTTCATATACTCATTGCTTAATGAGTTATTCATTTTTAGATATTATTGTTTAATTTTTTTAATCATGAAAAATGATCCACGTGTCATATTAGATTAATTAAAATTAAGTTATGGTTATTTATATAAGCAAGAGTTGTTTATGAGTAAAAAAAAATATTTTCTTTAGGGGGTAATTTAAGAGTCACTTAAACTATACCATTAAAACAAAATATATGTGAGTTATTTAATTATGATGTGACATTATAAAAACCAATTAACATAGATAAAAACTGAAAATAATTTTTTTAAATTACATCTATTAGAAATACTCTAAGAGCAACTTTAGTGGGGGATCTTGGGGAGGGATCTTCAACTGAAGATCTCTCTTTTCCCATATCCACCACTAAAGAGGAAAAGCAGATTTTCACGTGGAGATCCAGATCTTCCCCAAGAACCCTGAAGATTTGCACGGAGTTCAAAAAATGATTTTTTATGTGACAAGATGAAAAAAAAGAAAATAAATAAATAAAATGAAATTAAAAGTTAAAATTAATTACTTAAAATCTTTTAATATGTTTTATTAATATTCATATATTTTTTTCATGTTTTATTAATTAAAATTAATTACTTAATTAATTTAATTAAATTTTAAATATTTAAAGTGGGGTCCATGTGAGACCCATTAAAATTATCTAAGATCTCAATTTGGGATCTACCTGTAACACCCCGTGTGCACCCGGTGTATTAACATTGTTATTATATCAGAATAGCGTAGCAAAAATAATTATAACACAATAATGGAAGCTTAAGTTAAAAACAATATACATTATATACATATATGGTGAATTTCCTATCATATACATCATACACTTTCTCCAAAACTGTACAAATACAGGCATAATCAAAAATGTGAGCCAACATGCTCAGTCATCTATGCCTAGGGTTCTATCACCAACTATCCCGACTCAGGCCTCTTGCCTTGGGATCTACCTGCTACTCTTGAACCATCACCTGCAACAAGAGCCCCAACAGGGGTGAAATAATGATCTCAGTAAACTCAGGGTCTTTGGAGGTTTCCCTCCCCCTGGTTCACTTCCAAGCATATACACAACATAATCAATATCCAATAAACATTACTCATACATTCAGCCTTCACGGCTCACCTATAACACACCACATGCACATCACAGTACAGGGTAACAACATATGTACCCATCACACTTTGCCTGAGAGAGATCATCCATAAAAGGGCACGTTCTCTCAGGACTTCCAATTGAGTACCTGAGGAGATCATCTACTGAAAGGCACATTCACTCAAGACTCTCCCTATCCATGCCTGAGGAAGATCATCTAATTAAAGGCACATTCCCTCAGGGCTTTTCCCGCCTATACCTGAGAAAAATCATCCAATGAAGGGCACATTCTCTCAGGAATTACATGGACGCCTATAAATTGTCCCAAGGAAGATCATTCGATTAAGGGCACATTCCCAAGGGGTCCATAGTTCCCTATTCTACTGGCCAGAGAATTCTCATATAATCACATCACATAACATTCATCTTATAACCCATACAAATCATAACACTATCACAATGATTAGCTAACATCAATCATGATCATACAACAATGGTATTTCTCTCACCATCACATACCAATCTCAATAAAACAACAAGTAAGGCTTGTGGACGGCTTCTCCTAGCTCGGGTGTCCAAGAATCGACGTCGTTCCTCACCGAACTCGAGTTCAAAGGATCTCCCTTGAGAAAGGGATTCTCAATTTAAGGGGTTTTTAAGAGAAAGAGATGAAGGATTATAGCTCACTAAAGGTTCCTCACAAGGTTTGTGATCAAAGGAAGGTGTTTCGGCCAAGAAACAAAGGTTCAAGAAGCTTGGGAGATTCAGAAATGGAGGTGGACGTTCAGAGGAAGAAGAAGAAAGTTTTTCCCTTCAAAATCGCGATTTTGGCCTTTTATACTTGGCCCTGACCGACATGTCGCGCTGATCACTCCACTCTGGCGCTGATGGCGCCAAAATCCAGTGCATCTGGCACCATTGGCGCCACTTTGGCGCTACCAGCGCCAATTTCCAGCATCTGTGGCGCTCCTGGCGCCAGACTCCATCCGTCGCTAATTTTGTCGCTAAATCCGTCACTAAGGCTTTTGCGAAAAAATTTTATAAATTTAAATTTTATTTCTTTTATTCCTTTTATGAAAATCCTAGGTTATTATACTACCAATAAAGGAAAAAATGTCACAGATCTTAAGATATCTTCAATCTTGTGTGACGCTATGGAGTCCACCAAAAAGTGATCTAAGATCCCAATTTGGGATCTACAACTAAAGATGCTTTAAGAAAGCATGTTACTTGAAAGGTGCTTAAGACAATTAATGTCCACATTTACAATTGTGATAGATAAATGAGATGAAATGATCATTGTGCATTCTTCTCATTTCATATATATATATATATATATATATATATATATATATATAGTGTGTGTGTGTGTGTATAATATGTAGAGGATTGTTAACCTCCACACCTTCATGTGAAAGTAATTAAGAGCCTCCACATTTTGTTGTAGATGAAAAAATCAAAATTTCACACTTTAATTTTTCTCTTATTAAAAACCCCACTTTTAAAAAAAATTGGATAATAAGAATTACGATAACTTATGTTTTCATCACTTTTTATTTTTTTCTTTCAACAAAAAAAAACTACATATTTAATATTAAAAAGAATAAAATGTATATATATTTTTTATTTTGACTTTTTAAAAGACTCTAGATGATAAGAGAAAGTAATAACTTAAATAAGAGAAATGATAACTCATGTTTTTGTTATTTTTTAATTTATCTTTCTTATTTTATGCTTAAAAGGCGTAACATTGAAAAAGATAAAAAAATACATATTTAATATTAAAAAGAATAAAGTTTACATATTTTTTTAAAATATTGACTTTTTAGAAGACTCTAAATGACAAGAGAAAGTAATAACTTAAATATTTTCTTACTTCTTCATTTGTTTTTCTTTTTTCATGATTTGAGATGCAACATCAAATAAATGTGAAAAAATTATTTAATGTACAACTAATATTAAAAAGAATAAAGTTAAATATATTTATTAAAGTCTCCACTTTTTACAAGATTTTGGGTAATAATAAGAAAAATAATAACTCACATTTTTGTCGTTTCTTAATTTGTCTTTCTTATTTCACGCTTGAAAATTTTAACATTAAAAAAGAAAACAAAAAACAATGTAATTTAATAAAATAAAATAAAATTTATGAATATTCTTTAAAATCTTGCTTTTTCATCTGGCTCCCTCTTTTCATGACTAGCATTAAAGAGATGTGAAAAAATATTTAATGTATGCCTAATATTAAAAAGAATTAGTATAAGTATATTTATTAAAAGAGTTTAATACCTATTCATTAATATTGTAAAACAATTTTACACTGTTATCTAATTACAAATCATTTTTTGATTTACTTTAAGATAAATAAACTCAACAAATTTATCATACACGGTGAAATGTGATTGAATGACCGTATAAAACTGTTTACGCTATTAGTGTCTAACTTTTTTCTCTTATTAAAAACTCCACTTTTTTAGAAGATTTCAGATAATAAGAAAAACGATAACTCAAGTTTTTATCACTTTTTAATCTATCTTTCTTATTTTATGCTTAAAAGACGTAATGTTTAGAAAGATAATATATATATATATATATATATTTGATTAAAAGAATAAAAAATTTACATATATTTTTTAATATCTTGACTTTTTAGAAGACTTTAGTTAGATGACAAAACAAAGCAATTACTTATTTTAATTTTGTTACTTCTTCATTTGTCTTCCTCTTTTTGCTATTTGAAACACAACATTAAAGAGATGTGAAAAAATTATTTAATGTATAACTAATATTA
>PYAF01005688.1:196655-207845 GCA_007407185.1 Glycine tomentella
ATAAACATAACTCACATTTTTGTCTTTCTTATTTCATGATTAAAAATTTTAATGTTAACAAATATTTTAAAAACAATGTATATTTAATATATAAAAAAATAAAATCTACTAATATTATTTAAAATCTTGACTTTTTTATTTGTCTTCCTCTTTTCATGATTGCATACTAACATTAAAGAGATGGAAAAAATATTTAATGTTATAGCTAATATTAAAAAGAATAAATTTAAGTATATTTATTAAGATCTCCACTTTTACATGATTATCGATAATAAGAGAAACGATAACCCCTGTTTTCATCACTTTTTAATTTGTCTTCCTTATTTCACAATTAAAAGATGTAACATTAAAAAAGATAAAAAAAAATCAATATATTTAATATTACAAAAGTTACATATACTTTTTAACATCTTTTTAGAAGACTCTAGATGACAAGAGAAAGCAATAACTTACTTCCTCTTTTCATGATTTCAAACACAAAGAGATGTGAAAAGATTATTTAATGTATAACTAATATTAAGAATAAATAAATTTAAGTATACCTATTAAAATCTTCACTTTTTAAAAAATTATGGATAATTAGAGAAACAATAACTCACATTTTTTTTGCTTCTTAATTTGTCTTCCTTATTTCATGCTTTAAAATTGAATGTTAAAAAGATTAAAAATATGTATATTTAATATATATAAAAAATAAAATATATGAAAATTCTTTAAAATCTTAACTTTTCATTTGTCTTCCTCTTTTCATGATTACAAAAGTAACATTAAAAAATATGAAAAAAATATTAATGTATAACTAATATTAAAAAGAATAAATTTAAATATATTTATTAAGATATCCACTTTTTAAATGATTCCAAATAATAAGAGAAACTATAACTCTTTTTTTCACCACTTCTTAATTTGTCTTCCTTATTTCATGTTTAAAAGATGTAACATTAAAAAAGAAAATAAATATATTTAATATTAAAAAATAAATTTTAGAAGATTCTAGATGACAAGAGAAAGTAATAATTTACTTTTTTTAATACTTCTTCAATTGTCTTCCTCTTTTCTCAGTTCATGCAACGTTAAAGAGATGTAAAAAATATTTAATAAATAATTAATATTAAAAAGAATAAATTTAAAAATATTTATTAAAATTTTGATTTCTTATGAAACTTTCAGCGAATAAGAGTAACAATAATTCACGTTTTTGCTTCTTGGTCTGTCTTCCTTATTTTACGCTTTCAGAATATATAGTCAAAAAGATAGAGAAAATAAAATTTAATTTTAAATTTTACAATAAAAATTAACATTGTAAGATGTCCTACTACCTAAAATAAGATTTTAATTGTACAAAAAAGTTTAAACATATGGACCTAAAAAACTTTTCTTATTGGTTAAACAAAATGATTATATACAAATAAAAGATTGATGTATTGTCCGATTGAGAAAAAGATGACAAATAATTAGTTAGAGTGGATTGAACAGGTATAGAAAAAGAAGAAAGTTACATAAAAAAAACTAATTAGAAGAGTATACAATGCATTGTTTATACTTATAAAAAGGAGAAGAGGGAGATAAAAAGGGACATTGGAGGAAAGTTGCCATGGGAGATATCATGATAGTTAAATAATATTTTTGAAACTTTGATTTTAATTATACCCAATGTTGTATAATATATATAGCCAACTCACTTAAGCCTTTTGTTGTGTGTGTACGCGGGTGGGGGTAACAGATAAAGCATTGTATGATCCATAGCAAACTTCTCTAATTTCATTTAAATGATAAACATAAAAATTATCAAGTTACACTTGACATGTTTGATTCTTTTACTCCTATCAATTATCTTTATGGGGGTGCTTCTTTTTGCGCCTTTTTCTTTCTCATTAGTCATTACATCTTAATATTTTTTTTCCATAAAAATTTATTTCAAAAATATCCTTCACCCTATTTAAAAAGAAATAAAAAAGAAGTATTTTCCTCCCCCTGGAATTCGCCTCTTAGCATCACTTTTCTTCATCCCTCTTCTATATGTTTTCCCCCTCCCCCCTTTTTAACTTTTAGCACCTTTGTTCGCCTTAAAATTTTAATTGATATAGTAAAAAAAATTCATGATTAAAATGATAATGATAGTGATAATTCTCATTACAGTTATTTTGATTATTGAGTAAGTGTTCGGAAAATCTAGAATTTTTTATCTTATAAAAAGTTTCAAATTATTACGGTATTTGTACGTTTTACATTTATATTATTTTAAAAACATTCTTATATTTATGTGAGATTGTCATGATCAGTCAAAGGTAGTGGATGCAACGTGATGGAGTTGGCCTTGGACAACGAACACGTATATATTTTTTTTTAATCGACAAAAGAATATATTATATATGGTACCATAAGTACCAAAAATTTACAATAGAGCACCCAGCACCTGATCAACTCAAAACATGACATATGGTTACTGCACGTTGAAAGGTAGTAAGAGCATCTCCAACGCAAGTTCTTTGGTGGGTTTCTTAGGTTAAGCAATTGGTTCTTACGCATTCTTCTACGTTGGAGCAAATCGACGTAGCGATATTCATTTCCTCAGCGCAAGGTCCGTTCCCAATATAAGGAACCGTTGCTTATCATTTGAAAACAATTTTTTAAGCATAAAAATCGTTATTTCCGTTATTCTCAACACAATAACACAGTCCACAGGAAGTGATTTAACAAATTTGGGAAGAAGATGAACAGTACAAACCCAAAAAAAAAAAATTAAAGCGTACCGGTGTTGGAGATGAAGGGTCTTCGCGCTCATCTTCAAACATTGTGCATGCTTGTCCTTTGTAGAGAAACCGACGACGATGGTGACCGGAGATGAAGGGTCCTCATGCGAGGAAGGGGGAAGCTGCGCGATGAAGGGTCTGGTGTGGTACTGGTGAGTGAAGAAGGAAGAAGGAAAGGAGAAGAGAGGAGGCGTGGGGTGAGAGAGCTGAGGGGACGCATGGAGTGAGAGAGCGGAGGTGAGGGGTAGCCGTGAGTGAGAGGGAGAAGGTTCTGGAATTAAAATGGTGAGCTTTTTTAGAATAAAAAAAAATTGTATATCCACACTAGCATACATTCTAATCCCACTATTTAATATTACCTATATATGTATTTGAAGTTGAAAGTCTTTGAAAATGGTGAGGTTTTTTAGAATACAAAAATTGTCAGTAAATAAAAAATAAAATAAAAACAGTAGAAGTAATATTTTCTTTCCTTTTTAATGAGTAAAATTGAAAATTGAAAAAATGTTACCTATTTTATTATTTAGAATATTTTCTTTATAGGCAGTTTTTTAGAATATTTTCTTTCTCACTATTTACTATTACCTATTTATTATTTATTTTAATTTATATTTATGAAAATTGAAAAATGTTAAGTTTTATTAAAAAAATATAAATATGTAGATTTTTTTGAGTTCTTTATAGTTTCTTACATTTGAGTAAAATATTGAATGGGTTCCTTAGAAGTGACATGACACTATGAACCACAAAAAGTATTACAGGACCACCACAAAAAGTTACTTAAAGAATCCAATTGGATTCCTTGCGTTGGAGATGCTCTAATATGCTAAAGAAATGCAAAAAGTAACCACATGCACTGGCAGAACAAGAAAAGGCTATGTATGACTAGCCACCCCATCTAGCTATGTTAGAGTGACAAGAATGACAAAATTAAGTATTATATAATGAAGAAATAATTTAAAATTTGAGTCTTAAATTTTAGATTAAAATTTATTTATATAATTATTTATGATTGTGTAAAAATCTAATGAGTTTTAGATCCTTGAGCTATTTGATCGTATGGATTAAAGTGATTAAAATAGAAAATTACAGGAACCAAAAATATTAAAAAAATTGTTTAGTGACTAAAAATAAAAATTCTAACAAGATCAGGAGAAAAAAATTAGTAAATCCTTTTTGCATTTTGTCTTTGCAATGATTTGTTTCTTTTAATATTTAATATTTAATTAAAAATGAAAATAAAATCTTAACATGATATTCTTAATAAAATAAAATGTTTTTAGTACATGTATATCTTGATTTTTCCTTGTAGTGTCTCATTTTTTATTTTATTTTTAGTCCTTAAATTGTTCCATTTTATTTTTAGTTGATATTAATTTTAAGGGTTAAGTGATAATATGACAAACATAAATGAGATGTGATTTTTTTTTTTAAGTTTATTGTGACTTTTATATGCTACAAATTTTCTAGTGGTCTAAATGTTTATTTTGTAACATTTCTACTGGTTTCACAAAATTTGGTGTTGAAGGTTTTGATTTTGTTTTTTTAATATATTTATAGTAATTTTAGTCTGCCAAAACTTAAATAGAAAAAGTTTATGCACAAATTTTATTCACCACATCATTATTTAATAGTTAAAATAAATGTAAGGGACTAAAAACAAAACAAAATAATTTGAAAAATAAAAAATGGTAAATGAATTTATAAAGGACTAAAAATAAAAATTAAGATGAAATAAATAAAAAATATTTTCTTTTTTAAAAAATAAAATAAAATAACACTTTTGATAACATGATATAGTATTATTTTTATAATATAACACTTGATTATGTCATAATTTGATATTTTGTTCTTGATATCCAATGATGTAACCATTAATCACCAATCTATAACTTCTTAATGGATCTGAACATCGACCAAACAAATAAAATTTATCATAAACGTTCACAAAAAATTGAAAGAAAATAAAATAATAAAACGAGTAACTTATTAAAATGTTTTTTATATTATAATAAAGTGAAAAATCATAAACACTTAAATCAACTAATATCTGTTTGAATCTTTAATATATATAATTATGTTAAATACTTAAATAAAATATTTAATGGTTGATATTAATTTTATCTTATAAAAATTGATATATAATAATAATAATAATAATAAAATAAAAAAACTGAAGACCCGGCCGAGGCTATCCCCAAACACATGATCCTCACCTCCTTCCCTAATTTGTGAGCTGGTCAGTTACTCACTCACTCACTTAGGAGAGTAGTGAGTCAAACTCGTGGACCCCTCTCGTCTCCAACCTCTCTCCCATTTTCCTTCTCAATCACCATCATCACTCCAAAACCCTACCTCTCTCTCTGATTCCCATGTCTTCTTCCTCCTAATCCCCCCATGGAATCCACCGCCACCACCGTTTCCCCCGATTCCGAAAACGACACCACCAACACGCGAGTGAACGGCTACGTCGTTTACACTCGCCGCAAGCAGACCCTCACCCTTCATTCCAGTAATGACGCCGCCAAGAGGCTCAGAACAGCTGAAATCAAAGTCGAAGCTCGCCACGGCGGCGGCGGCGGCGGCGACGGCGACGACGTCCTTTTCAAGCGCCGCCCCAAGCTCGAGTCTGAATTATCGGAGGTGGAATTGAAAACGACGAAGAAGATCATTGTCGTCCACAAGAAGCCCGTCACCGTCAAGGAGCTATTCCAAACCGGCTTGCTCGATGGGGTTCCGGTCGTTTACGTCGGTTGCAAAAAGGTTCCTTTCGCCATTGCATTTTTATTCTCTTCATAATGCCGTAGATTGTGGCGTGCTACGTGTCCTAACCTAAACCGATCTTAATTTTAGATAATTTTGTATATGATTTTTTCACTGTTTCTCCCAACTCATTAGATCAGAAGACTAATCAGCTCGTGATGCCTAATTATCACTGGTCCAAGAAATTTTTTCGCACAATCTGACACACTCTAAACTTAGCAAAGTACATTTTCTGAAACAAAATCTCCCAATATCTGATCTGGTTCGGCACGCCAGGGACACTTTAGAAAATGCATGCACTTGGTTGGTTAGTTTTTTTTAATCAGCAAAATACTTGGTTGGTTAGTGAGTAGTGACACTACTCGTTGACTGAAAAATATCCTGACCCGTTGGGGGAGTGCGTTGATAAAGGTTCATATTATCGATGCAATTTAAGTTTGAGAAATTATAGATGTAAATTGTTATTTTTTTTAAGTTAGAGACATGTCGGAAAGAGCAATGAAATAAGATGAATGATGTAATGGAATGACAGAGAGAACAGATTAATTAGAAATTGTGTCGCTGTAATAATTTATTATAAGAAGAATAAATAATCCATGATAATGTAAATTTTTTTATACGGACAAGGTTTTAAGAATAATACGACTCTTCAAAATACGACTTTTTTTTTTTGCTGATAAAAAAAAAACAATGTCAACTTTCTTTTGATATAAAAAGTTTTAGATTGACCATTAGGTCCTCTTATTGATGTTTTAATTTTTTGGCCGGTGGGTCACGAGTGGTCTATTTTGAAGTGTGGCTTTCATGATGAAATATAGTGCCGCTGAGTTGAGTTTAATGTTGGTATGGTGCGTTGGGATTGCAGGATTCAACTACGGAATTGCGAGGTGAAATTAAAGATGGGGGGATCTTGTGCTCATGCCGTCTGTGCAATGGACACAGGGTGAGTTATCATTGTCGTTTTATCTTTGGGTCATGTTGTCATGGCCTCATGGGTACCCACTACACTACCCAGTGGTTCCTTTGGTTTGAGACTACCCTTTCATATGTTCTTCCTTCTTCCTTATGCCCTTGTAGGTTATTCCACCTTCCCAATTCGAAATTCATGCGTGCAACATATATAAGAGGGCAGCACAATATATTTGCCTTGAAAATGGGAAGAGCCTGCTTGAACTAATGAGAGCATGCAGGGCAGCTCCGCTACATACATTGGAGGCGACCATTCAAAATTTTATTAATTCTCCGCCCGATGAGAAATATTTTACTTGCAAAAGTTGCAGAGGTGAGAGCTTTGCTTTTGTTATGCTTGTTGTTCAGTTATCACTCTGATCACAGTTTTTGTGTTAAAATCATTAAACTAAACAGGAAACTAAAGATTATCTAATGTTTATATTATTTTGTTGGATACTTATTGGTACTACTATTAATTGTATAGGGTGCTTCCCTTCTTCCAATGTGGAAAGAGTGGGGCTTTTATGTCTATCTTGCGTGGAATCACGGAAATCTGAAAAAAGTTCTATTCATGCTGTGGGCAAAAGAATCAGGTATTCATTTCTTCTGCCTGCTTAGTTTGATAGTTAACTTGCTGCCTTTGCTGAGATTTTGAAAAACCATGACCTATGATTATTTGTTTACTTGTGTTGTAAAGTTAGTAATAATCTGTGACTCACTAGAACAATGGCTTTTGAAGGATAGAAGTTAGTGTTTATTGAAAGTTGAAATGCCACATAGGATCTTGATTCTTGATCCTTGATATTTATTTCAATAGTAGTAAACAAAATATTCGACAAGTTACAAATTCAAGAATCAAGTGATGGCAGCTCAAGGGTGAAAAACGCTTGTCTTTAAAGAAGAAATTATTGGAGGAAGGTAATTGAGCATCACAAGGTAGTGTTAACCTCATTTGAGATGAGATTTCTAAGAAGGATAGAATGGTTGGTAAAGTATGTTAGGAAATCAAGGGGGATAAATATTAGGGAGATTTACACCAATGGGTCATGAGTAACCATACAAGTGAACTAGATACCACACCTTAACCCAAAACCTTAAGGCTCAGGTTTATGGATCTTCTTCCCACTTATATGGTGCTCTACTTTTCTATTTCTATCCGATGTGGGAATTTATGTCTCACTTGTACTCCAACAATCTCCCCCTCCAGTGTGAGTCTCTTCCACATGGTAGTCTCCCCCTTGAGCGGAAGTTATTTTTAATTCACAAGTATCCAATGGTGGCCCTTAGAGCTTAACCATGGCTGTCCTGGTTCATTTAGCCATTGCCGTCAACATGCTCTAGTACCTTGTAAAGGTTCTCCATGTCCATAGATCCATCGCCGTTATCTTTACTCATTTGAGCCGGTAATCAAGTCGAACCATCGGCTCTGATACCAAATGTTAGGAAATTAAGAGGGGTAAATATCGGGGAGATTTACACCAATAGGTCATGAGTAACCATATAAATGAACTAGACACCACACCTTAACTCAAAACCTTAAGGCTTAGGTTTATGGGTCTTCTCCCCACTTATATGGTGCTCAACTTTTCTATTTCTATCTGATGTTGGACTTTACCTCATACTTGTACTCCAACAAAGTAGTCTTCAGTGAATCAAGAAGTTTTGGACTGAGATAAGGAATCTTGGGGGTGGAAGGAAAGTGTTCAAGAAATGGTAAGAAACAAGAGGGAATGTTTTAAAGCTATACACATGCAATAAGTTAAAAATTGGGAAAGGTATTGGAAGTTTAGAAATGAAACAAGGAAAGTTGTGAGTAAGACATGATCCAAAGCTTTTGAGTAGTTTTTACCGAGATCTTGAAACAGAGAATGAAAAATGCAAGATATATAAGCTTACCAAAAATAGGGAAAGGAAATCAAGAGATTTGAACCAAAATGTATCAAAGATGAGGAAGGAAAAGTTTTGGTTATAGATCAAGATATCAAAGAGAGATGGGGGAACTATTTTTATAAGTTTTTCATTAGTGTAAGAATCAACCTATAATATGGAGGGATTAAAAATCCAAGTGGACAAATAAGATTTTATTTACTACTGTAGAATCTGAGTCAGAGACATTAAAGAAGCCCTTAAGAGTGTGGATAATGATAAAGTTGTTGGTCTTGGTGATATTCTTATGAAGTTTGGAAATGTGCAGAATGATAGGGTATTATTTGGCTTACTAATTAATTTAAAGAGATTTTGAGACCTAAGAAAATGTCTGATGAGTAAAGGAGAAGCATTTTGGTTCCTGTATATAAGAACAAAGAAGATTCAAAATTGTATTAATTACAGAGGGATAAAACCTATGAGTCACACTACGAAATCATGGAAAAAAGTGATTGAGCATAAATTAAGAGAAACTTGGATTTTATAGAATTAATTTGAATTTATGCCCGAAAGATCTACTATCTTTTGTGGGGGTTGATGGTACTGAAATAAAAAAGAGACATACATATGATCTTTATTGATCTGCAAAAGAATATATGATTGAGTGCTAAGAGAAGTGATGTAGAAAGCTTTGGAAAAGAAAAATGTCCGTCCGTCTTATATCTAGGCTATACAACACATGTACAGTGAGATGATTGCTAGTTTGAGAACTTCTAGAGATGAGACCAAGGACTTTCCTATAAGGATAGGTTTACATCAAGGCTTAACCTTGAGTCTTTACATGTTTAATCCAGTCTTGAATATGCTTATTAGAAACATACAAAACATTATCCTTAATTGTATGTCATTTGCGAATGATATAGTTTCGATTTCGATTAAGGAATCAAGAGAAGATATTGAATCCAAACTTGAGCTTTAGAGACAAACATTGGAATCAACGGGTTTTCTCAAAGGAAAAATGAACTTCCTTACTAATTAAAAGATGACAGTTTTTTATTCTAGCTTTTCTTGAATGGATATGATTATATGAAATTACTTATTTTACTGCTTATCAACGTGCTGAATAATAATTGCTTTACTAGGAGGCTTCTCATAAAATAGTTCCTTCTTATCATAAAAGAAAAAGTCACTGGTAGTGGTTGACTACCAATTTGTGTGGTTGATCCACAGATCTTATAAAATTTTAATATAAAGCAAACAATATCTTAATCTTAAGGCAATGCAATAACATAAATTACGTGAACAAAATAAGATCTGATCATGTGACTAGATGTATCTTTCTTCTAGTTTAAAATGAAAGCGAAATATGTGCAAAATGTTGAAACCATGTTTATGGTGCTATGAAAAGATTTTGAGCCCTTTTTGCTCTCTGACATTCTTTTCTTTCATCATTGCATTACATTATTTCAGGTCCCCTCGGCCAGTATTATTCTCCCATTCATGTTCATGTTGTACTGCTGAATCTGAACTATGTATCTCTCGTCAAACTAAGAAACAATGGAAGACAAGAACAAAGTTGGTATTTATACCTATTTCATTTATACTGTATATGATGCAAATTTGAAAAGTTTTTGCATAACAATTTTGCACCAACTAATAAACTGTGTGGTTAAATAGTTTTGAACTTGATGGATTTCATGGAAGATATTTCTTATTATTTGATCATCTTCTTTCTTGTTGCTATTGAACAAATTATATATTTTTTAACTTACATGCTCTTGAACAAATTATATGTTCATCAAAACTGGTTAGAAGCTCAAATTCTTCCAAGATTGTTTCCATGCCTATTCTATTTCACAAGAAAAGCTTGTTCAACATGGAGACAGTTTTTTAAATATCATTCTTGATATTATTAGAGGATAACATAATTGCACGTTAAATTGTTTATAACCAAGTATCCTCACCTCCCTTTTATTGTAATCACTTGTTATTACTAGGTCATCCAAACTGTCGGTAAAATTGAAGACTGTACCAATTACTTCAAAGTGTTTATCTCCACAAAATAAAAGTCAGTGGAGGATCTCTAAAAGGTTAGTTCCTTTCTGCCCCTTGTCTTGTGTGTATATATATCTGCCTGTAATTCTTTTATAAACTTCTTTAGTGATGATAGTAATTATTTTTCACCCAACATATTCTTCTTTAGGTATCAACGATTACATAAATTAATTTTTGAAGAGGATGGATTGCCGAATGGAGCTGAAGTAGCTTATTATGCACGTGGACAGGTAGTTCATGTGTGAATTGCACGTACAAACAATTGTGTGTTGGTTACCCTGTAACTGTTTCATTCTGGTTGGCAGAAATTGCTTGAGGGTATCAAAACACGCTGTGGAATTGTCTGCCGATGCTGCAACACTGAGGTATTTTTTCTTACTTTCATCTCGTATGGTTGTTGGCACACCTCAGGAATTTCTATGTTGTATTAGATAATGTTTTCAAATTTCATTTGTTAAATGTTATGCAGGTCAGCCCCTCACAGTTTGAGGTCCATGCAGGCTGGGCTTCTCGCAGAAAACCGTGAGTTTTCTTCTTGTCAAGTTTCCAGTGGGGGTGATGTGGATTATGGTTGTGTGGGATGAATATTCAGAAGCTTTTGAATTGCTTGTACCTATGAATTTTCATGGAAGTATAATGTTTGTGGCAGTTATGCGTACATCTACACGTCAAATGGGGTGTCACTCCATGAGTTAGCGATATTTCTCTCAAAAGATCACAAATGCACTACAAAGCAGAATGACTATGTATGTGTTGTTTGTTGGGATGGTGGAAACCTGTTGCTTTGTGATGGATGTCCAAG
>PYAF01005688.1:207945-242659 GCA_007407185.1 Glycine tomentella
AATGATAGATCGGAAATAAGATAAAGAAAGAGAAAGGGAAAGGGGAAGAAAAAGTGGAAATAAGACAAAAGAGATGAAAAATAAGCTAGAATAAAAGAAGGTGAAAGGAGGAGGGGAAAAATGAAGAGGAAAAGAACTAAAAAAAAAAAGAACGACTGGAACATAGAAATACTAATGGGTTTAACCCTCCACCAAATTTATAACTTTTCTCCACTCCGTCCTAAGACATACCGTCCACCAATCTATATCTCACTCCATTAGGTCTTGTTTAATTAGCTTTTCCTAGGTAAGTTTTGGTTAACCTCTACCTCTCTGTGTTGAGTTCTTGGTAACAAATTCTTGTTCTTACGGAAGCATCCAGTGGTCGTCTCATAACGTGTCCAAACCATCTCAATTTATGCTCCCTCATCTTTTCATACACCGGTCCAACTGCTACCTTTCGTCGAATATCCTCATTTCTTATCTTATCCATCTTCGTATAACCACACATCCACCTTAACATCCTCATTTCCGCTACCCATATTTTATGCTCATGTAGCTTATGTGTTAGCCAACATCTAGCTTCATATAACATTGTCGGTCTTACAACTGTTCTATAAAATTTTCCTTTTAGCTTAAGGAGAATTTTGCGGTCACACAAAGATTATGATGCATTCCGCCATTTCATCCACCTTGCTCTGATTCTATGATTTACATCCTCATCAATCTCACCACCTTTTTGCAAAATTGATTCCAAATATTTAAAAACATCTTTCTTGGGTACCTCTTGACCAAGTAGATGCACTGTGTCTTGATCACCATCTCTTACCCGCGAAAACTCACACTTCATATACTTTGTCTTGCTCTTGCTTATCGTGAATCCTTTAGACTCTAAAGTGTTTCTCCACAATTTCAGTTTCCTATTAACACCATCTTTGGTCTCATCAATAAGCACGATATCATCTGCAAAAAACATACACCACAGCACTTCTTGAATATCTTTCATTAGTTCATCCATCACTAAAGCAAAAAAATAATTACTAAGAGTTGAACCTTGGTGAACACCTTCGTGATAGCGAAGTACCTTGATATTCCATTACAAGCTTTCACACATGTGGTAACCCCATCATACATATCATTGATTGCACTAACATACTTTAATGCTACCTTTTTCTTCTCAAGGGTCCATCATAAGACTTTTCTTGGGACCCTATCATATGCTTTCTCAAGATCTATGGACATCATATGTAAGTCTTTCTTATATTTTTCATTAATTATCGCATCAAGAAAATAGCTTCCATGGTACATCTTCCTGATATAAATTCAAATTGATTTACGGAAACCTTGGCCTTCCTCCTTAGACGATGTTCGATAACTCTCTCTCATAACTTCATAGTATGGCTCTTGAGCTTGATGCCTCTAGAATTAGAACAATCCTGGATATTTCCCTTGTTTTTGTAAATAGACACAAACATATTTTTCCTCTAAGCATTAGACATCTTATTTGATTGAAGAATCTTATTAAAAAGATTGGTTAACCATTTTATTGTCATATCGCCCAAGCCTCTCCACACTTCAATAGGGACGTCATCGGGTCCCAAAGCTTTATTATTTTTCATCCTCTTTAAAGTCTCCTTAACTTCATGTGTATTAATTCTACGCACAAATCTTCTATTCAGATCATCAAAAACGTCCTCCAAATTCATCTCACTCTTGTCACCATTTCCACTAAAAAGATTGTTAAACTAGTTTAGCCATCTTTCACTTACATCTTCATCCCTTACCAAAAATTTTTGATTTTCATCCTTGATACATCTAACTTGGGTGAGGTCTTTACTCTTCTTATCCCTCATTTTTTGCAAGTTTGTAAATACCTTTTTCAGCATCCTTGCTTCCAAGATTTTTATACAAATCGTCAAAAACTTTGCCTCTAACTTCCCTCACTACTTTTTTTGCATTTTTTCTTGCTACTTTAAACTTTTGCAAATTCTCATCATTGGGACATTTAAGCAAAGATCTAAAGCATTCTTTCTTCTGTTTAATAGCCTCCTACACCTCTTCATTCCTCCACCATGTTTCTTTTGTAAGAACTTTATTTCCTTTGCTTTCACCTAGCACCCTCCTTCTCACATTTTGAACACACATAGCCATCTTATTCCATATTTCATTAGCTTCTCCAATAAACTCTCACGGTCCTTCACGAACATGTTTTCCTTAAACTCTATTTGTTTCTCCTCCTTTAGCTTCCACCATCTTATCCTTGGGTTTGAGCCTTCTTCCTCAACTTAAGAACTTTGTTGAACCGAATCTCTAGAACTACCAACTTATGTTGTGTCGCCACACATTCTCCAGGATAGACCTTGCAGTCAATACACGAATTTCTATCTTCCCTTCTAGCCATAAAGAAAAAATTAAGTTACTTGAAGAAGGAGCAAGAGAAAAATGCTTGTTTATATATTCTTTGCTTTCTTTAATACTTTTTTTACCTCCTATGCTAAATACCTTATTAATAGTTATGTTCCACTAGATTTGATTTTGAAATGCTTACAAGGTAGGATAATCTCATTTGTGTAATATTATTGATGGATGGGATTATTTTATCCCGTAGAATTTGTACTTTGGTCATGCTTTGAGGCATTTTGATTATAAACCTCTATAATTCTAAGACATTGCTTTCTACAGGTATTAAGTAATTAAACAAATTATAGAACTAAATGAAGAATTTATTTTCATACTGCCTAATATTTTTTTTTCACTGTTTACTGAATTGGAAGCAGCAGTTATGAAGAATATTATCTTTTTGATAAATTACAACATAGTCGTCTTGTAAGTGGATTTATATGTTGTGTCCCTATGTTTGTAAAATGTACAGAATGTGCATCTGTATCAAGTATTCCTCGGGGTGAGTGGTACTGTCAAATTTGTCAACACACGTTCCTCAGAGAAAGGCCTGTGTTATACAATGCTGATGCTGTGGCAGCTGGAAGGGTAGAAGGTGTTGATCCTATTGAGCAGATCGCCAAGAGATGCATTCGCATAGTAAAAGACATAGGAGCTGAGATGGGTGGATGTGTTTTGTGCAGGTGATAATTCTGTTGTATTGTATCAAATTAGAACATAGAAGCCAATGTATGGACTTCATTTGGCTCTCATCTAACATTGTACTTCTTGAAATTAGCAAGGGTCATCTTGCTTTTACTTTGGTATTCAAGTTTAATCATAGATTGATGTAATAGATTCGTGATTTTCCACCTTTATATATTTGAAAAATAAAATTTTATGCATGTAGGAGTTCTGACTTCAGCAGATCAGGATTTGGTCCTCGTACAATTATAATTTGTGATCAGGTGTGCATTATAGTACATTTTTATTTTTTGGCAACACATAGATAGCCCTGGTAACATGTTAAGCCATGTTCTCTTGTTTGAAGAAGTGTATGACCAACTTCGATTTATGCTTGGTTCTTGATGATGCTATCTAACTCAAGGGATTGATTTGATTATACTGAACTAACTTCATGTTGTTTTTCATAAACCCCCTTTCCCCCCTACTTGTTTGTTGTAGTGTGAAAAGGAATATCATGTTGGCTGCTTGAGGGATCATAAGATGGCATATTTGAAGGTACTCATCATATTGTTGTCTTTATATGCGGATACATTAGTTTGGACACCGACTTTGCTCTTCACTTTTAGCCCATTGGACATAATATGTGTGGAACCAATGACAGGAATTGCCAGAAGGGGATTGGTTTTGTTGCAATGATTGCACAAGAATACATTCTACTTTGGAGAATCTCTTGATTAGGGTGGCTGAGAGACTCCCTGAATCTCTTTTGGATGTTATAAAGAAGAAGCAAGTGGAAAGATGTTTAGAACCCCTTAATGAGATTGATGTACGATGGAAACTTCTTAATGGAAAAATTGCATCTCCTGAAACTAGGCCATTGCTGTTGGAGGCAGTGTCCATGTTTCATGTAAGTTCTGTCTGTCCATATGAGTTGCTTCATCATCATCATTACTATCATTCATCATCATCATCATATCATTTTATTCTTTATCATTACTACCATCATCCTTGTTTGTTCCCAATGAATGGTAGAGCTGCTTTGCATTTTTATTAATGGCGTTATTCTTCTTTTATTAGATTGATTCTTCTTCATCACATGACTTCACCGTGTGATTTAATAGTTGTTGAAACAATTATATATAAATCCATTTTTAGGCAAGTATTGAAAAGTTTTGCCTTCAGCAAAAATGCATGTTCATGGATTTATGATTTTATAGTCATTTTCTTCCTGCTTTATGTCAGTATAAGACTTACACCATTCAATCACTTCATCTAAAATGTGATTTTGATCAATTAAACAATTGAATCATAAGTATATATTATCCTAATTGTTTGTGTTAAATATTTTGTCATAATCGAGCAACAATTAAAATATAATCAAAATCTTCTTATTCCCATATTTAAAAAAGGATATATTATGTTAAATTTGATCAATAAGGTATCAAATAATTTTGGATTAATATCAGATTTTATAGATGAGAAATATATGATTAAACATTTCACTAATACCCCCCAAAAAAAAAAAATAACTCACTCCAATTGGTAGGTTTTAAAACAAATTTATCCAATTATAAACATAGTTGTCAATAGTGGTGCTATTGCAGTGATTGGGCAGCACAGAGGAGTGATAATGGAACATTTCTCCATGTTCACTATTTTGCTCTTCGTGAGCAACCCCAAATCAGTGCATATCTATTGGGGAAACCCTTTTTGAGTTATTCATAAGATTATTAAAAAAATTTAATACAATTGTTGGACTTTGACCTTTAGACATATCTTGCATGTTTCAGGAATGCTTTGATCCTATAGTTGATCCAGCTGCTGGACGTGACCTTATTCCTGCCATGGTTTATGGGTAAAAATTATATTAGAACATTTGTTTGCTTTTCAATTTTCTCTTCAATTTCTTTCTTCCCCTTTATCTCAACTAACATATCATTCACATGCAGAAGGAATTTGCAGACTCAGGATTTTGGAGGAATGTATTGTGCATTATTGATTGTCAAGTAAGAAGTAGTTTTCTGTATCTAACTTCAATTATTTCATACCTTTCTTTCAGTGCTGTTCATTTTTTGTTCCCTTTGACATTGAAGTTCATCTGTGGTATCCGCGGGCATGATTCGAATTTTTGGTAGAGATATTGCTGAACTCCCTTTAGTTGCAACAAGATATAAGAACCGGGGAAAGGTGCGAGACTGCGTTACCAAATTGATTAGCATTTCATGGGATATCATTGTCTCACCTGCCCCCAACCTCATTTTGTTTCAAAATATTCCCATAGGGATTTAAAGTTCAGGTTGGGGAAGGTGTAAGTGACCTGTACAACATATCTAATAAGCTACTAGCTCTGCAAATGTTTGACTTGCAAAATCTCCAATTAATACTTCATAAAGTTAGCTATATCTCGCAAGTTTCCTTCCAATGTGTTTATTGACAATAATAGATTTAGTTCTGTGATCTCCACTACTGCTCTTTTATGTATTTAAAATGGTTTCCGTCTTGCTTGCTTCATAATTTCATCTGATTGAAGTTTTCTGTCTGGAATTGATATATTGCTCTGTAATGATGATTTGAATAGCGGATGACTAGATAAAACTTGGGTTTTGTTATGTTATGATCACTTTTGCCTATGTCTTGATGATGCACTATATTTATATTTGTATTGGTATACCCTTACAGGGATACTTCCAAACACTTTTTGCATGCATTGAGAGGCTGCTGGCTTTTTTGAATGTGAAAAATCTTGTGCTACCAGCTGCTGAAGAAGCAGAATCTATATGGACAGAAAAATTCGGGTTTAGCAAGATGAAACCCGACCAGGTATATGTTTTGCTCAACTTCTTACAAGTTAGGATCTAGGTTAACTTTTCGCCACTTTATTCTTGTAGTCTGTTGTACGTTGATATACAATTAGGTTTCTGTGGTTTTGATAATTTAGCTAGCTGCATCATTTGTCACAAAGACTCACACCCCAGCTCAAAAAATGATCGGAGTTTAATTGTGTTGCAGCTCACCAACTATAGAATGAACTGCCATCAAATCATGGCATTCAAAGGGACAAATATGCTTCATAAAACGGTGCCTCAATGTCGGGTCACCAATTCTCAATCATGAGAAATCTGTATACTAGAAAGTCAATCGTGAAAGGGGAAAACCCTAGCTTTCTCGTTGCCATCTTTTTTTCATTCAACCTAGTCTGTACATGTATCGACTTTAGGTTATTTGTAACCATTCCTGAGCCTATACATGACATTTGTTTAACATTTATAATGTCATTTTCCTATTTTAAGTTTTGGCTACTCTCATGAGAAACTCGAGTTTTTGATCTTGGACCTGTGCTTTTCTGCGGTATAATAAAATGCTGTTTTATATGAATGAGATGTTTCGGGTTTAGAATTTTAGATAGGCCATAGGGCTGCTATAAACACATTTTCTTTGACACCCTCCTAGCACACTTCATATAACGTTAGATATGAATAAACTCAAGCGTATATTTTTACGGTGAATTTTTAACCTATAAATTGTAGTTTAATTAACTATTTTACTCTATACTGACACACATTTTTTGTTTGTCCCTACACAAACACTATGCGGGAATTTGTTTCATGTACTAAATAATATTTTCGGAAATGATATTTTTTTGGAATACTATTACTAAATATTATTTTCATCATAGATGTTTGGTAACTGTTTATCATTCCTTGACATGTTTTAAAATTTATTTCATTTAAAAATTAAAATAATAAAAAAGTAGAATAATGTAAAAGTGGGAAGTTATGTTAAGAAAATAACTTTAATTCTCGTGAAAATATAGGATTTTTACCTATTTTACATGGAAATAGAAAGAGAAAAAACATGTATAATATAGATTCATACTTAAGAATAATTTTTTATAACTTATATCAAATTGAGAATGTTATTTTACCAAGCTTACATTCTCAAATATAATGTTGCAAGACTTGAAACAAATACACTGCATGTTTTAGTTTTTGTATAAGCAACTTTCTTATTTTTTTTAGTTCCTATCATTAGTTTCAATGATGTTAACTTTTTGCTTACATGTCCATGTGGGGTCCACTTGTGTGCATTGTTGACATTTTGACCTGACGGCTTCAATGAATTAATTAATTACTTGGTCCTTATATTTTGCCAAATTTGTGTGTTTTAGTTCTTATACCTAGAAACTCTGTATTTTAGTCTTTGTTGTCAATGGTTAAGTAATTGTTAACTTTTAGTGCTTTAACACGATGGATTCTACGATATGCAAGTCAAACTCGTATGTAACTTACGAAAGAAATGTGGATCGTCAGATGGAAATCATGAGATTTGTTAAGTTACTAATAACCGGCCTTGTTATAGTGTTTTACTTACTAATATTTTGATTTTTTCTAATACGTGTGACCCTCTTTTTTCCAACAATTTTCTCTCACTCCCATGATTTTTTCCGAGGTTTCTTCCGCTTTTCTATATTCTTCTTCTCTCTCTTTATTCTCATCATCATCAGGTAAAAATTATGCTCGCTCTCAATCCATCCACACTATTTGCAAGTTCTATCTATAATTATAGATGAATATAATGAATCGATTATTTATTTTCTAAACTCTTGAGACGGTGCTTTTTTTCCAATTAGAAAATTTGTCATCCTTCTTCCAGAACATTCGGGTATCGATGACGAACTCAAGTTGCGGAGGCGCGGAGTTGGAGCTATGCTGAGATGAATCGGCCGCATTGGTTCTCAAGTTCGTTGCCATCGCCTCCATTCTCCTCGCTGGCATGGTCGGCATCGCAATCCCGCTAATTCGGAAACACTGCCGCTTCCTCCGCACCGACAACAACCTTTTCGTCACGGCCAAGGCCTTTCGCCGCCAACATCATTCTCCCCATCGGATTCGTGCACATGCTCTCCGCGCCACCAAGGCAGTCGCAAGCAGGGGCTGAATCGCGCCCCCTTAGAAGAACAAGTACGGGTCAGCTCATCCGAACCCGGTGGGAATGGGAAGGTGTTTGGGATTTCTATGGTAGAATACTACTGGGATAGAGCCTGAAGATGTTGCAAAACGCCTTATGGATTATGGCTTCCATGGACTGACAATAATGTCATTTCCAGTGCCTTTGATATGTTCCACTAGTGTGCTTCTCTGTGGGGTCTTCCCATGTGCTCCTCTTCTCCGTACTCCAACACTGGGCTCTGCCACACTGTAACTTTTTTAATTATCCTCTCACGTTATGATAGGAAATCAATCCTTCATGATACTAAGATATCAAAGTAATATTTATTTCAAGATTTTTTTTTAACAATTATGTTTATCTTGATTCAAATCTAAAATTACATTTTAGGAAGTTCAAACTCGTTTACTTAGAAGAACACATCTAACCATCGAACCCATAGAATAATTAACATGAGTTTCATATATTTATTTAATTAGTAGTATCAAATTATTTAAGTTTTAACTAATATTTTAATAAAAATTAACAACTAATTGATAAGAAAAAAGTCTTAATTTATGTTGTGAAAATATTTATGATGATAAAATAAATTATGTACTGTTGATTTTAAAATTATAAAAAACAATTTTTTAAAAAAGGTTTATAATTATGTGGGCTTTCAAGAGTTTTTTTTCCTGCTTTTAGTTTTCTAAAATTTAATAATTTTTTTAAAATTTATCATAATTTTAAAAAAGAATTAAATACTTTAGATTTACTTTTCCTATTAAAAATATTTTTCATTTAATCAAAATAGTGGGTTACTCACTTCCACAATCATCGACATACAGTTCTAAATTTATTTAATTTCAAAAATGAAATGAAATTTTAACATTTAAATTTGATTAAGAGGTAGTTTTTTTATACTGTTTCAGTTTTAAAATTAAATTATAATTTTTACTTTTTAAATAAAAATTAAAATTACGTGTGCTTCAATGAGTTTTCTTATTCAATGAAATATTTCACACCAGATAATATGACATTATCAATAAACAACAAAAAAAAGTCATTTTATTTTGTAAAAGTTAAAATATATTGAAGTAATTATAACAATAATGTTATTTTTATTTTTTTAAGCAAGAAGAGTGAATGAGATAATACAAATTCATTTTTTTCAAAAATAATAATAATGCAAATGATAATAATTGAAAAACTTAATTGCATATCAATCAATTTTTTCCTCTAACTTTCACTTTGACTCGAATTTTAATAATATCAAAATCCAAATTCCTCCCCTCCCACGATCGAATTTAATTAGTTTGAATAGGATTCAATACCGATGAATTGAAATGTTGTTAATTGTTGATAAGATAAATAGTAAAATATAAATTAACAATTTGAAATGATTGTTACAAAAAAAAAGATGGAAGAGAGAAAAATAAAGACGAAAGAGTGATACCATCTCAAATTGCCAACTTTTCAAACACCAAGGTAATATTTGAGGAAATTATAATTTGTACATAATAGGTTTGGCTTATTTATGCACTTAATTTATTTAATTTATTTGCCTTTTTTAGAATTTACATTTTAATTTTTGAAAATAAAATAAATATATAAACATAAGTTAAATATTTTATCCATTTTTACAATGGATATTAATTTAATTTGCTATTAATTGTTGTTAAATTTGTATATTTTACTAATAGTTAATATAATAATGTTAAAAAATTAACATAACAGGTTTGAAGACATGATTCAAATATTAAGTCTTGTGGTGTTTGAGAAGAAGACAATGACGTAACATCATGATTCAAATGATCTTAATTATGTTTGCATTATGACACTTACACATTATAGTTAGCAGATTGAGTGACTTTTATTTTTGGCGTTTAGCCACTTTGTAAAAAAAAAAATATATACTAAAAAGCATAAAATGATTCCTCTTAATTATGAGAAATTATAAATCAAAATGTAGACCATTAAATCATATTGAATCATTTTTCTACAGAAAATCATATTAAATGATTAAGATTAAAAAATAATCGATGCATTAAATTGGAACAATTATGCATCTTTTATAGAAATCAAATTTAATTTATCTTCAAAACTAAGAGACCTAATTAAACCTATTAAAATAGAGAAACCAAATTGAACATAATAAATAAATTAACAAACATTAAAATTTATTTTTAATATCTATGTTTTCATAGTAATAATAATATTGGAATGTAAAAATAGAATAAATCGGATAATCATATTATTCACAGCAATAATATTCACAAACCTAAGAGGCTTTGACTCAAAGACTATCCATTTAATCTGACTAAGTTCATTGTGAAAATATTTTTAATTTGTTATGTTAGGATTTTAATCTTTAATTTATGTTATTATTATTAATTTGTTATGTTTAAAAAGTTGATATATTTTAGTGTGATAGATTTTACCTTTAAAATAAATTTTTTTTTAGTTTTATACATTTTTTCTTTTTAAAATATTTATTTTATTAAAAAAAATAGATTAATATTTGGGTTCGTAACTTTTGTAGGCCAAATACAAACCTTAAAAAAATTTCATTTATTTTACAAATCAAACTTATGTAGAAAAATATGGGCTTTGCAGTAAACCTTAAATAGGCTGAACTAGTCCATATACCCACTCCTAAGTGTGATAAAGTGAATATTTTTTTTCTAATATGACTTACTTTATATTGTCAATCAAAATTTAAACACTTGACTAATTAATTAAGGAAGACAAATTATTACCACTTGAAAGTATATAATGCTTCAGAGTATTTGTTAATTTATTTAAAAATAAGTTTATTACTTATTTAAAAATTTAATATAAAGTTGGATTTTAAATAAGTTAGTTCAGACTTTTAAAAAGGTAAAGTTATATCTTAAAAAAAGACATTACAAAATAAATTAAATTCAAATAATAAATTTAAAAAATACATTAGATTCGTATAGTATCTTAACATAACCTATTACATTTATTCCTACTAAAATATAAGTATATAAATGCCAATTAAATTATGGGGACAAAAATAAAAGAAAAAGAGTGATTAAGAAAATAAATCTATGATACTTATCAAAAATAAAGAATATAAACCTACGAGTAAAATTAAGAGATTAAAAAAAGTTATAAATATGACAAATAATAACATAAAAAGGAGAAAAAAAGGAGTGTAAACAAATAATAAGAATAAATTTTGGTTATAAATGAAACAAAGAACGATATTATTCATTGATAATATATTGAACGTTTTAGTTTGTCAAAACGTGTGGTGTTGTTGTTTTTTAATTTGTTAAAAGCTATATATATATATATATATATATATATATATGTGTGTATGTATGAGAGGCAATTTTATTGGGGTAAAATATTATCACTTTGAATAATTATGGATCGTAAAAAATTTCTTTTCAACTAAGATATTCCCAGTGTTGGAGTGTGGATAAGAGGAGCACGTGAGAAGACCCACATAGAAGCACACCAGTGGAACATATCAAAGGCACAGGAAATGACATTATTGTCGGTCCATGGAAGCCATAATCCATAAGGCGCTTTGCAACATCTTCAGGCTCTATCCCAGTGGTATTCTACCATAGAAATCCCAAACACCTTCCCATTCCCACCGGGTTCGGATGAGCTGACCTGTACTTGTTCTTCTGAAGGGGCGCGGTTCAACCCTTGCTTGCGACCGCCTTGGTGGTGTTGGAGAGCATGTGCTCGAATCTAGTGGCGAGAATGACGTCGACGATGAAGGCCTTGGCCGTGACGAAGAGGTTGTTGTTGGTGCGGAGGAAGCGGCGGTGTTTTCCGATGAGCGGGATGGCAATCTCGGCCATGCCGACGAGGAGAATGGAGGCGATGGCAACGAACTTGAGAGCCAATGTGGTCGATTTATCTCGGCATAGCTCCAACTTCGTGCCTTCGCAACTTGAGTTCGTCATCGATACCCGAAGGTTCTGGAAGAAGGACGACAAATTTTCTAATTGGAAAAAAAACACCATCTCAAGAGTTTAGAAAATGAATAATCGATTCATTATATTCATCTAGAATTATAGATAGAACTTGCAAATAGTGTGGATGGATTAAGAGCGAGCATAATTTTTACCTGATGATGATGATCAGAATAAAGAGAGAGAGAAAAAGAGCATAGAAAAGCGGAAGAAACCTCGATAAAAATCATGAGAGTGAGAGAAAATTGTTGGAAAAAAGAGGGTCACACGTATTAGAAAAAGCCAAAATATTAGTAGGTAAATCACTGTAGCAAGGCCGGTTACCAGTAACTTAACAAATCTCATGATTTTCATCCAACGGTCCACATTTCTTTCGTAAGTTACACACAAGTTTGGCTTGCGTATCGTAGAATCTGTCCTTTAACACCAGCACAAAATTTAAGGTCCCGTTCGGGTAAATCCAATTTCTGTTTTCTCTTTTTAATTTCATCTTTGATTTTGAAACTATTGGGTTTGTGGTGTCTCTTTCTCTGGGTTCTCCCTCTCCCAAACTCCCCAAGCTAGAGATACTAATCACCGACAAAGACTATGCTCCCAAGTCTCACCGTCTCAACCTCTCCTTGTCACCTCTGCGGCATAAGTTCATTCACCTCATTCTAAAACCAAGTCACTACCAAAACAAACTCAATGCACCAAAACATGAAACACCATTACTTCATCATAAACCCACCCTATTAACATTCCATTTGAGAAACTCAAAATCAAACAAGAATTAAACAAAAAGCACCCATCTTCAGAAATCATAGAAACCAAAAAACAAAAAAAACATATCCTCTTTGCAGAAATCATAGAAACAAACGTACCCTATCCTCATTCCTCGTCATGCCTATGGCAGTGGATTCAACGTGAAATGGGAAGGGGAGTGTAATGACCCGTATGCATCCCGTTCATTAACATTCAACTATGACCATGAAGTGCAGTAATTATCAAAGATAATTAATTCTGAAGCAGTAAACAAAATGACGTTATCTCACGTCATTAACCACACCCATTGTACATAATATATGGTGAATTCTCATAATATACAATATATATGTATCAAACTGTACATACTCCCCTCAGGGTACAAAAATAACAGACATAATCAAAATAAATGAGCCAACAAGCTCTCAAAATCTGTGCCTAAGGTTCACACAGAACCTATCCCTACGCGGGCCTCTTGTTCTGGGATCCACCATCTGCTCCCTGAGCATCACCTGCGAAACATATAATCCCCAACAGGGGTGAGATAACAATCTCAGTAAACTTAGGGTCCTTGGAGGTCTTTCCTCCCCCTGGTTCACTTCCATGGCATATAATATTAAAATTTGGCATCATACACAATCCAGCCATCACAACTCTCAAAACATATCGCATGTATATCATAACACAGATACAACATATACATATAGATATATCATATTGCCTGAGAAAGATCATCCGCAACGGGTACATTTTCCAAGGAGTTACTTGGACATATATGGCACTTCTGAGAGAAGATCATCCGCGACGGGTACATTCCTCTCAGGTTTTATTACATATATTTATATTGACCACTTAGAGTTGTTCCACGTAACTCTGGCTCTAAGGGAAGTCCATATTTTGTCCATTCTACTGGCCAGAGAATCTCATTAATCACACCACACTATCACAATGTACATAATATACATGTTTTCAATAAAAAAAAACAGTAGCAAATAATTTCAATATACATGCATCATGACATACAATAACCATCACTCCCTCAGAGTATGGTGGAACACAGACAATGGAAACACTCTCAAGAACAAAGAGCTTACCTGCTCTGAGTGCAACACTGGCTCTCCTGGCCTCGTGGTTACACTCACCAGTAACCTCTGTATCACGTCCTACATAAAGGCATACCAAAATCAATCAATAACGGTTCTCAAATCGTTAAAATGAACTGAAACATTATTCTTCTACATATAACCCTTTATTACTCTATCTCAAGTATATAAGGCTAGTCACTTAACTGGTGACTGACAGATCTTCACTAGGATCTATCTCGGCCTAATAAAGGTACTAGAGTCGCTCTAAGACCCTGCATAAGCCAATTCAATACTCTAACCAGACCATATATCAATGATTATCCAACTTGACTGAAACAGTTATTTCAACACGTTTTCACTGTTTATTTAGCCTTCTGAACAACTTTTGTAAAAACACTTAGGCTCATATTTATCATAATACCTTCCATTTAATCAACATTCTTCCTACTCATACATACTTCAGAGTCAAAATCAAACTTCATTAAAAGTCATGTTTCAAAGTTCAATCTTTATCAGAACAACCTCCTGAGCATACTTTTCTAAAAAACCAAGCCTAATTTCAGCCCTAACACAAATAGGTCACTATTCATCCCAAGAACAATTTCACAAATCGATCGATAAAACTTGAGTTTCTTACCTCTAAACAGTCAAGGAAGGCTAGAGGATCACTTCTATAAGCTTTAGTGTCCTTGAATCGCCTTCTTTCCCTTCCAAAACTCAGTTTTGAGAAATTTCCTAGAGAACTGAATCTCTCCGATTGATGGTTTTCTTTGAGAATTGATCTTGGAATCTAGCTCATAGAGGAGTTCTAATCAACTTTCTAATTGGGTGCAAAGGGTTTAGATGAAAGATGAAGAAGATATGAAGCTCTCCTAGGTCATCAATGGTAGAAGGAAGGAGAGAATGAAGTTTTTGGCCAAAATTTGTAAAAATGGCCTTTTATAGGCCCACAGCGCAAGTCCTGGCGCTATCAGCGCCAGATTACATAGAAAATTGGCCTTTGTTGTGTTCCGCGCTACCGGCGCCGCTAATGGCGCTACCGACGCCACTTTGGCGCTAACCGCGCCAGATATTCGAGAGAAATAGCCTTTTGGTGCAATCTCACGCTAACGTTGCCACTTCCCACGCTAACGGCGCCAACAATTTTTTTTTTTAAAAAAAAACTTGGTTCTATAGGAAGGGAAAGTGAGTGTTAGGGTAAAGAGTCAAATCAGAAACAATAAACATATTTTTTTTTATTGTTTTTCAAATGGGGTTAAAACTATTTTAAAAAGATGAAAAAAACCCACTCAATTCATTTTTGTTGAACAGATTTCCATTTAAAAATTCCTTTTAAAACTAAAATAAAAAATTCACAATGATTTCCAACGGGGCATAAACTGTAAGAAAAACTAAATGCTCTAATCACATTTATATCCATCAGAAACTATTAGATCAAATGCGAAAAAAATTAAGATTATAAATACCTCTCGTCATTGCTATTCTTGTTTGCTCCGAAGATGATTTGCAGTTGTTCATGAGTCAAATAATTTGTAAACAGTTTATGGGTATCCAAACTAATGGTGTATTGAGATTTTCAGATAGCAAGCATGTGCACATCTCCTTTTATAACATCTTCCCATCAAAGAGGTTGTTTTTTTATATGCATAAAACATGGACATAGTTGCTTAAAATAAGGGATAAAATTAGCTTATAAAATTAACAACAACTTATTCTTAAAAAGATAAGGGATAAGAATAGCAACAACTTATTCCTAAGAAGATAAGGTGAGTGGACCACATTGTGGTTTTGATTTAGTCAATCAATAGAAAATAAACCAACATTCTCCCACTTGGTGCACATATTTTATGATCATGCACTTTAGTGAAAAATAAAATACATGAATCATGGCGATAATTCCTCTAATATATACGAGTATTACCTTCCATGTATTACATTGCATTACATTTCTCAAGTCCAAACAGCTTAATGAATAAACCCAATGGTTATTTTATGTCCAAACTTAATTGATGTTTCTCAAAATAAATAAATGTAGATGCGCATAAACTGAATGAAAAACATCACAATAAAGTTTCTTAATATCATTCTTACAATGAAAATTACATATGGGAACCAAGTCTCATCCTTTCCACATGATCCTTAAATTTAAATGGTGACGTGTCTTTAGTTAAAGGATCGATAATCATTAATTCAATGCTAATGTGTTCAATAACCACTGTATTATCTTTAGCACGTTCTCGTATCGCTAGATACTTAATGTCGATGTTCTTGCTTCAACTACAACTTTTGTCATTCTTAGCCATAAAAACAACATATGAATTATCACAGTATATCTTCAATGGCCTAGAAATGAAATCCATAACTCTAAGCCCAGAAATGAAACTCCTCATCCATACACCATGTGAGATAGCCTCAAAATAACAAACACTTGTCATTGGTTGCAAGTAAAATATTATCTACATATAAAATAAGGAAACAAATTTTGCTTCCGCTGACCTTATGATATATACATTGATTCATAATATTTTCTATGATATCAAATGAAGAAATAATGTCATGAAATTTTAAATACCACTGATGGGAGGCTTGTTTCAATCCATATATAGATTTCTTAAGCTTACATACCAATTTCTTACTCTCACTAGAGGAGAATCCTTCATGTTGTTTCATATATATAAACCTCTTCCTCTAGGTCTCCATTGAGAAAAGTCATTTTCACATCCATTTGTTGCAAAATATTCAACATATATGCTTAT
Source organism: Glycine tomentella (assembly GCA_007407185.1). Taxonomy (NCBI): domain Eukaryota; kingdom Viridiplantae; phylum Streptophyta; class Magnoliopsida; order Fabales; family Fabaceae; genus Glycine; species Glycine tomentella. The sequence continues at coordinate 224,461 of PYAF01005688.1, forward strand.
CATTAAAATTTGAGACAAAATAATGTATCATGATTTACCAATGTAAGTCATGCTTATAAAATTATGAATTTAGCGATATAAAATTTGCTTGTGGGCTAAAATTTTAATTCTATTAAATTCACATAAACATTATGATAAAACTATCAAGTTATATTTCCCCTGTGGACAAATCAAAAAATATAATTTAATATTTTATCCTGATTAATCATACAAAAATATAATAGAAATTATTGTGGGATAATATTTACTATATTATATTATGATTAATTACAATTAATATTATCTACCTTATCTGATCTAGAGAGTCTTAATATATAATTAAATAATTAAATTGTTGTGACTAGACTTTAATTAATTAAATTATAAAGATCACTAAAGTAAATGGACCACATATAGAAACAATTTTCTTAAAAGATATAAACTGAATATCTAAACATTCCTATGGAATAAAAATATATAAACTGAATATATAAACATTCCTATTTTTATGGAATAAAAGATTTAAAGTGAATATTTAAATATTCCTATCTGTATGGAATAAAAATATATAAACGGGATATTTAAATATTTCTATCTTCATTAAGAAAAACTAAATGATCTAATCACGCTTATATGCATCAATAACTATTAGATCAAATGCGGAAAAAATTAAGATCATAAAATACCTCCCGCCATTGCTATTCTTATTTGCTACGAAGATGATTTGCAGTTGTCTATGAGTCAAATAATTTGTAAACAGTTTATGAGTATCCAAACTAATCTGACTTTTGGTTTAAGGATCTTTTATGCTTTCACTATCATTGATGTTGTATTAAGATTTTTAGATAGCAAGCACAGATACCTTGGTCATGGTGCACATCTCCTTTTATAATCTCTTCCCATCAAAGATGTTATTTTTTGATATGCATAAAATGTGAACATAGTTGCTTAAAATAAAGAATAAAATTAACTGATAAGATTAGTAACAACTTATTCTAAAAAAGATAAGAGATAAGATTAACAACAACTTATTCCTAAGAAGATAAGGTGAGTAAACCATCTTATGTGATTTTGATTTAGTCAATCAATAAAAAATAAACTAACATAAACTTGTAATATAAAATCGCTAGGAATTTTTTGGTAACTGATAGAAATTTGAAAATGAAGATGGTTTCACGATGCACTACTCTTAACCAGATCAATCTTAATTGTCTCAAACAACGAATCATTATGTTTAGCTTTATAGTAAACAGTGACTTCCAACCATAGTTTTAAAAATCGACCCGGTGACTGACCCGGTAAAGGTATTGGGTCATTGGATCACTGGTCGAACCAGCGAGTCACTGGTTGACCCGCATGACCCAGTCAGTGGTCGAATTAGTGGGTCACTGATTGACCCGCATGATAATGTCTTAAATATTTTTAAAAAATCACAAACTAATATTATTTCATTACATAAATAATTAGATATCAAAATATTTTAAAAAATATTATTGTCCAAATTCAAACAAATAATTAATAAAGATCACAAACATAAGCTAAATAAGTTTAATTTTAATATATGTTCTTAACAAGTTCAAACACTTCAAGACTTGTATTTAGGACTATGTTTTTGCATTAAACACCAATATATTTACTTAGAAAAATTACATTCAATGTGTATTGAGACTTTGAAAGGGTTGATTTGAATGTCAATATTTTGTTTACAAAAATCACGTTCAAACTTATTGTGTAAAACAAACACACAATGGAGAAAATACACTCTGTGGTTGACCCTACTTGTTTTTAATTATGGATATTTAATTCTTGAGTTGGTACTTGGTACAATAAATCAATAATATTGAATTCCATGTCAGCTAAGAAAGCTGGTGCTACTCTCTAACCGTGACCGTGATCACTCATCATCTCATACATTCACTCCATTTTAGTCTATTAGTTAAAGAAGCCAGACTCTCTCTCTCTCTGTCATTGATTACAGTGGTACAACCACCGTTTTCTCTTTCTTCCTACTTGCTTTGGTTCCTCTCTTCCCACTATCTAAAGCCTATGCCAACATGCGCTGCTACACATTCCCTTCCCGCTACCTCCTCTGCACATTCACCGTCTACAACAACTACGATGCCAAGTCCACCCCTCCCTCATTCGACGTCGCACTCTCCTCCACCATCATCTCCAACACCGACCGCTTCTCCCGCTCTTAACGTGAAGCGGGGCCGCGAGACCTCGAAGCTGTACGAAGCGGCGACTTTACGAGTGACGACACTATGATTGTGGGAAGCAGCAACACGTCTGTGAGAGGAGAAAAGTGTGAACTCGAAGGTTGAACGACCCGGTCCGGGTTGACGAGCCGTCGATTCGACCAAAGACCTGGCTGGGTCAAGCGGGGTCACACCGAGTTGATAGCATGATCGATCCATCAGTAGACTCAACTTGGACCAGTTACTGGGTCGCGATCCAACCGGTCAGACTGGTCGATCGGTCCGATTTTTAAAACACTACTTCCAACCACCTTGTAGTGATCATTGTTAGGAAAACTAGATGAGGAAACTACTTTGAAGTTAGGTTGCCATAAAACTTGGTCTAACAATTAGACTTGTCAGATGCATAAGTAGAAATCCTACATAATTTTGGTGATTAAGTAGAAATTTGGTTCAGTATAGTGGGTCATACTATATTACTCAGTTAGGTTATATAACGGATATTAACCATTATAAAGTTGATATATATTTCGTGTTAATATTATGATAATCCAAAAATTAAAGTAATGAAAAAGAAATTTTAGGATTCACAAATTTAAGATAAACAACTCATTTTAATAATTATGTATTATAGATACTCTAATAATATATGACAATTAAAATCATAGAATAAATTCTATGTTATTTCATTTAATATCTTTCCTTTTCTTCTCATCAAATTTAGAATATAAATGTGGTTGAATCATTATTTTATTTCATCATAAAAAATATTTAAATATTATTGAATGATGAGTATTGAGTATTAGGGCATTGAATATCATTAAGTTATTTTCAATGTGAAAATCTTCCTTGTTAACCAAAGTTTTTAAATGAGAAAGTCAACTAATATTATATTGGTATTAGTAAAATTGAACTTTAATTCTTTAAATAAAGTATCGAATTTAAATTTTGTAAGTATAAATATTGACAATTAGTATTATGTTAAAATTGAGTTAATTTTTTTAAGTAAAGTCTCAATCGAGTTTAAATGTTATACTATTTATATAATAATCTTCATAATTTTTTTTCTTTAATCCTTTCTATTACATCAACCACCTTATTTTATACCAGGGGAATATTTTTTAAATAAGAAAAAGGAAAATAAAAATAAGAATGCCGAAGGAAAGCAACTGACATTATAAAAATGGTGCAAGGGAATGGGATATAAGTAGAGGCATAAAAAAAGTTGTTTGGTATTTTTAAGTCCCTTAGGCACGTTTTAAGTGTAGCAGATTCAAATACCTATTAAGTACACAGTGATGTAAGGATAAAATTTTCTAATGAATTATGTATACTAAAAGTGAATATTCTTTTTATTATTAGTATAGATTTTTGCATTTTTTTTGTTGTTTATTTCTTTTTCATCATTAAAAGTAATAATATGAATTTGCTGTATAATTATAATTTCTCATTTACAAAATAGTACTTACATACGAAGAAGATCAATTCCAATTCATGTACCTTATTGTGACAAATCTAATATTACTTTTTCATAACCAGGGTACGGTTTTCTTTTATTTTTGTTAGAAATCCTGTGACAAACAGGGAAAAACAAAGATTTCACGAATTAAATCACTTGCTACAACAAAATATATTTACTTCACCAACCAATGTCTTAACTCACCTCACCAAAAGCAAAAGAAAAGGAAAACTAATCATATTCATGACTCTAACCTTCTATGTCGAGTGATGTTTCATACTTTCACTACATCTTTAGTCAAGCATGACATGTTGAAACGAGATGAACCTTCCTCCTCAAGAGCCCTTCTAGCAAAGTTTCCAAGTTCAAGCATGACATGTTAAAGTCTTATTTGAAATCAAAACTTGATAATTTTTTTTTTTTTAAATAGAAAAGTTGAAGTCTCATTTGGAATCATGACTTCATCAAAAAAATTTAAAATAAAAATAAAAATTAAGAAACTCATTTTTGAAAAAATGACTTCAACAATTTAAATTTAAAAATAAAAATAAGTGGTATTTCGAAACACAACTTTGAATATAAAAGGAGTGTTATAAAACATAACTTACTCATTTATATATATTTTTTAATTTGTCTATTTTGGTAAAAAAATTTAAAAAAGCCGCACATAGGATACTTTTTGCAACATATTTCCTCATTGAAATGTGTCTGTCAATCTTCTTCAAAAATATATTTTATGCAACGTGATACACACTTTTTTCGAAATAATAGGTATATCCATTTTTTTTTGGGTAAATAATTGGTATATCCATTAAACCTTGTCAAGTTGGTGTTATGCTAACTTGTGGGCTAACATTTTTTTGTGGCAAAACTCCATGTTAGATATTATTTTGGAGCCATCAATCCTGAACAGTTAAAAATCATTTTCGCAATATCAAATCCGGATTACAATAACAAAAAACTTATACACTTCTAGATTGCTCATTCTAGAATTATGTAACAACCGTGACGGAGGAAAAGGGAGAGACTGTGGTGGCAGAGGCTTTGAGATGGAGGTACAATGTAGTAGTAGAGGTTAAAATTTTGGAGGTGCAGGTAGTAAAACATATAGATTTGGAAGCAAAAATCGTGACAGTGGCTCCAGGGCCCAAGGTTTAAGCCCAACAAAAGTTTTCCTATAATGGAAGGTGGGCTTAGCGAAGGAGCACCTTATGCAACAAATACAAGGGTGCAAGTGTGGCGATCCCCGTGACACACACTATGTCCAATCCAACGGTCCAAATCCTCAAATACTTCCTTCACGCGGATCGCCATACAATCCAACGGCAAAGAACCCTCCCCCTCATCCTATATAATGACAAACCTCAACAACACATAAGTTCACACGAAGTACAAAACAAGTGTTCAACAGTACAACCTTTTCATCTCCGAAGGCGAGGCACGATGTCAGGAAGAGGAAAGGGAGGCAAGGGTTTGGGAAAGGGAGGAGCGAAGCGACACCGTAAGGTTCTGAGAGACAACATCCAGGGGATCACCAAGCCCGCGATTCGGCGCTTGGCAAGGCGTGGCGGCGTGAAGCGCATCAGCGGCCTCATCTACGAAGAGACACGCGGCGTTCTCAAGATCTTCCTCGAAAACGTCATTCGCGACGCTGTTACTTACACCGAGCACGCTCGCCGCAAAACCGTCACCGCCATGGACGTTGTTTATGCCCTCAAGAGACAGGGCAGGACCCTTTACGGTTTCGGTGGTTAGTTAGGAAATTAAGGCAGGCTCTTACTCTTATTAGTATCGAATCATATGTTGCTCGATGGATCTTCACAATGTAATGGTTGTTGTTGTTTAATCCCATGGCTCATTGTTGTTTAATTTCTGTTCCTATCTGATTTTCTTTTTTAACCGCGCTTGTTAACTATTCACTTCTTTTGAGTGATAATGTGACTAGAGATTTTTTTTTATTTATTTCTGGGTATTGCGAATTTGAGGGTGAAAGCATTATTATCAAATGAAAGTGCATCGCCGTTTGCATTGAATCATATATTTAATCCTTTTAATATTTTTATATGCTATAAATCTTTCCCCATCCAAGTCTAATGAGATTCAAAACTTAGGCCCATAAAATAGAATATGTTATATTTAACATCCCTATGTATATATAATCATAATTAGCAATAAAAAGAAGTTGCATTTTTTAAAGCTGAACCAAAGTTGCTAGAAAATATTATCTCAAACATTAAATGGCACCAGCATAAAATAAAATTAAAAGACACATAAGGATTCCATATTTACTACAAAGACACAAAACAATGAATCATTCATCAATTTCTAGAAAAGCTTCCAATACCAAAATACATTCATTCTCCATTGTGGCTTAGTTTTGATTCAGCAGTTGGGCATGCATTATGTCATCAATCAGCATAAACATTGCGGTAACAAGAACCACCTATGGCTTTCGTTGCTGTCTTCGTACTTTTTAGCTGTCTTCTTGGTCTTGATCTTCACCTTCACGCATCACTTTCTCAATAGCCTTAACACTGTCCATATTCATCACTTGAACACATTCTCCATTCTCATGCTCTCCACAATGAATAGCAATTTCAGCTCTCATCGCCACATGAACAAGAAGCTTTACATTGTAAAACATTTCAACAACAGACACAGGTAATGCCTCCAAAGGCACACCAGCACAAATGGCATCCAATGTGGACATCCATCAACCGTGTGTGAACAACGCCCCTACTGCTTTATGTGACACTATCGACACTTGTGGCACCCAGTAATCTCGATTCAAAATCCCTCTATCTTTGACCCGCTCTTCAAATCTTTCTTCTAACAACCACCTTTCCATTTCATCTCTCCCGTATATTCCTTTAAGAGTCCAAGTGAATGGTCTTTTTGTTGCTTCCAATCCTAAACCAATCTCTATCAAATGCTTAGGTTCTACTAGTCAAAGGGTACCAACATAAATTACCGAGCTTTGAGGCCATGAGTTAAGCCACTTCACATATTGGTTGGTTTCTATTTTACTAGCATTTGTGTTTTTGCTAACTCTCCAAGCTTTGTCCCAATCATCCTTGTTTGACGGTGAAAAAGGGCCAACACACCATACGTTATGCCCTGTAACCCTTTGGTACTCTTCAACACATTCTGCTTCCAACTCTTCAAAACTATTCACCACTATCCCATACGCTTCTGCTTCAGATACTCTCTCACGTATAACATTCAAGTTTCGGCTTGGGCCAAACTTGCCAAACTTGAATATTGTGGGCAACTTAGATTTCCTCATTTCAATTCTCTGGGGTAATCCGGGGATAATAAATTGATCCGAATCAGTTTCATGGACCTTATAAGCATGCAAGTTGTAATTGCACAAGAGATTGAAACAATTTGTCCAATTAAATATTATTCTCGGGACTTTTAACTTGATTGCAATATCAGCAACACAATGAATGTACTTATCATAATGCAACATGGAAAATGGTTTAACTTTTCAAGAAGCTCTTCTAGCTGCGGTTGCAACATGTTTAAAGTTGTGAAAAAGTTCTCCCTATAATCTATTGAAGGCAGTTCTATGATTTCAATTTTCACCACATTTGGTGAGAGTAGAGAGAAATTGTAAACCATTCTTGTGGGGTGAGGTTGAGAGATATTCTCATGTATTGAGAAAGTAATTGTAATCCTATTTTTAATAGTGAAGATATTTAATGGTTTGGTCTCCTGCTTTCACCTTTCAAAAGAATTTTTTACGTAAAAGATTCTTAATGTCATTCTTTTACTCTATATTTTTATATTTTTTTTCATTTCCACTAAATGCCTATTTTGAGTATACAGGGAGAGAAATAGTGCTGGTGTTTCCCAACACACAAAAACGTGCACTGGAGACAACACCAACATGCATCCTTCACTTTGTTTTCACCCCCTTAATGGGGCCAGGCCACATGGTTCCATTGGTAGACATGGCCAAGTTGATGGCACGACACAATGTGAAGGTGATCATAGTCATCACACCCCTCAATGCTCTCCAATTCAAAGAGCATTGACAGAGATAACCAATTTGGGTCACCAAGCGAATAAGCGACTAAAATAAGAATGAAAAAGTTATGAAACGTTGACAAGTAAAATAAAATCTGAAATTAAAAACATAAATAAAAATCCTAAAAAATTTAGGACATTGAAGATAGTAGATCGATTGAAAAAAAAATCATTTTTAATTGTATACTCATGATGTTAATTATTTGATTACATGCTTCAGTTTAACCAAGGATGCGACATCAAGTTAATTAGCGAAATTACATTTTTATTTTGACTTAAATATGTTTTTAGTTTCTTTAATTTAAATTTAAGAGTTTGTCTGTTTTATTCCTACATTTAAATTTATTTTTTCTAGCCTCTCAATTTCAAAAAAATTTCTTCTTAATTCACCATGACAAATTTTCAGTTATTTGGATACACAATTTATAGTGTTTTTTTTTTTTTTTTACTACAAGAAGAACTAAATAAGCATTTTGCGATTTTGAAAGAAAAAATAAAATTTTAAATTTGAGGGACTATAAGACAAATCCAAAATTTCAAGGACTAAAAAGTAGAAAACATACTTAATCGTCCTATTTATTTTTCATGGAAATCAAATTTAAGTATTAGAAGATTTATAATAATTAACACAAATTGTTCAACCACTAAAGCTAGACCTCTTGATTGACGGAAGCATGTGTAATTAAAATATCAATATCAAAGAAGCATGACAATTGAGAACTTGATTACGTGCATAGATTGATTCCTTTAATAGACTTAAATGTGTTTTTTGTTCTCATATAACTAAAAATATACTTTTTTTTCCTTATGAAAAATCAATTTTTCCCAAATTGTTTGGACCCTAGAACGATTTAGAGACATTTTTATGAAAAATCAACTTTTTCTAGAAGTCATTATCACTGATAGAGATTCAACATTGATGAACGCAGTGAAAACTGTATTTCCTAGGTCAACCAATTTACCGTGTCGGTTCCACATTGAGAAGAATGTGAAGGAAAAATATAAAACTTTTATTCGATAAAGTAACGCATGGGACTATGTCATGGAAACTTGGGGGAGTGTTGTGGATTGTGCTACTGAGAATCAATATCCTGACTATGTTGTGAAGTTTGAAGTTGCGTGTTCGCCATGACCAACGTTTGTTGATTACGTGAAAGACACGTGGTTGAATCCCACATAAATAAAAATTTGTAATAGCATGGACAAAACAAGTCATGCATTTGGGTAACACGGCAACTAACAGGTTAGAAAATCTTTCAAATTTTTGTAATTGTAAATTGAATAACCTCGTTGTTGATGATTGTTGCTCACTTTAATCATAAACTGCAGGGTAGAGTCTGCCCATTGGACCTTAAAGAGACTATTGCAGAATAGCCTTGGAGATCTTTGTAGTGTATGGGATGCAATGAACAACATGTTGACCTTGCAACATAGTGACATAAAAGGCATCTTTGGAGAGAAGCACACATGTGGTCAGTCATGTGTTTAAAGTAACGTAGTACAAAAGACTAATTGGCATGGTCTCAAGGTATGCATTAAACCAAATAGCTGCGGAGTATGAGCGAGTCCATTATGCGGGCAAAAGAATGGATGCTTCCTTATATGGGCCGAATGCAAGCATATAGTAATTTGAAGAAGTTGCGAACTGAACATGTTGACTTACGAGATGACTGAACCATTTGTTATTTGCCATGATTTTGTTATTTATTAGCATTTTGTATTCACATTTTTTATTTTGTGGCAACAAACTTTGGTGTATTTAGTGTTTTCAAAGAGTTGTGTTTAAGCGTATTTTTAAACATATGTTGTTGGATGAGTTGTTTAAAAATAAGTAAATGATTTATATCCCTAGGTCAAATACTGTCATCAAGTTGGGAGATTATTCCAAACTAAGAAGGTAATGAAGGCCTTGCTAATGTAGTGTCCATCAACATATCTTGAGAAAACCAAATGTAAAGGCATAAAAGTTATAAAGTCAACATATGGTAACTACAATCATATTTGGCCTTGTCCACCAACATGTCTCTCATGCCTCTGTCTCATCCGTCTAGGCCGCACATACACACATCCTTCTTCAGTGACAGAACGGGCTAATGGTAGCAGGTGCTCTATTGTGGCGTACGCATTGGTGCCAGCAGTAACCATACGTATGTCTATTGTATGTAGTAAGCCATCTGCTAACCTTTGGCACATAGCCTAGACAATGACAAAAAAATATACATGACTATTTCGAAGAATAAATTTATTTTTATACAGTTGAAAACAAATAGTTTGATAATAGTTTCATACCACAACATGTTGAGGCTCTTGAGATGGAAGCGATGGTCCCGAAGATGGAGGTGGAACTGGTGCTACATCATCATTATGAGCATGTGGAGGATCCGATACAAAATGATGCTCAATCGGAAGATGTCTAACAGGCTCACCAATCTGTGGTGGAGTAAAAAATGGGTGAGATACACGATAAAACCAGTTGATATACCTAACCACTAACGGACTAGAATGAGTAACCAAATATGTGGTTGCTGCTAGGTGATGTGAAAACTCCATCCATCTTTCATCAACCTGCTAAGTGGATGGCGATTCAATTGTTTGGATTTGTGGAATTACTTGAATAAATCCAAATTGTCTTAGCACCCTCTCTAGTAAAACTCTGACAACAAGCGGTCCCCATCGAATATGCCCAGAGAATAGAGAAATTACATCAAATTGTCTATGCGCACGGTGATCGCAGTATAGAGTCCAACAAACATCATCCATCATCAACCTATCTAATCGCCTACGATAGGTGATGATCGATAATGCCTTCGTAACCTTCCAGCGACACGCCCGTGGTTGCCTCTCTTGATAGTTCTGATCTGCAGTGACATTTCCAATTGTTGGGAAATGTTCATAGATCCAACACTACAAATGAAAATACAACATCAACATATTATGATCAAAGTTTTTACCAATTAATTCTAATGGATAAGTATGACAAGAGTCAAAAACATTACCTGCAACAACGTGACATAACTGGCAAGATGTTTGCCGTGGTGCTAACATGCATAGTTAAGATTAGCATACATGTGAACCAAAGTAGTTGCACCCTAAGCATATCCTCCAGATTGGTCCAGATCGCGAAATGCCTCCAAGAATACCATACTGATATGTATGACACTCTTGTTGGCAAAGAGTGTGCAGTCGACCAAATGAAGCAAGTAGGCTCTGACTGCTACTATCCACTTCCTCGACTGACAGTTCACAGCATATATATCTTGTAGCCAAGACAGCTGAACATATGCCTCATGACATTGCTCCGTCTCTACTCCAGCTTCTTTTGCAGATACCTCAAGCAACTCAACAAGCATCATTACTGCTTGTCCAACATCAATTGCCTCATACAATAAGAAAGCTCATATGATTGGGAGATGCAACAGGGAAGCGACACCATCTAAAGTGATAGTCAACTCCTCTATGGGCAAATGGAAGCTGCTGGTCTCAGAGTGCCGTCTAACCACAAAAGCCGAGAGCAATCCCTTGTCTCCGGTCTTGATCAAGCATGAAATCAAACGGGTTAAGCCCGTACCAGCAACTAATCCTTCATTCTCGGGTGCAGGCATCCCAAATTTATGAACTTTTCTTCCACGCGATGCCAATTTTAACTCATGACGTTCCTGCAAACAAATTACATCAATGACAGTCATTGCTACTAAAAAATAATTGCCCTTTATTTGTAATGAAACACATAATTATCTGTCCTTCCCACACTCGAAGAGGCACATGTTCAGTGTACTCTGTCAACACTGAACAGTCCTCCGGCCCACTTGGAAAAGATTGTAATTCATCACATGCATCATCCATGATAGGAATATCATGCTCCACACGTCGGTCCTGAACAGCAGGATCCTTATCAACAGTAGCCCTTGCATGTCAGTTCGGAGCATGAGGATTCTCATCAACAACAACCCCTGCCTGTTGTCTTTAGAAAGATGCCGTCGGCCTACAACGTTCAGGGGCTTCCTTGTCATTCCGACAACTGTCTCTACCAAGTGCTCTATCAACAACTCGCCCTAAAGTCTGACACAATCCCTTGGTTTTAACCATAATCTGTGGTATCATTTGCTTAATTGTTAGTGTCACACATCAAACCAACCACCAATTAAAATAAAACCAAACTACTAAATAAACATGAAACTTGAAAAACTTAATGACATCAATATAAGAACAATTGTTAGTTGCCAGCATTACACTATGAGGCAGTGACCATCTATGATGTAGATGCTAATGATGATGTGCTTATAATTAAAAAAACAATGCGGCTCACAAGTGAAAGCATCAGTGTGTCTCAATAGTATCCAGTAATTCACTCACAACTTAGTAGTTTTACGTGTATATATAGGTGTACTATGTACCTCTATTCATAAGGCCTAAACAATCAGTTAATAATAGTTCCTAAGTTTTTCTCTTCATGAGTTTAAAACATCTTACTTTTTAGATCATCCCTATACAAGAACAATATTATAAACCTCCTATGTCATTTTCTAGTTACTTTGTTCTCTATTTCTATTTAATAGAATGTATAGGAAAAAAATAAAATTCCATCGACCCAAGAATCACTACTATTATCATTAATACAACATATAATTATCTAATCTAATTTCATGAACTTTCCAAGGGCTAAAATATGTAAAATAACCAATAAACAACAAATTATTTAACCATTAATTAAAAATTTAATCTCATTATATTGAATAATTAAAATAAAATAGCATTACGGATTAAGTAATCCGTATGAGCCTTACGAATTCTCCAATCCATAAAGTGCATACGGATTGAATAATCTGTATGAGGTTTACGGATTTACCAATCCTTAACTATCCAATGAATTACTCAATCCGTATACACTTTACGGATTCTCCAATCGGTGCCATCCAAAAACCAAAAACAAAACGAAAACGAAGAACCACTCATGGCGGACGGCGGAAGCGAGCACCAATCAACCACCATGACAGTAGATGACGACCAACGGAGACCAACAACTGTACTAGAGCACCAGCCAAAATCCGAAAACACGAACGAGTGATAATCACAGAGGAGAACGAGATGCGTATGAAGAACAAAATGAATAGTGACCTGAGTTAACCTTATAATAGGGGCGTTTATGGAAATTCAATATTCCCTTCTGGGTGTATTAGATTTTATACTGGTGTATAAAGCTTTTTCCTGGAAGCCATGTCAATGTCCTCCAAACAAATGTTTAGTTGGACAAACAAACCTTCTCAAGCATGGTCCCTTGAATGCTTGAAACAGTGGCCCAAAGACTCACAAATTTAATGAGAATCATTCTTTATTTAATAAATTTCATTTTCCATATAAAACATATTTTGTTCTACATCATAGAACTGATTTTTTAATATTTATTAACAAATTACAATAGTCATAGTTTCTAGGTCATAACATAATTTCTCACTTTTTCTCAGCAGATTTCCTACCTAAATTTCATCTAAAATACACAAAAAGTTAAAAATGATGTGTCTAAAAAATGTGTTAGCATATACTCCTCCAATATAATTTGGCATCCAGATATGCCTGCGGTAACATATATAGCGTTCAGACTTCCAGTTTCGTGTTAACGACTCCATGAATAATTAATTTCATCATGAAAGAAAGACTATACTTTCAGTTCGGATGGAGTCAAGTTGAAGATTTCAAAGTTTAAACTAGATTGTGACAAGGTTGAGTTCATGGTAAAATACGTTTTTTGGAGTATATGGGGTCAAAGATGCCCTTTTGACGGGTCACAGTTAGTATGAGAAAGGTTGTCTTGAAAGCTTCAAGTTAGCAATAAAATGTTTATTTAAATAAACACGCTTTGATTTGATTATCATTAAGTGGAGATGAAAAAATAATAATAATGGCGGCAGAGGGATCTACTAGGAAGACATTGGAGCAACTGTCTCCAATAACTTTTAAAAAAATTCTTAATATAATATACATGTGTAATTATGTATTGTGTCCATTATATTTTTTTATTTACGTGAATCAAAGTATCAACTTATGCACATTATTCAATCCATCGAGTTAGATTTTTTAATATTATGTCTACATATAGTATAAAATGCAATATAAAATATCAATCTAGCCATAATATAAGTATTTGCTTCCTCAAATTTATGCACATGAATATCTTTTATTAGATATAGCTGTTATTGATTTGATTAATGTTCACATGATTTATTCATGTTATTGATTTGATTAATGTTTACATGATTTATTCATGTTATTGATGTGACTATTATTTACATTGTCCTCACACCACACACACACACACACATATATATATATATATTTTATTTATTTTTTTTGCTAATTAGAGGCAATGATTTTAAAAGAAGATATAGGATAAAAAAATGAGTATATTATTTGATGATAAAGTATAATTAGATGAATTACTTTTTAAAGTGCAACATGTATTTCTACACCTAGCTTATAGTCAAAAATATTTAAAACCATTAAATTTTTTGATTTCTTTGACAATTGGCTTTGCTGCATAATGGATGTACTCCTTTATTTTTGTTGTTGTACTACTTAATTTTTTACTTTATTTGGAGTCAAAACAAATATTTTAACAATTATTAATAATGAAATACTTAATAAAGAAATTTTAATATGTAATAGTTTTGTTGGGTTAATTTTGTATTTTTTATGCATGTAATATTTTCTTATGGTCAAATAGTCTAAAGTTATAAACTATTTTGAACAAAGGAAAGATTAAAAACACATTTCACCCAAAAAAATATTTTTTGTTGTCTCGTTAGACTCACTAATAATTTGAGGTCTTGCAATGTGGAGCATACACTTATTGGTGAGTGGTATGCAAGGATGCAGAGGGCTATTGGAGTCTTCCCATATTAAAGTCTAAATTGGGATTAGAGTTCGGACTATTGGCACTTTTTAGATTTTTATCACACTATGCTTTAGAGTTTCATACATTGATTGGAAGGGAAGACATTTTAGTTTCGACATATATGCTCTTTGAATAAATAGATTTAGCATATACATTTGATCAACTAAGTCTAATTAGTAAACTATATTTTAATTTTAATATATTATGTATTATTTAAAGATGTGAGATTTTTGCCAGATTTGAAATATTGTCAACATTATTAGATAAATTAACCAAAATGTTAGTAAAAATATTAAAATTATTGAGATAAAAGTTTTTCATTGTTATAATTAAAATATAATTACATAAATGTAATTTATTTTGTTCAATGCAAAAGGAATTTTTTATTTTAGACCAGTAAATTTTCAAAATCGAACTAAAAATATCAATACTTATCTAAAATTACATTAGTTGATATTTTCAAATCTAACATAAATCCAAATAAACTAATACACAAAAGTTACATTTGAACTCTTTTATTCTTGAAGTTCCATATGGATGATCGTGGAAGACTAAACAATCAATCAATCCAAGGATCCAGTCCAAACAATGAGAATTTGAGTTCTGGTTTGGTATTCTAATTTCTATGTAAAAGTTCATCTTCTTCTTCAATCCACTTTTCAGTTTTCGTAATTATGAATATGTTTAGGATTGAAAATGAATTAGGTTACAGATTTATTTCCTAATTTTGAATTTTAACTATAGATTGTTAGGATGATATTTCAATCCGGTTTGTGATTTTAATTGATTTAGGAGTTAGTTCAATTAAACTGCTTCAAATGATATTGAATGAACCTTCATAATATGTTCATTATATGATAACTATGATAATTTACATTGCTTGATTTGGTGAATTGGATTGATATTATTGAATCTGTTTTACAACACCTTTTATCAATTATGTTAGTTTCTGCATTTTTTCTCAAAATTGGACTGTATCTCTGAGTCGATCTAGGTTAATCCTGTGCTACAGAATTATCTTAGTTTTATTTGTTTTGTAGCGATTCGACAACCGTCATGAAAACTGACAAATTTTATACACATTTATCCTTGATGATTCTTGCATGCACCCCCATGTATTCAGAATGAATTAGACAATAAGCTATCATAGAGGGTTTCAACTAGCATGCTGATATTTGCGAATACAATCCTATATGTTCCCTTTAACCAATTTTTCCACCAATATTTGGTTTTTCATCATTGCAAGTTGCCAAAAATAATTTAAAATAAATAAATAAAGACAATATAAGGGAGAAAGATATGTATCAAATAGAGTACCCTCATCAACAGAACACAGTTAACATAATATATTAATACTAGGTCGCATGTAAGTCTAACTATCAACATAGAAAGATGTGATCAAGTATAGTACAAACACATTTACAAAGGTATACAATGACATGAGGTCCTGAAATTTATTATTAGAAATCATAAGAATTAAGGATACAAAACGCATGTATAATTCCAGATGTGACTGACTGGTGAGAAAGAGAATGCATATGAAGAATCGTAATCCGTTCATGATAATGAATTATGTAACAATCCCAAGTAATTAGACAATTCTCATAGACAAGACTTCTTCCATCAAGAAGCCTTCTTCCAACCCCTTCACCATACCCACGTACTTCTCAAAGTGGCTGATGAATCCTTGCACAGGTTCTTCCTGTTTTAATACTAACAGGGCTTGGAACGGACTCCCAAGACTGAACCCTTGGAACCTTTGGGATAACACCATCTTGAACCCTTCCCACGAATGGTTTGGGTTCCAAGATTCCCACCATTGGAACTAGCCTAAAGCCTCCCCGTCCATCACCACAATGACAGCTTCTAGCTTGTCCTCCTCTTTCACAACTTGCAATTGAAAATATCGTTCCATTTCTTATAACTAGTCCAACGGATCTTTTCCCTCGAAGATTGGCATTTCTAGGTTCTACCACCGATTTCCACTCGCTGTCTCGTTTCCTCTGTTTCTTCCTGTTGAATCATCCCTATGCGCGTTCGCTTCCTGCATTTGTTTCTCCCACGTCGTTGCCAACCTTTGTATCATCGCTTCAATTGAACTTAACTGCGATTCCACATCATTGCGATTCTCCTCCATCGCTTTCATTCTTGCCTCCATTTTGGAGTTCGTTTTTGACACCATTAACAGTTCCACAGCTCCCAAGTCGGAGCTCTAATACTAATTGATAAGAGCTGGACTAACAAGAGAGGAAAACTGTGTATTTTTATTGATTGGCAGATCACTCTCTAGATGGTACAACAATGATTATTCGAGGAATCGCTAACCTCCTACAATACAATCACCCTCTTCCCCAAACTCCCTAACAACCTATTTATAATTTCCCCTCTAACTGTAATAGTTAGTTATAACTAGCTATTAGTAATACTAACTGTCTTACTAACTAACTCTAATTTCTCCATCTTCTATTCCTATCATCTTGCCAATCAATTGGCTCTTTACCTTTAAAACAAGGGAAAACACAATAACTTGACTTGAAAAAGAAGCAAAATTAAAGACAAACTACATATTTTCTTAATCTTTATTTCTTATTGACTATTTGAATTAGTAGGAGTAAGAGTAGCGATTCAAAATACACAATCTATTATCCTATCTAGCTTACCAAAATAAAATGCAAGTGAAACAAAAAATTTGAAATCGGGTTCCACCTTAAGCAAGAAATTTGCTCCTGCCATGAGACAACTCATTTCATCTTTGTCAAGACTAACCCCAAGTTTTTCTTTGAAAAGGTCAGCATACTTGTATACTCCACCTCTAATAAGCTTTGACACAAAATGAATGCATCAATATAGTATTTCAACAACATCAGGGTAAAAGACAAGAAAAAAGTAGTTGTTATCCTTTTGCAATAACTACATCTACATATGATAAGTAGCAAAAAGATACAGTTTCATCCATGCAATCTAAAATAAGTTATAATTAATGATTTGAAGAAATGATATACTCAGAAAAAAGATAATGCAATCCAGCTTATAAGTCTTCTGAATTAACCTAAAAAAAAGTCAAAGACTCATAGTTACCTTTATTATGTCATTCTGGTCAGTCACACCATCAGAATAATGTGACTCCAACCCTATAAGCAAGAAATGAAGTTCAAAATTACCAATTCATTCAGTCGTGTACTAATTTTTTTTAGAGATGTATCGTTGAATATATTTGTATCAACATAGGACCAAGAAGATTATAAATGATATTGAATACTACTATTTTAACAAACAAATGTGGAAAAGAGACTTATAGAAGTAGTAAACTAAGCAAGACTATATACCACCACAATGAAGCTGCTTAGAATGAATGAATTTTTAATATTTTAAAAAAATATAAATTATATAGAAAATGAATTTTACAAAAGTAATGTTTTCACATAAAAAATATTTAAACATCATTAAATTTAAATATAAATTATATAAAAATTGTATACATTAAATTTAAATATAAATATCTAATTGTCCATTAATATAAAAAATTAATGATTATAAAACAAAAACAAAACAAATGGATTTGCATAGTATGAATACACATGCAGCATATAAATATAAATATGGATTAACACCATATAAACAAAATGTATAATAGCTAAAAAG
>PYAF01005688.1:242759-253199 GCA_007407185.1 Glycine tomentella
ACACAACATAAATAGAATATACAATAGTTTAATAAATATATAATTTTATACTATCAAATTAAAAAATAAATGATATTTGATATAAAAGAAATTGAAACATAATTCATATACGAGTTGTATATATTAAATTTAAATATAAAAATTTTAATATAAAGAAAATGAATGATTATAAAAAAAAAAGTTTGATCATCCCTATAAAATTATTCTAATATGATTATCTGTGTAATAAACTGAAATAAATATGAAATATGACAATATAAACAAAATATATAATTTTTAAGAAATTATATTTTTATACTTTCAAATTTTTTAAAAATATAATCATATTCATATAAAAGTATATATATTAAATTTAAATATAAATATCTAGTTCTCTTTACAACACAATTTATTAATTAAAATTCTCCATTTTTCAAGAACAATAATTAATATATTTAAGGAACTATTATGATGACCCTAGTTTTTATGAGTTGAAAGTTAAAATTCAAATAAAACATTAAATATATTTGAACTTTTTACTTAAATAAAGTTATTTCAGATTTCGTGCTCAATAAACTCTTGTTTGTAAATATGTTTTAGATAAATGGACTCTTATCTAACGTTGAATAAGTGTGGGTATGTATTTGATGGTTTGAGCACTTGTCAACAATTTCTAATTAATTATTAGTAGAACTATAACAAATTAATTTAATTTTTCAAAAATACAAAAATATTAGTATTATAAATGATATTTGCTTTAAATAAATTCTCCATAAAAACATAAAAAGAACATTAAATTTGATAGATAAATCAAAATTTATAAATGAAGTCTCATTCCTTTTTAATATGATTATCAAACAATAACATTACATTTAACCCCCCAAAAAAGGCTAAACTACATCTCGATTAGTTAAGTTAGTTTTATTATTACATGACTATCCACACTTCTTTATACAACACAATTGGGATGTCTTATGTTTTATCTCATTCTTTGATAGATCAAGAGATTTCAAGATACTGAAGTAATGCAACGCTTGCTCAATTATTCTAGTATGATTAGTCAATAGGTTGTATATAAAGAACTGGTAAACTCTTGATCTATTGACAGTGTGAATCTACTTCCACCATTCAAGTCATTAGTTCTCTAGAAATTCCTCGATTGCCCAATAAGGTAATAATCAGCCTTTGGCAGGTTGAGATGTCAAACAGGAAATGCGCTGATCCCTTTCCTTTTCCAAAACATCAGCCTTATTGTGGTTGCATGGGCTAGCATATGCCTTTCTTTTCCTAAATATTCTTTTCACCACTAAAACTCTTGCTTAGTCCCTGGTCACCTTAAAAAAAGCACCAACCAAAAATTATTTTACGACTGTACAGTCCAAATAAGATCATAAACTTTATCTTATTGTGTAAAATAGATGCTTCTTAATCAAAGAAAAAAGAGAGCAATTAGAGACGAAAAAGCATAAAAAGTAAGATGAATATAACATGTATATTAGGAACAAAATTTTGCTACTATTATTTAGCTTCTAAATCATCAACTATTTATCTTTTACAATTTCACTATGAATAAAAATACATAATTCATTACCAAAAAAATTCATTAGCTTACTAAACAAAACATTAACATGTTTTGCTTTGTTGTTCCTTTCACGTAAAAAACCAGAAAAAAAAAAAAAAAACTAACAGAACGCAAAACTTGATACCATATTATTCTCTAACGATTATTAAATGCAGCTCTATCCTTAGAGAGACTCAAAGTTCATTTCATATTTATCCCTTTAACAAAAAATGGAAAACCAAAAAATTACAATTCAAAATAAAAAACATATAAGAAATTGAAAAGAAAAAAAAAGGAAGGATTCCAAGAAACTCAGGCCTAAGAGAAGAGAATATTTTATATATAAAAAAAAGAGGAAAGATTAGTTCGTATAATTTTTTATACAAACAAAAGACGAAGTATCTTTTAGGAGACATACTCACCGTGGTTTTAGAGGTAGAGAGAAACAATCCCAAATTTGTGTCTTCAGTTATCGCAAACAAATTGAAAAAAAAAAAAAAAAAGGAACGATTTCAAGAAATTCTAAAGTAACCATGGATTAGTATGAAATCAAAATCAAATGGATAAGAAAAACATTTTTTTTGTGTGACAAATAATCACGATGATTTTGGAGGCAGAGATGAGAAGTAATTCCAAATTTGTCTCTTCAGTTTCCACCAACAATGCATCCAAAGTTTCAACAAATTTGTCTCTTCAGTCTCTACAAACAATGCATCCAAAACAGTCAATTGACAAAAGAAACTGATAAAAAAAAAACCCATTTGATGAATACAAAAAAAGAGATAAATTAACCAAAAATTAAACTTAATGAGGTGTAAGCTAATCCAGTTGAGATATTGAGTAAGTGAATCTATGATCTAACCGGTGTGTCAATAATTGACCTGATTTAAATTGACATATATTAAAAATTAAAAATTATATATTTATTATATATAAATATATAACTAATATTATTTGAGTAAGAAAAGTTCATCTATACTCCAAAATCCAAAATAATAATCTAACATCCAAATTTTTTAAATGTTTTTAAGAAAATAATTTTTTTTAAAAGTTATAAAACCGACCAGGTCAGATTGGTCCAATTGAAATTCGATAATCTATTCGACTAGGTTTGACTGAGTCACCCTAAATCAACTGCACAATTGGTTCAATAACAAAATCGACATGGTTAGACCACCGGACTAGATTTCAGAACACTAAGTGAAAGGACCAAAACTAAAATCGAAATAAATTACAAGAATAAAAAAAATATTAAACTTTTATTTAAATTAAAATAGGTTTATCTGAGTATAAAATCTATTGAGTTGTTAAAAAAGGATAAAGCCAATATTGATAATTTTATAAATTAAAGGCATTGTAACTTGTAAGCTTCTGTGAAACAATAAAAAAAAGGCATCCAGCACACTGTATCATGTGTCCGGAAACTCCTGCTAATGCAACCATATTATCTTAATTTCATATCTGCTTTCAAAAAGATAAACTAAAAAAAAAATCATCGCCCATCATTTTCTGTTTTTAAAATACAAAATCTCAGGTGCAATAAAAAATTATGGAAGATAAAATAGACTTCCTAAGTATCCCAAAAAAAAAAAGACTTCATATAAAAGATAGAGATTGCAAGACCTAAGCTAAAAGCATACTGATAAGTCATCCAATGAGGCTTTGCGAACAACCAAGAACCATCCATATGATCAAGGGTCTATGCTCCCACCTTGTATCAAAGATTCACAACTGACAAGTTTTAATCAATTGCTGCTAGTTGAATAAAGGATACTCTGTATTGATCATTTGTGGTATATTGAGAGAAGCCTTAAACAATTTTATGAAGTCATGATACAGACTATTCATATTCCTGTTTATAAGCACCCAACACCCAAACACCCTCTGAAGTCTACTCCCAATCCCAAGGGTCCTAAATCCTAATACTTCAATTCAAGGATGCCTGCATTTCACATTTTGCAGTGGTATTAAAATATTCATTCTCAGAGAGACATATTAAGTGGAATGACAGATAAAAACGTCCAAAACAAAATACGGTAAATACGAGACGCTATTTGCTTTAGGAAAGGTATTTACATGGTTCCAAGTTCCAACATGTAAATATCATAGCTTTATTCTATTGAGTACATATTTTAATAAAAACATGGTTTGACTTCTATAAACCATCCAGATAACAAACTACAGCCAGCGATACAAGTATTTACTTTACATTAATACAATCCAATCACAATGACTAGCTCCAACCAAGAGAAGTATGACCTGAAGATGTTCATACAGTGTCCATTGAGTCCTGTCAAAATCATACTATTGGTTGTTTTCATCATCGTTCTAGAAATGGAAGTAATCAAGCAGTAGCTTTCTCTCCAGTTGTTGCCCGTCCACCAGCAGATGCCGAGGCACGCTTAGCTTCATAATCTTTAGCAGCTGCTTTTATAGCATCCTCAGCAAGCATGCTGCAGTGAAGCTTGACTGGTGGAAGTGAAAGATGCTTTGCAATTTCGCTGAAAAACATTATGTGTCACTTCAGTTCATAAACTAAAAACTGGAGAGGCGGAGACAAATGCGATTAATAATAAAACCTTTAGCATGACTAAACTCCTAGAGGTGACACATTTATCTAGAAACCAATAGGTAAAAACAAAACAGGAAAAAGATGAAAATATTCTAAGGCAGTCATTACATTTGTCAGCTCATAATCATCTAATGAGGATGTGAAAAGAAGATACATATGACAGAACATGTCTTCCAACATTAACCATTAAACCAGCAGCCACAGTAAGACAGAGGGTGCAAGCATTATTCGAAATTATTGGACATAAAGAAAGTGGCCTTTCAAGTTAGCTGTCAAATCCCAAGGCTCAACCCTAAGGTGTGGAAGCTACCAAGGTGATGTATGATAGGGGTAGAGGGAATTTCTGGTGCAACGGTGAAATGCATAGAGATCTGAAAGAACACCAACAACAAAAGCACTCTACTAGGCCCATAGTGCACTTGAGAGATGGAAGCTAGGGGAGCGAATGCCATTAGATACCCCAGTAGTCCTAGCTGTAGAAGATGGTTAGTCACCTTCTTCAACTAAGTGAACTAACCACTTAATGGACAAGGACCTAATTTTCTAGGGATTTCATCTATCACTTCTTCAATTTCAGGCACTAAATCTGAAGGCAAAGAGTTATAACTTTTAATAATACAGGGAAAAGAAGACATAAAACAAAACTTGCTATAACTCTCAATTTTCTCCATGCTTATGGCTAATATACTATTTTGTTACTTTCGCGGAAGACCCAACATTCTCAAACACATAACTACTACGCAACCAACTACAATTCAGAAGAAGATAATTAAGATGACAAATCACATAACATACAACTACAAACCATGGCTAGAACAAAAGGAACACAAAATTGCAACAAATTTGCAAGAGTTCCAAGGCAAGTACTCACGTGTTTTTAATGGTCAAAACTTCCTCCATTTGCTTTCCCTTAACCCATTCAGTAGCTGCAAACATACACACACACACACACAAAAAAAAAAAAAAAATTAGAAACATCCTCAATTATGGGAGGCATGAGGTACCCATCCACAAAGCAAGGACCGAATTTTCATTCAACACAACACAATTAAGGGGAAAAGACTTACGAGAGAGAAAAAAAACGAAAATTAAAACACCCAAAATGCACAAACCCTAACAGCCAAACACAAACTTGAAACTAACAACAATATTAATTAATTAATTAATAACATTATTACCGACGGAGGACGAAGCAATGGCGGATCCACACCCGAAGGTTTTGAAGCGAGCATCGACGATCTTCCCCGTTTTGTCGTCAACCTTAATCTGGAGTTTCATGACGTCACCACACGCTGGTGCTCCGACAAGACCGGTTCCGACGGTGGGGTCGTTCTTGTCGAAGGATCCAACGTTGCGGGGGTTATCATAGTGGTCCACCACCCTCTCGTGGTAGAGCCGTGGCAGAACCCTAATCCCCAATGGTGGCGCCTCCAACGACGCCGTTTGAACAATTCTCTTCGCGCTAGCAGCGATTCTCTGCATTTTTGTTTTTCTCTCTTTCGCGGTCGATGAGTGGCTTTGGAGAGAGATTCTGAAGAGGAAGACAATAAATAGGATTCCCTTTAAGGCGGTTTTGAATGAACACGTGGCGAGCGGAGAATCTTCTATATCCACCGGAGCAATGTTAACTGTTACGCCCAAGTTAGCTGGTTTCGTACGACTCTGTATTTGGGCCCAAGTTGTCCCTACAAACTCGGTTCGTTGGGTATTTTTTATTAGGGCAATTCTATTTTTTTTTTTTGTATTTTCTTCACGTTTTTGTATTTTTTATATAATATTCCTTTCGAAAATTAATTTTTGAAATGTATATTTAGAAAATTTTAAATTTATGAAACTTATTTTATGGAACTTAGTTTGGCAAAGTAAATTTTGAAATGTCATTTAGGATTAATTATATTCTGAAATTTAATTTTTGAAATATTAACATTTAAATACATTCCGATTTTTTTTTTTAAAATAGGATACATTTATAATAATTTCATAAACTGATTTTTGGAAGCAAGTTAATTTATTTAATTAAATATATTATAAATTAATGTATAGATAATGTATTGATTTTTTTTCTTAATTTCTCGGTTATATGCATCTAGGTTTTTAGTTAAAGTTGTCTATAAATATTTTACAAGAAAAGAAAAAGTAAAATAAATTGTGTTTCTAGATAAATTAAAACATATTTGCGCACTTAATTAACTTTTAAAAAAACTCTTTCAATTCAGTTTCCCTAAAAATTAGTGTATATAAATTAATTTTAGCTCAAAAAATAATTCAATGCTTTTCAAGTAGCTTTCCACTAAAACAGCTTTCCAACAAAAGTTGATCCCTAACGTACATAGATCTGAAATCAATTTATTAAGGAGTATATGCTTTTTAGGGAGCATCAACTCCATTACCGTCGACAATCTAGGTCCCACATTTTTCTGTTCTTGAAGTTGCAATAAATTCGTTAAATTCCAATGATGAGTTTGTATGAAAATCTTTTCAATGATTTCCCCTGAAACCATATTCCATTGTGCCGGAACTATTCCCTACCAATTTTGGTAGCTACTAAAGACCATAGTTTATTAGTACTATCAAAGAAAAATGATTTATAGAAATGAATTAAAGTGCCTCTAGATATCTAGCATGAAATCTTGGAACGGAAAACATATTAAAGGCTGTGTTATTTTTTTCATATGAATCAAAGTTAATCTAATAGAATTTAAAATAATTTGCACATCTTTATTTAATCAATTAAATTAGATTTCTTTATATATTTCTTAGACTATAATTACTTAAAATAAGAGAATAAATTCAGGAACTCAGAACAATAGAAAAGAAACTAAAAATTATAATTTTTTACTTGATTGCAAAAGAACATAACGTATGTGAGAAAATTCTCTTCCAAGAATATATCCTTCACATATAATTTATTATTTTACAAAGTATAAATGCTCAATTTACATAAGTTAAAATGAATTAGAAAGAGGAAATAATAAATAAGAAAGAAAAAAAAAAGTGACGACACATATTCTTCCTATTCAATTATGTTATAACTTGTACAGCACTATTGCACCTCAATGCAAGAAAGAAATTAACCACGGTAGTGATAAATAGGATTGCAATCACCACATTCCTTTTTACATTCAATTCAAGCAACAGAAGTAAAATCTTTTCTCTTTTTCTTTCTTTCTTTTTCTTTTTCTTTCTTTCTTTCATTTTCTTTTACGTTTTTTCTCCCACATTCTCTCAAATTGTCACACTTGATTCGTCATGTTCTTTTACATTTTCCGTCAAGAAGTAGTAATAGAAATATTCTGAGCTCTTCCTTTTACGTATTAATTTCTCACACACTGACTTCAACGTAATCATCTTTTTCTCGATCACACACTGATTATTGTGAAATATTATGTGATTAAGCGGTTTCATTCCATGCAGATTTCGAAGATGGAAATGTATTTGCGGAAAGGAACTGAGTTTCCATTACTAGCACACCCTAAACTGCAAGTTCAATGCTGAGATTTTTAAATACTCCTACAACGGAAAACAGAGCTATGTGCGTGTGTGTATATGTATATATACATTAATTGATACACTGATTTATTGTACTGGGAGAAAATCTTTATTATCATTTTTTAAAGTAACGGCTAATCATGAAGATGATCTCTGTAAATTTTAATAGTTTTTTTTAATAATGTTCAAGTGTTTTGATCGTTACAGGTATGAGCCAAATATCATTGATCTCTCGGATCACAGTGAATCATATTAGAAATATATTCCCACATAATGAAAATATTGTCAGTTACAACTATTGATGTGGCCAAATTAATAATTAACCGTTACAAAACCGTTATAAGATTAATGCTTTCAATTATGGGCAATAATCATTACGGTTACAAAACGCATTGATATCAAGCATTGATATGGTATATGATGGACGTACCAGATTAAAGACGTGTATAAATAATAGGGTTGGTCCTCTCTCCCCTTTACCCAAGTGTTATTCTTCCATCAGAAAAACACATAATAGAAAATAAGGCTTAGAGAGAAAAATTGCCCTACCGGTGTTAGAAAAGAAAGAGATGGTTGTTACTCCATTATTAATGCTTCCAGGTATGTCTTTATCCTTCTTATAAAAGTGAGAATCATGATTTCCCAAGATCCTTTATCATGTTCTTGCTTTATGTCTTATGAATATGATATATTATGTTATTCTAACATGTGGTATCAAAGCACTTGTTTAGGAATTCATGATTTTCCTTATATGATGATTGAATATAAATGTTTATTTGTCATATGCGTATCTGTTTGAATTCTACGGACGAATCAATTGGTAAACAATTAAACATGATGTGTATATGAGATTGATACTGTTTATGTATATATTTTATATGATGTGTTGCTCTTTTTGTAAAATAAAGATCTATAATTATAAGTTTATGTCAGCAAGCTTTATTTTACAATTGGATGATAAAATGGTTGTTGAGAATGATGACTTTAATTGATGTTATTCCTCAATTAATTTATTTTATTTTACGTTGATTGTGAATTTTTTTTGGAAACGATGATATCATAGAATCACTTATTGATAAATAATGTACCAAAATTATGTATTGTTAATTAATGAAGTATGTATAAAGGCATGACTTCCGTTGTATATAATATTTTATTTTAAAATATTTATTGATGAATTATATTATAATTATATCATGAAATTATTTGATTAGTTATTTTCACGCATTATGTCATGGTTTGTTAGTCACCAAAGTGGCCAAACTAAAAATGTGAAAATAATATAATACTTATGTATTTGCATGCATTATGATTATAATTTGTTAGTCACCAAAGTGACAAAATTAGAATGTTATCGCATGCATAAAATTGTCATTTATCCATGTACTTATGAAATACCAATTATTGAAATAAATTGGATAAATTGACGTTGCTAATTATTGGAAAGGAAGGATTCACCCAAAGGAGAATCATATTTTATAATTAGTGACATTATGTGGTAAATTAATATTTTAATTAAATATATTTTGATTATCCAAAGATAACAGATATATATTCAATTGAAAATATGTTTTGCCTATTAATGTTATGGTATTTAATTATGTTTAGTATATTATAGTAACTACCCAAAGGAGTGCCATTTTATACTGGTATGATTTTATATTTGAACCGCAATTAAGAGCGTATATTATTGTTGCAGCTGTTTCTATGAATTCTCATGTATCATCTGTTACTATGTTTATTGGTGAAAATTTTTCTGAATGGCGTGAACAAGTCAAATTCCACTTAGGTGTTATGGATCTTGACTTGACACTCCTTGAGGATGAACCCACTGCTATTATTGAAATCAGTAGTGAGGCAGAAAAATTACACCATAAAACATGGAAGCGAAGTAACAAGTTGAGCCTTATGTTCATTAAGATGACTGTTGCCAACAAAATTAAGTCAACCATTCCACAAACAGAAAGTGCTAAGGAATATATGCAGTTTGTGGAAGAACGTTTCCATTCAACAGACAAGTCACTCGCTGGTACTCTTATGGCACAGCTCACGACCGTGAAGTTTGATGGGTTGCGAACTATGCAAGAGCACATTATTGAGATCACTAATCTTGCAGCAAAATTGAAGACCTTAGGACTTACGGTTGAGGACTCATTCTTAGTTCAGTTTGTTTTGAACTCGTTGCCTCCTGAATATGGGCCATTTCAAATTAACTATAACACTATTAAGGATAAGTGGAATGTTAATGAATTGGCCAATATGCTTGTTCAGGAGGAAGGACGATTAAGGAATCATGCGAGTCACTCTATTAATCTCATGGGTCAGAAAGCTGGGAAATGATTAAAACCAAAGTCAAGACACTTTAAGAAAAAGAAAGCACCTACGAAAGATGGGCAGGAGAAAGAAAAGAAGGAACAAAAGGACATCAAGTGCCACTTCTGCACGAAGTTTGGTCACTATCAAGCTCAATGTCCTAAACGTATAGCATGGTTCGCAAAGAAGGGTAAGTATTTATCTTTCGTAAGTTTCGAATCAAATTTAGTTGAAGTTCCTAATAACACTTGTGTTGATTTGAGGGGGAGCTGAATGAAGATCAAGTGAGATTCAACCAAAGTTCAAGACTTGGAAGTTTTGGCTTTGAACATGGCTCAAGCATTGAAGATGTTGTTTGTGATTTAATGTAAAAGGATTGAAAGCATCATGATGATCCAAGCCTTGATAGCATTCATGTATCATTTAAGCATTGCATCATAGAGAAGTTAAGTAATTAGTTTAAAACTTAAGAAAAAGCTAAGAAAACAGCATATAGTCGTAATAATCGATTACTGGCTTATTCTAA
>PYAF01005688.1:253299-263800 GCA_007407185.1 Glycine tomentella
TCTTCACAAACATGATTATAGCATAGGACTGCCTTAATCGATTACCAATAGATGTAATCGATTATCATTCATAAACACGATTTTAGCATAGGTCTGGTTTAATCGATTACAATTAAATGTAATCGATTACACTTCACATTCAGATTTTTGCCCAGACTGGTTTAATCGATTGCGCATCGGGTTAATCGATTATTTCACCTGTTAGTTGAAATCCTGATCCTGCATTAATCATTTTAATCGATTACAGGAGCGTGGGGAGCGCATTTAATCGATTAAATTAGTTACGATTTCAACTATAAATATGACCCTTTGCCTATTGAGCGAAAAAAACTAAGAGAGATCATAACTAAATTAATTTTTGCGAATTCTGAGTATTTTTCTAAAGGCTTCTAAGGGTTCACTAAGGCTTCATCTGGGCTCTTGAGTCTTGCTTCCATTGATACATTAATGGATCACTAAGGTTGTTAGTGAAGCAAGCTTGTTCTGTTACAAAGGCTTTGGAAATGTTTCTGCATCATTAGTTTACATTCAACCTGAAGTTTTCCATTCATATGCATTTCAATCTTGGATCATCAGGTGATTTCTTTCCTAGCTCTTTGTGGGTGTTTAATTTTCTGCAGTAAATTTGTAATTTGTTGATTATATTGTAAGTGGGTTTTCTTGCAAGGGAGATAGGGTTTCTCCATGTTCAACTGAGTAGGTTTCTCAGTGTGGGTTTGGCTTCTAAGGATCTAATAGAGTTTTAGATCTCTGAACTTCTTCTAGGGTTGAAGAGGAGAAGCTTGTAAGTACTTGTAAGGAAAATATTTGCAATAGTGGAACTCTACTCTAGTGTTGAGTAGAAGAAACTGGATGTAGCCTCATAGTGTTTGAGATGAATCAGTATAAATCTTGCATCTTGATTTAATTTCTGCAGTCTTTATTGATTCTTGTTAAACTCTATTTTTGTTTGTCTAAATTTGAAGCATAACAAGTTTTGGATTGATCTTGGATAAAGATATTCATTTGGTTTTATGATAAAGATCCAAAGGGCATTTTTAACTCTGATTTTGAACAAAGAAATTTCAATTTCCTATGATTAACCAATTCACCCCCCCTCTTGGTTAAGTGTGAGTGTTCCTTATTTTCCACAACTTGGTGGCTTGACTCTGGTGCTACAACTCATGTTTCCAACAACTTGCAAGGATTCGTTACGATCCGAACTATAAGTCCAAATGAAGATCATTTTCTCTTTATGGGAAACAGAAAGAAATCTTCAATTGAAGGCAAAGGGACTTATCGTCTGGTCTTAGAAAGTGGCTATCATTTAGACCTATTACACACCCTTTATGTGCCTTCATTGTCTAGAAACCTTATTTCTGTTTCTATGTTGGATAATAATGGTTTTAAACTTATGTTTGGATCTGGAGTTTTCAATTTATATAAGAATGTTGATCTTATTGGTTCTGGTATTCTAATAGATGGTTTATATAAATTGAAACTTGATAATGTTTATGCTGAATCACTGCTTAACATTGTTTTCAATGTTGGTTTAAAACGTGGCATTTAGAATGAAAGTTCTGCCTTCTTGTGGCATAAAAGATTAGGTCATATATCTAAAGAAAGAATCATGAGATTGATGAAGGATGGAATTTTGCCAAATTTAGATTTCAGTGACCTTGAGTTATGTGTGAATTGCATTAAGGGAAAGCAAACCAAACATAATAAGAAAAACGCTACAAGCACCCAGCTTTTAGAAATTATACACACCGATATTTGTGGGCCAATGGACACTTCGACCTTTAATGGAGAAAAATATTTCATTACCTTTATCGATGATTTTTCACGTTATTGCTATATCTACTTGCTTCATGAAAAATCTCAATCAGTAGATGTCTTAGAGACATTCATTACGGAAGTTGAGAGGCAATTGGATAGAAAAGTGAAAATCGTAAGATCAGATAGAGGTGGTGAGTATTATGGCAAATATAATGAGTTAGGACAGTGTCCAGGACCTTTTGCAAAATTCCTCGAAAGACATGGCATATGTGCACAATACACTATGCCAGGCACACCACAGCAAAATGGTGTAGCAAAAAGGTTTAATCGGACATTATTAAATATGATAAGAAGTATGATGAGTAACTCCACACTACCTAGAAATTTGTGGACTTATGTGCTTAAAACTGCGACTTACTTGCTAAATAGGACTCCTAGTAAGGCAGTTCAAACGAATCCTTTTGAATTGTGGACAGGAAGGAAGCTTAGCTTGAAGCACCTGCATGTTTGGGGTTGCCAAGCCGAAGCAAGAGTTTACAATCCACATGAAAGAAAATTAGACTCTCGAACTGTTAGTGGGTACTTCATTGGTTATCCTGAGAAGTCTAAAGGGTATGTGTTTTATTGTCCAAACCATAGTCCGAGAATTGTAGAAACTGGTAATGCTAGATTCATTGAGAATGGCGAAGTTAGTGGGAGTTCTAAAAGGGAAGTTGTGGAAATAAAGGAGACTTTGGTAAATGTTCCTTTGCCTGTAATTGTCCCTCATTCCACAATTTCACCTAATGTTGTTCCAGTCGTTGTAGAACATGATAACAACGATGAACAACATTTGAATGAAACAGTTCTCCCGGAAGATACTAACTTGAACAGAACAATGTCTGGGAACTCGTTCAATTACTAGAAGTTTCTAAAAGAGTCGGTTGTAAGTGGGTCTTTAAGACAAAACACGACTCTAGTGGAAATGTCGAACGATATAAAGCCAGACTCGTTGCCAAGGGTTACACTCAGAAAGACGGCATCGATTATAAAGAGACTTTTTCACTCGTCTCTAAAAAGGATTCATTTAGGATAATTATGGCATTAGTAGCTCATTATGATTTAGAGCTGCATCAAATGGATGTGAAAACAACCTTTTTTAATGGTGATCTTGAGGAAGAAGTTTATATGGATCAACCCGAAGGTTTTTCCATGGAAAGTGAAAGAAAGTTGGTGTGTAAACTTAAGAAGTCAATATATGGACTTAAGCAAGCCTCCCGACAATGGTATATAAAGTTTAATACCATTGTTACATCTTTTGGATTTAAGGAAAACACTATTGATCGGTGTATATACCAAAAGATCAGTGAGAGTAAGTTTATTTTTCTAGTCCTTTATGTTGATGATATCTTACTTGCCGCAAATGATTTATCGATATTGCGTGAGACTAAAGATTTTCTCTCAAAGAACTTTGAAATGAAAGATATGGGAGATGCGTCCTATGTGATAGGAATATAAATATTCCGTGATCGGTCACAAGGATTATTAGGACTATCTCAGAAAGGATATATTGAGAAGGTTCATGAGAGATTCAATATGAGTAAGTGTTCACCTGGAATTGTTCCTATACAGAAAGGTGATAAATTTAGTCTCATGCAATGTCCAAAGAATGATGTTGAACGGAAAGAGATGGAAGTAATTCCATATGCTTCTGTTGTAGGCAGCTTCATGTATGCTCAAACCTGTACTGGATCGGATATCAGTTTTGCGGTTGGAATGTTAGGCAGGTATCAAAGTAATCTTGGAATGGAACATTGGAAAGCTGCAAAGAAAGTTTTAAGGTACCTTCAAGGCACGAAGGGTTACATGCTCATGTACAAAAGATCCAATGAGTTGGAAGTGATTGGATATGCGAATTCAGATTTTGGTGGATGTCTTGATAGTAGAAAGTCATCTTTTGGCTACTTGTTTATGTTGGCTCAAGGAGCCATATCATGGAAAAGTGTCAAATAGACTATGGTTGCTTCATCCACTATGGAGGCAGAATTTGTGACGTGTTTTGAAGCCACAATTCATGCATTATGGCTGCGGAACTTTATTTCAGGGCTTGCGGTTGTCGACACCTTTAGCAGGCAACTGAAAATTTATTGTGATAATTATGCATCAGTATTCTTCTCTAAAAACGACAAATACTCTAAAGGTGCCAAACATATAGAGTTGAAGTATTTTGCCGTTAAAGAGGAAGTTCAGAAACAAAGAGTGTCAATTATGCACACCAGAACTGAACAAATGATGGCAGATCCTTTGATGAAAGGGTTGCAACCAAAGCTATTTCAAGAACATGTTAAAAGTATGAGCCTTGGTTGTATTAAGGATTATTGATGTGTGACATTCTGAGCTCACTTATGGGTTTCTGACATACATTATGTTTTCTTGTTATCTTATGGTTGTACATACATTATGAAATCTAACAAGAAAGTCTTTGCAAGACATTATGTGGACCATTATATTTCCTATACATTATGAATGATATATGATGAGTCGTTGATGACATAGTATATGGAAGGGAATGCGTTGAATTAATAATGCACTACCGCCATAACTCTCATTTGACAACTTATCATTTTATGATAGTCAACGCAAGAGATGTATTGAACATGCATATTATGATTAATCGGGCCAAGTGGGAGAATGTTAGAAATATATTCCCACATAATGGAAATATTGTCAGTTACAACTATTGATATTCCCACATAATGGAAATATTGTCAGTTACAACTATTGATGTGGCCCAATTAATAATTAACCGTTACAAAATCGTTATGAGATTAATGTTTTCAATTATAGGCAATAATCATTACGGTTACAAAATGCATTGATCTCAAGTGTTGATATGGTATATGATGGACGTACCAGATTAAAGACAATTGTGTATAAATAATAGGGTTGGTCCTCTCTCCCCTTCACCCAAGTGTTATTCTTCCATCAGAAAAACACATAATAGAAAAGAAGGCTTAGAGAGAGAAATCGCCCTACCGGTGTTGGAAAAAAAAGAGATGACTGTTACTCCATTATCAGCATTTCCGGGTATGTCTTTATCCTTCTTATAAAAGTGAGAAATCATGATTTCCCAAGATCCTTTATCATGTTCTTGCTTTATGTCTTATGAACATGATATATTATGTTATTCTAACAAATCAGAGTAAGCAAATGGATAACTGTTGTTTAATTCTCACTTAGGGTTTTATAGTTTTTAGGGTTTCGTCTGATGCCAACATAATTTATATTTGTAGATACTGGTTCACTATTTTTTCAAAGAACTTGCCTAGTCTTGTGAAAAAGGTAACAAAAATTCAAAACCCTTCCATTCATACCTGCTGGAAGTAAAATGTGAAATAATACAAATTAATAGGAAACATTTTATGATTGTGAGATTCTCAATTTTATGATGATGCCAAAAGAAGGGTTGATGCTTTTGCTACATTTTTATACCACTTGGCAAGGTAATATTGACACAAGATACCTGTTTTGATGGGTTACTATAAATTATGGATGTATGGGTATCTCTGCTTATCTTTATGCAAACTTATTAAAAAAATTGTTTGATAGTTTATTTTATTTTTCTTTTTTGCTTTTTTTAATTAGTTGGATTAGCTATAAGGGTTGTGGGTCAGTTTGTTTTTAGTCTGCAAAGCAAAACACATTTTATTACTGTTTATAACTAGGTACAGGGGGTACCCACCCTAATACATAAAAA
This sequence comes from Glycine tomentella, assembly GCA_007407185.1. Lineage (NCBI taxonomy): Eukaryota > Viridiplantae > Streptophyta > Magnoliopsida > Fabales > Fabaceae > Glycine > Glycine tomentella. The sequence continues at coordinate 258,794 of PYAF01005688.1, forward strand.
CTCCCGAAACAGAGAAAAAACAATGGAGCCATACTGACTTACCCTCAAGCCCCTGTACATTGCATAATATTGCCATAAAAAACAGCAGCAGGTTACTATTCCTACACCCGAGCCACATGTCATTACATTACACATATGACTACATCAACATTCAACACTAATAACCCTGACCCCATATAATTCCTTCACAGATTACTTGCACAAATTATCAAAAAAATATATGCTCTTACCCATTTAACAGATCAACCAAATGTACAAATTCTTGACCGCAATCGTTACTTTAATCGCTTCATATTGATAGCTTTTAACTCCAATTCCAGTATCAGTTCCAGCATCCTTCAAATTTGCCAACCTCTATATTTCATGGTGCTCTTGCATATTTCATGGTTTTTGAGACTCATTAACAAAAAAAAAAGTATGATAAATTTTAGGAACTCAGAACAATAAAAAAGGAACCAAATATTGTAATTTTTTGCTTGATTGCAAAACAACAGAACAAATGTGAGAAAATTCTCTTCCAAGGATATATCCTTCACATATAATATCTCCTTTCACAAAGTGTCAATGCTCAATTTACAAGAGTTGAATGAATTCCCTACCCTTAGTCCTCCCTAGTTATTTCCCTCTCAAATCCCCTATAACTTACTCTATCCTTTCTACAAACAATCTACATTAACTATCATAACTCATAAGTCCTAACAATAAGTAACTTTTGTGAGCACCATGACTCTGTTTTTGGATGAAACTGACTTGCTTTTACCTGGGATACATATACCAATTGTTTTTTTTCTCAAAAGAACATAATGAAGCAACTTTCCACATTTCAATCCTTAAACAGTCCCTATCAGCAAAAAATTTCAGGATGTCTCCTCTGTTGTCTCTCTTCCTAGATCCTAAATACCACAAGTAGATAGAAAACAACTGCCTCAGATTGAGCAACAAATTTTGTTCAAACTTCCATTGAATAACTATTCAGTTGAAGCACAAATGAATTGACTAAAACCTAGTATATGATATCAGTTGTGAAATGCAGGATGTTGCATATATTCTGAAACATAAATTTCTTGAGTTTGTTTTTTCAGATCAGTTTTGTAGCATTATTTATGTCACTGCTTGTTATATTTCATGGCATAAGCTTTTTTTCACTAATCAAACATCTACACAAACTGAATAGGCTGAAGGAGGATCCTTTTGCATTCGGGAAGTTAGGTGTTGCTAATCTCTTAGAATTGAGGGAAGATACTTGAGGATATTTGGGTTTTTGCTGACACCTATAGAAGTATAAAACAGGGGTAATCATGAACTTTCTTTAAAGCTGTAAAAATGAGGTTTATTCTTTAGGCAATTCTACATATTATTTTTAACAATTACCTTTTTTTCTCAAATGTGTATATAACAGGAAAAATGAGGCATCATTCGCTGTTTTACCAGAATTGCTGCTGGAACTTGATAGTATGGATGAGGTATGCTTGAAGAATAATCCTCTGAATTGAACTTGTTGGGACTGAGAGGAATCTATATTATTTTTTTGTGTATTGTATTATGACTGGTTTTTCTAATTAGTGTGAGTCCCTTTTAAAGAAATTGCGTTTGACAAATCAATTTTGAGTAGAAGTTTAACAAAATTTGTTAGCTTTATGTTGATATCATGTTGATTCAGTCACATGGAGTATTTTTGTTTCTTCTGAGGGCTTAAGCAACCCAGCCTTCCCATGTTGTCTGTAATTTGAAACCTTATAATTTTTTGTTTCTTCTTTTCAGGAAAAAATACTACTTACCCTAATTGAAGGTGTTCTTGCCGAAAACATTTTTGACTGGGGATCTCGTGCATTTGTGGATCTCTATTAAGAAAGATTTACAGTTTATATTTACAAAATGAGTCGCAGTAATGTGCAGAGACCTTGGTGGGTAGGTGGAATTAAACATATTGTTGACGAGGATACTTGATTTCTATATTTATTTAGCACAGTTGAGGGTTGAATACTAAGCTAACTATTTCTAGTCTAGGTGGATGATTTTAATGATTTTAAAGAGAGGATGTTAGGGATCGGGGACAAGAAAATGCCCCATCATAAGAGGGCTTTACTTTTCGTAGATAACTCAGGTGCTGACATTTTTCTAGGGATGCTTCCACTGGCAAGGGAGCTCCTCCATTGTGGAACTGAAGTAAGTTGACTTCCTGTATTTTGGACTCTGTATTGTTGGACTACTGATGTGTATAAATCTCTACATAGGTTTTTTAGTTCCTAAGTGTCCTAATAATAAATAATAATATTTGAATTTCAACTATTTCTGGTTCTCTAAAGATGTTCTGTTAGTTTTACGTTGTTACTAGAATAAAGACTGGACATGTTCTTGCAGTAGTTCTTATTGCAAACTCACCTCCTTCTTTGAATGATGTGACTGCAGAGGAGCTTTCTGGTATTGTAGTAGAGGCTCCCAAGGTCTGTGTGGTTTTTTTTTTGTGAAATCTAATTTGGTCCCATGCATCCCTCCTGACACCCTTCTTAGCTTTAGTTCCCCTTGGCCTTTCTCCATGTGGGGAATGTACATACTGGGGCCACTACCAACAGTTCCAAGAGCAGTCAAATTTCTGCTAGTTGTCATCGACTATTCACCAAATGGATCAAGGCAAAACCATTATGATAAATCTCAGCAAATGAGGTGGAAAAGTTCACCTGGAAACACCTCATATATAGATATTGCCTCCCTCACTCCATTGTCATTGACAACAATACTCAATTCAAAGCTCAAGCTTATGAAGACTTCCTGACAAGACTAGGTGTCAAGAACCTCGTGACTTCTTTCAAACATCCTCAAACTAATGGTCGAGTGGAGGCAACAAACAAAGTTATCCTCAGGGCCTTGCGCACAAGAGTTAACAAGCCCAATAATCTATGGAAGGAGGAACTCCTTATATTCTATAGGTCTATCACTATTCACCCCAGACAACATCTAATGAGACTCCTTTCCGACTTACATATGACACAAACGACATGATCCCCGTTGAAGTATGGGAACCATCGACAAGGAGGTTGTTGTTCTAGGAACAACATAATGAAGAAAACATGAGGGTAGAACTATAGACAAAGGATGAAGTCCAAGAGATGGCTAGAGTTGAAGAAGAAGCCACCAAGCTCCGAGTGTCAAAAAGATACAATACCAAGGTTAAACCTCGAACCTTTCAACCTAACTACCTCGTGTGGCGAGTCCGAGGGGAAGCCAGAAAAGATCCTCAAGCGAGAAAGCTTGGACCCAACTGGGAAGGCCCATTTAGGGTCGTGGCAAGCCTAGACAAGGGAACATACAAGCTACAAGAACGAGAGGGTAAAGATTCCAAGAACATGAAACATTACCATCTAAAATTCTATTTCAGTTGACCTACTGCAAGATCGGATGATGTAATTTTCTTCCTACTAAAGTGTTTTGTCCCAAAAGAGAAAAAATCAAGGTTTTGGCTTGAAATATTTTAACAAGGCACATCTTGGGAACAAAGGGAATATGTACTCAATTGACGACATTGAATAAAGTTTATTTCTGTTCATTTTTTAATTTCCTTGAGTCAACTTTATAAAGGCTCATAAAACGCAAGGTCTGCCCTTGTTGAGTCTCGATTCTCCAAAGGCTTGTCAAACCCAAGGTCCGCCATTGGTGGGCCTCGAAAAAATCCAGGACGAATGCATTCCTTGTCGTATCTCCAAAGACTCGTAAAACTCAAGATCCGTCATTGGTGAAGCCTGTTGGGTCTGGAGGTGAGATTGTGCCACCCACCTTTGTCAACCCTCTAGTTGGAGGTGAGGGTTGATCCACTGCCAGGGTGGGCCCTACTGATGCTCTTGTTGTTTCTCATAGCATCCTCTCCTCTACTTTAGCTACGAGGAAGCGGGACGATGATGCTTGGAAGTCGGGCCGCAAGAAGTCCAGGGCCCTTTGCAGCCTTCGTGCAATGAGGGAAGCCACTAGGCTTCTTCCTAATTCACCTGTGGCACCATCAACTGTCCGAGCACCTTCTTCTACTCGGGCTGTAGTGGTGGCCCCTGTTGTTGCTACAACTCCTACTCCGTCCCCTACTACTCCTGCTCCAATGGTGGCCCCTTGTTGCTATTTTTTCTCCTGCTTCCCTGTTGCTTCTCCTGTTGCTTCTTCATCTTCTACTCCACCGGCTTCTTCTTCTGCTATGTTGACGTCTGCTCTATCGTCTTCTTCCTCTTGTCCCATCACCTCCCTGGACTTCGTACACCCTGTCAGGGAAATTGGCTCGTTGTGGAGTGTGGGGGCATAAACCAGAGCTAAGGACCCCAACCTTGATCCCATTCGACAAAAATATGATCTGATCGATCGGGTTTCAGAGCGCCAATGATTCTACGAAGGCCTTTCTCCAAAGGAGCCTTGCAATTTTGAAAGAGAATGGTCATCGTTGCCAAGAAGTTGTGGGCAAGGTGGCATTGCTGGAAGCCAATGTGGCCAATTTGAAGTTTGCCATCCGCATTGTTTGGAGGGTGGAATGTGCCAAGGTGAATAGTGTTGTTGTGGCCCTGGTTGAGGTGATCAGGTCTCACCAGCATCTGTCTGCCAAGGCTAGTGGTGCTTTAGCCAAACTCTTGTGCACCAGGTTGTATAGTGACGAGCATGATTGTCAAACTCGCGATTTAACTTGCAAACTCGACCGATTTTATGATTCCACCTACCCTCCGAGATTTAAATCGATCGCAAACTCATTTTAGAAGTAGACTTGTGCGATTCTATGTAGAATCGCCCTATTCCAAGCAGAATCGCGAGTGTACAACGAGTTAGTGAGTCTGGTTGTAAGCAAAATGGCGTCGTTTTGGACGAGCCAGGTAAGGGTTTCAAAAATCTAATTTCCCCTCATTGTTCTGTGCGTTCTTCCTCAGTTCCTTGCGCTCATTTTCCTCACCTTCGAGCTCGTCGTTCTGTCGTCGTCATCCTCCTGCACCACCGTTATCATCCCCTGGCGCATGTAAAGTACTTTGTATTCTACCAAAGAGT
>PYAF01005688.1:272465-302675 GCA_007407185.1 Glycine tomentella
CAATGAAGGAGTATCTGTCGGAATTTGAGAAATTGATGAACCAGACTTCTGATTTGAGTGATAGTCTTCTTTTGAGTTTTTTTGTTTCTGGTCTTATTCCAGATATACGGAGGGCAATTGAAGTTCATGATCCGAAGTCTCTTCAGCAAGCCATGCATCTTGCCAAAATTTATGATTTGCATTATTCAGAATTGCGGTTTTCATTGCTTTCTGTTGGAAAGAAAAATCCAATACGTTCCACTCCAGTTTCTGAGAGTAATGGTGGTTCTGCTACTACTATGTTAGCACCAACTATTCCTGTGCCAACTTCTATGTTGGGAACCAAAACCAATTCTTCTCAGTTACCTATCAAGAAGCTATCGAATAAAGAATTGGCTAGAAAAAGGGAATTGGGTTTGTGCTATGCTTGTGACGAGAAATGGACCTCCAAACACAAATGTAAGAGCAAATTGTTACTGTTGTGGGGAGATGATACTTTGGAGGAAGAGGAAGAAGGGGAAGAGATAGTTTGGAGTTCTTTTTCTCCTGTAGCTGTTCGAGAGGATGCTTCCTTACACTCTTTATCTGGCACTTTGAATGCTAAGGCTCTTAAGTTTGTCATTGAGGTGGATGGGAAGCAGGTACTGACATTGGTGGACACGGGTAGCACACATAATTTCATTCAAAAAGAGTTGGCATTGGAGTTGGGCTTGAAAATGGTTCGTGTTAAGAAGATGAGGGTTTTCTTAGGGAATGGAGATTTTCTGACTTGTGATCACAAGTGTATTCAGGTTCAACTTAAGTTGCAGAATCAGGTGTTTTTAGTGGATTTGTGGGTGTTGGAGTTAACAAAGCTTGGGTTAATACTTGGCATGAAATGGTTGGAATCATTGGGCAAAGTAACTCATGACTATCGTAACATGACAATGGAGTTCTATTGGCAAGGTAGTTTGGTGAGGCTGCAAGGAGTCCTTAAACTGGATTCAATACAGGAGGATAATTCCACGAACAATTCTTGTTGGTACTTGATGACTGACAACAGTTCCAATTCGAATGTAGAGGTACTCCCAGAATTATTAGTTCTTAAAACTTTAGTTGATGAGTTGATATGGGAAGTGTTGTTAGAGAATCAATCTGTGTTTTTGCTACCCAAGGAGCTTCCCCCATTTTGTAATATGGATCATGCAATACATCTCGAACAAGGATCAAAACCAGTCAATGTCAAACCTTACAGGTATGGACATCATCAAAAGGAAGAAATTGAAAAACAAGTTACTGAGTTGTTATCTTCAGGATTCATTAAACATAGTAATAGCCCTTATTCATCACCTGTTTTGTTAGTTAAAAAACAGGATAATACTTGGAGGATGTGTGTAGATTATAGGGCTTTGATTAAGGTTACTATCCGAGACAGATTTCCAATGCCTACCATAGATGAATTGATGGATGAATTGGGTGGTTCCACAATTTTTTCTAAATTGGATCTAAGAGCAGGCTATCATCAAATTCGAATGTTACCTCAAGATACTCCAAAAACAGCATTTCGAACTCATGAGGGACATTTTGAGTTTTTAGTCATGCCCTTTGGCTTGACAAATGCTCCAAGTACCTTTCAAGCTGTCATGAATAATTTGTTTAGACCTTTTCTTCGTAGGTTCATCATAGTATTTTTTGATGACATTTTGGTCTATAGTTCATCTCTTTTGGAGCATGTGCAGCATTTGAGTTTAGCATTGCAGTGTTTAAAAGAACATAAGTTCTTTGTGAAGTTGAGCAAGTGTTCTTTTGGAGCAGAAGAAATAAGATATTTGGGCCATAAGGTGTCGAAATGTGGAGTCCATGCTGATCTCAAAAGATTGAAGCAATGATATCTTGGCCAATTCCAAGTTCAGTAAAACAACTTCGTGGATTTTTAGGATTAACAGGTTATTATCGGAGATTTGTTAGGAATTATGCAATGATTGTTGCACCATTAACTGATCTATTGAAGCAGGGGGCTTTTGTTTGGTCGGACAATGCACTGGAAGCTTTTGATCAGCTGAAAAAGGCTATGTCGAGTACTCCTATTCTGATTTTACCAGATTTCAAGCTTCCTTTTGTATTGGAGACTGATGCCTCTAATACTGGTGTAGGTGCTGTCCTCCTTCAACAGCAACGACCAATAGCTTTCTTCAGCAAACGATTGGGTCCTCGATTGGCTACAGCTTCTACTTATGTTAAGGAGCTCTATGCTATATCTGCAGCAGTAAAAAGGTGGAGAGAATATTTGCTTGGAGTTCATTTCACAATTAGAACGGATCACAGAAGTATTAAGGAGTTGTTGGGTCAAACAATTCAGACCATGGAACAACAAAAATATGTGTGCAAGCTTATGGGATATTCCTTCAATATTGAGTACAAACCAGGAAAGCAAAATGTAATTGCTGATGGTTTATCTCGTTGTTTTGAAGAAGATGCAACTCCTTCACTTCATGCTATGTTGGTAGAACCTACTTTCGACATTCTATCTCACATTAAGGCAGAAAATGAATCTGATTCGTATTTGCTCTCTTTACATCAGCAATTGAATTCAGATCCCACTTCTGTTCCTTGGTTAATGAAAAAGGATGGAGTCTTATTTAACAAGCAACGATATTTGCTCAGTTCTCAATCCAAACTAATCCCTATGGTGATTAAAGAAGCTCATGATTCATTGGTGGGAGGCCATGCTGGGGTACTTAGAACACTTCTTAGAGTGGCAGCTGTGTTCTATTGGGAATCAATGAGAAAGGATATTAAGAGTTATGTGCGTGATTGCCAACTTTGTCAACAAATGAAGACCATGACTCAAGCACCTTTGGGCTTATTGCAGCCATTACCCATGCCAGAGGGAGTCTTTGAAGACTTAACCATGGATTTCATTGTAAGTTTGCCACTCTCTCATGGATTTACTACAATATTGGTGGTAGTAGATAGGCTTAGTAAGTATGCCTATTTTGGTGCATTGCCCACTCTCATGGATTTTGTGACTTGGTGGTTCGAAATCATGGATTCCCACGTTCCATAATTTCTGACAGGGATCGAATTTTCCTAAGTCAGTTTTGGTCTTCTCTCTTTAAGCATAGTGGTACAACTTTGAAGCATAGTACTGCTTATCATCCACAAACGGATGGACAAACCGAAGTTACTAACCGGTATGTGGAACAATATCTCAGGTTGTTTTGTAATGACAGACCTCATGAGTGGTCCAAGTTGCTTGGGTGGGCTCAATTACATTACAATACAGCCACACACTCAGCCATTGGTATGTCTCCTTTTCAGGCTTTATTTGGTAAACCACCAATGCCAATTCCTTTCTATCCTAGGGGTTTAGTAAAAATAGAAGCTGTTAATACTTTGTTAGAAGATCGTAATGCATTGTTGGTGCTTTTAAAGAGAAATTTGCAACAGGCAAGAAACAGGATGAAGATTCAATCAGATAGACATAGAAAGGATAAGGTTTTTTCAGTGGGAGATTTTGTGTGGGTTAAGCTTCAACCTTATAGGCAAGTCTCAGTGGAAAGACGATGTAATCATAAATTGGCTAAGAAATATTTTGGCCCTTTCAAGATCACTAAGGTGGTGAGTTCAGTCGCGTACCAACTTGATTTACCAGAAAGTTGTAAGATTCATTCAACCTTTCATATTTCTCTTTTAAAGCCATGGTTTGGTCCTCCACCCGAGAAACCAGTATTTGTTCCACAATTTGTGGTGGATAACAGACCTCTTCAATCACCAGTGGCAATTTTGGATACCAGAATGGTTATGGTTGGATAGCAAAATAGGAAGGAATATTTGGTGCAGTGGTCTGATGCTCCTCCAGAAGATGCTTCTTGGGAGAGGGAAGAATTCTTGTTGCGTGCTTACCCCAATCTGAACCTTGAGGACAAGGTTGATGTCCAAGAGGGGGGTGATGTTACAGGATCATTAGTATCAGCTACAAAAGCTATTAGGGAAAGAGTTCCCTCCAAGAGATTGAGAGATTACTATTGTTCTTGAAGCAGTATAACACATAACTGAGCGAGCTGTAGTCTGCTAGAATAGTTATGTTTCTTGATGCTTCTGTGTACGTGGCATATTGCCATTGGCTGATGTAAGAGTTAGCTAGTACCTTGAGGTATAAATACTAAAGCTGTAAATATCTTAAAGGAAGAAAAATAAAAATCTCATTCCGTTCTTTTCTGTCTATCTTTCTTTCTCTGTTTCTCTTCACAGAGGACGGGAATCTAACACTAGAGGCTTACACCTTCAAAATATGAGACATCTATATTACTTGCTTTTGTGCAAGTATTTGATAGATTAAAGGAAAAAAAAAGTTTTGAAACAAAAAAAAAATGCTGTGTTTTGCAAGATTCATTATAGACCAGTAGTTTTGCATATGGACTTTTATTATGGGTGCAATTACTCCAAAGGCTTCATTTATTTACTTATTTACAGGATTGAGGATTGTTTAAAGTGTTTCAGCAAATTAATGTTCAAATATCTTAAGCATAACCTGTGTGAGAATTTTCTTTTAGTAGACATTCCCTAGTCTTTGTTAGATATAAATTTTCAATTTAATTATACTTTAATTGACTTTATATCACAGCAGTTTGGATTTTGCAAATTTTGTTTGTAAAACAGCAACCTACACATGTGCTCATGGATAGCTTCAAGATAAAATAAAGGAAGGAAGAAACTGACAAGTGATTTATTTTTCAACATTTTGAGATCCTATAGTATTTGACTGGAAACAGGGAATTTTTATCCTTATAGTCTCTAGGATGTTTAGATGTCCAAGACATCTGGGTATGATAACTTTGCCTTCAGAGAGAACCATAATTGATCAAATGACGATAGATTATATATATCATATCATATCAAATTTTGTTTCCTTTTTTCTTTTATTTTTCTGATCAATGAATTTTCATTATCTTTGGGGATTATTACGCAATGCGGCTGTTAAGTCTAAAAGTGAAATTGGCAAATTTGAAGAAAATAAATCTTGTTGGGGAAATTATTCTCTCAACAAAAGTCTGTGAATCAAGGCCAGTGTTGTTAGTTAGGAAGATGTAATTGTTAAATTACATATTATGCCAACGTCTGTTTAATTGCATCCTTCTATTTGCAATTGTATTTATACTCTGCCTCTAAGCCATTCACCTTCTTGTTATGTTATCTTATATCTAAATCTGATGTTCCCTGAAGGACTTGCCTGATGGATCTTTTTGGACAGTGGATTCATTTACTAAAGCATTTGTCTCAAAGTTAAAATCATATCCTTTCTCTCTCTACACACACACACAATGTGGTCTTAGCTTTTTAAGTATATAATGATTTAGCTGGATTCCTTAGCAATACTGTTACAGTTTCTGGTGAGATCTTTGGATTGAAAAGCATAGCTGCATACCGCAGTGGCCTTGAAATCAATACTAATGTAACTAAAAAGGATGCTGAGGAGGGGCTGAGGCAGGTGTTGATTGGTGAGTAGAGTGTGCAGGTTGGTTTTAATATGATCTGTTTCTGGATATTCTTGTTCACCATTCTACACTTTCAGCTGGGAAGCCTGTCCGTATTGCAAACAAAATTCTTATTGACTACATCTTCTTACAAAGTTTGGAGGTTGCTCAGTCCTATGACTTGCCAATGCAGATACACACAGGGTAATGGATTGGTTTCAACTGTTTGATACTTTTACATATATGATATCCAAGAATTGTTGGGGAATATACGATAAAAGCTTGGGACGTTAGCTCTTTGGGAATTTCAAAAAATTACTTAGCTAAAGTTAAATTGAAATAATTTGAGTTTCTAAGTGCATAACAGGGCCTAAATTAATAAAACATATAAAGCATTTTGAGCTGGGACTATCTTACATTTCGGTCTCAACACTAAGATGAAATTAGTCTGTGCTTTAACCGCTTCTAGGATTTATCACACTTCTCCTAAATGTCAAAGATGCAGTTTCTTTTCCTATTTACAGCTGTCAGGGAACGGATCACCATGATTTTCTGCTTGATAATATCTCGTACTTTTACTTAATATACTAATTTGTTCTTTTGTTAACTAGCTTTGGGGATAAAGATTTGGATATGCGACTGTCCAATCCTCTTCATCTACGTGCAGTTCTTGAGGACAAGAGATATTTGAAGTCTCGGATTGTTCTTTTACATGCTTCCTATCCATTCTCAAGGGAAGCATCATATCTAGCATCTGTTTACTCTCAGGCAAATATTTTACAACTCAATGGCTTGGTATATTTGAATTTGAATTACAGTTTAACTGGCAGGTAACACAATTTTCACCTTCAGGTCTACCTTGATTTTGGACTGGCAATTCCAAAGCTGAGTGTACATGGGATGATTTCTTCAATGAAAGAGCTATTAGAGTTGGCTCCAATAAATAAGGTGACAATATAAGCAATCCAAATAGTTTTTCACTAATAGAAGTTTTCAGGTATAAGTACCATGCGTAAATTGTGTGTTATGCGTAAATTGCAAGCGAATAAGAATCTTATATAACGAAATTCGAATATTCTTGAACTTGAGTTATCAAATGAAACATGTAAATCCCTAGAGAATGACTTCTGACCACACATTTAATGTCTCACAAGCATAAACTTTGCAATGCAGGTGATGTTCAGTACTGATGGCTATGCATTTCCTGAAACATTTTACTTAGGTTGGTTAATATTTATTATCACACCTTAATTCTAATCTTCTTTGTTGTGGTGTTTCAGTTTCTTCTGCTTATTGAAGTGTATCTTATTCTTTTTGTCACGAAATATATGCTGTTTGTTTTTCTGCCTTGATATATACACCTGAGTACCTGACTCATAAAATTTCCACACCGGTTACTGGTTTTGTTTAAGGTAGTTTTTAGTCTCCCAGTAGGTCTACTATAGTTGCTACTTTTTTTTTTGTGTATTGGCATGCTTGTGAAGTTTTGAACATTGAACTGTCTAATAAAAAAAAAAGAACAAGAATTATCTCTATTATTAATACAATATGATTTAATTATTATATTTCTCTCAATTTATAACCAATGAAAACAAGATATTTCGACCAAATCAAGTTTAAAATTCAAAGTTCAAACAAATATCATCTATTAAATTTTATTTGCAACATCTTATAGTGGGATTTTAAATAAATCAATTACGACAAATAAGGTAATTTAATCAAATATCAAGAAATTTCAGCAAATTAATCTCAATTAAAAAAATTATTTAAACACAATTAATTTATTCAAACTAACAAATTTTTCACTTACTCAAAAACATAGCAATCTTCATCAAAATTAAAAACCCAACAAAACCAAATGAACATTATGCCTTGCTATTTGTAATAAGGTGAAACTGATAGAAACCTGGTATCTTTTACTAGAAAGAATGGGGAAGAGCTCCCCATTTTACAGAATAAAAAACACACACAATGCACAACTTTGAAGGTCTGCACCTTCAATGCCAAAAGGCCCAAATTTCCTTTCTCAAATGACAAGATGATCTGTCTATCGACCCTCTTTCTTATTTATAGGGAACATGTCTTCTTCAAACTATCTAACATAACTAACTAATTAATGTAACTAACTACTAAAGGGAACCATCTAACAAAAACTAATAACTGTTATAACTTATAACAAACTCTATTGTTTGTTGGATCAAGTAGTGTACAAATAACTCAAGGAGAGATAGGTCTATTTGTAAAGAGGATAGGTTGGAGTTGTTCTCTAATCTCTATCAATAAAATTGTCCCTATATGTTTATTGCCACTTTCATAACCTTTACCTAGGATCCACTAATGCTGCCATGCTGGAAACTCCCAAGGTGCATGCAACATGCTAACTGCTAAGACAGAGAGATATGATTATTGATAAATAAATCAGATTTCAGATATTATGCTTTCAACTTATGAGCCTTCGAATATTTTTATGTTTGTAACCTTTTTTGAGTCCAAAGGCTTAGAATATGGTAAACAAATTGACCTCCTGATTCTATGGAACTAATGCTTGAAATTCTTGTACATGAAAAGTGAGAGCAACGTTTACCTTTGTTGCTTCTACTGTCTTTGAAAATTTCCACCCCTTAACTCATGATGTGAATATTACTGGTTAAAGCTGAGTTTTTCTTTCACAGGTGCGAAGAAGTCTCGAGAAGTTGTTTTCTCTGTCCTGCGTGATGCATGCATTGATGGTGATCTCTCAATTCCTGAGGCTGTGGAAGCTGCAAAGGACATCTTTGCTCGAAATGCAATCCACTTCTACAAGATGAGTTCAGCTAACGGTGTTGTTAGTACACATAGTAATTTGCCCCAAAAGTTGAATGATGGCTTAGACATTGATTTGTCACTTGTTCGTATCATGTGGGTAGATGGTTCAGGACAGCACAGATGTCGTGTGAGTTTCTCTCAAGCATGTTTCTGTTACTTCATTGTTCATATTTATTGTAGCTTGAAACCTGTATTTGTGAACCTTGGGAGAAAAATGTTTGAATGTTCAAATGGTAGAACACTTCTTTTTTCTCTCTACATTTGGAATCAAATTAAATTGCATGCTTCGCAAACCAATCATGTTTGATACACTAAACAAATAACACAGAAATTCTGAATAATCTCTTTGATATTTAGTGTCTTTGTAACTCGATTAACAAGAAAATAAGCACTAAACAAAGGTTATAGAACTCTGCTCTGAATCAGAATTCACAGAAAAGGAAATAACAACAATTTAGAGCTGCCCCTGCACTCTCTACAAAATAACCTCGCAATATGACCCCTTGGTGTCGACCCCAGTCCTCTACCATACTACTAATATTCCCTATTCTAACTAACTTGCACGTGCGGTTCCACCTTATCTTCTAACAAATTATCTGACTCAGCAATGATTGACAGCTTGGAATCTTTGCCACTCCTCCAATGTTTCCTGCCCTTATCACGTAGTACACTTTACTCATTTGGGCCTTACCCAATTGGGTCCTATCAGTTGTATATTGTAACTTTATATTTTTTTTAGATATCATATTAGTATGGAAAGAAAAAAAAATGAAATCCACCTAAGAAATAAGATTATCTATCTTTTCGCATCAATGGATATTGTGTCAGTTCCAGGAGAAAGCTAGTATAAGAATTTAGCTGCATTTTTTCTCTGCACTTATGTTTTTGGTAATAATTGTCCATAAGTGTGCTACTGCTATTGTGAAATTTCTCCAAATGTGAGAGTAGATCGAGAAAGTTTCTGAAAATAGTAAGCTACGATTGAATTGACACAGTAAACAGAAGTCAGGAATAACGTTGGATGCTAGATGCATTTTCAATCTTAAGAGAAACTATTGCAAACACGGTTAACTTGTAACTGGTTTAAATAACGCCTAACTGGACTTATAGACACATCTAGGATACTTAGTTCAGGTTTATATGTCACAAAGTGAAAAAATAGAATGAAAATTTCCCCCAATTGGCCGAGAGATTATCTTCAAATGTAAATATAATTAGAAATCACAGAAAAGTGTTCTTGACATCTTGCTGTCCTTTTTTACCTCTTGTAACATGTAGTACAAAATACTGAATAACATTCTTGGAAGTTCTGATGCTGCATCCCTCATTCCCCGTGTGCATACTGGAAGTGAAAGTTTATGTCTTAGGCACTTAAACTTCTGGCTATACAGGCCCATAAAAGATCAATTCATACAGTTTAGGAATTCTTTTCTTTAAATTACATTTTGAGATGATGTCATATTTTATTTCAGGCGGTTCCTAAAAACCGTTTTAACAATATTGTTGCAAAGAATGGGGTTGGCTTAGCATTTGCGACTTTGGGATTCTCTTCTCATATGGATGGACCTGCGGATGGGTCTGGTCTAACTGCAGTTGGTGAAACACGACTAATGCCTGATTTGTCTACACTAAGAAGAATTCCATGGTAACTAGTATTTTTCTTTAGAGGATATCTGAACTTTCATAAATTAAACTTGTTTTGCAATTGATTCTCAAGTTATCAAACATAATATTATTCATTAAATTAATAATGAATGAAAATCTGAAAGGAAAATATCTTGTTTTCTGCCGTTGAAATAAAGGGCTCAATATGTTGAAATTGAATTGCAACTTAACCCCTCACCTCCCAATTGTGAGATATAGTTGTTGAGTTACAACTTTCTTCTTTTTTTGTCGGTATGCTCTGTGTAGTTGTTTTCAGTCTTTATAAATTGTATGAATTCCTCAAAACAGTGAACCTTCCAATTTACCTCTCTCAACAGGGATTTTATTCCGTCTCATATCATAAAGATTTGAGAGCAGATATTTTTTTTATTAATATCCTATATTTTTCATTTCCTTATGTCTTTTCTCATTTCAATTTGGCATCATTAATCTGTTTCACAATTTTTTACTACTCATGTTTTGTTTATCTTGTTATGTAAGTATTATATTTGTCTTATTTTCTGTTAGATAACTTTGTATTTGATTGTTGTCATATTTGTTAATTAAGTAAATAGCAATTGCATTGATCAAGAACGTGTCTTCCTTAATGGATGTCATCTTAAGGTCTAGGCTTTTTTTGTTTTGCAGAAATATTTTCTGGAGAAGAAAGATCAAATTTTGTTAACTAATGCACTCTCGTTTGTATAGGAACAAGCAAGATGAAATGGTTTTAGCTGATATGTGTGTTAAACCTGGTGAAGCTTGGGAATATTGCCCAAGAGAGGCCTTAAGAAGAGCTTCTAAAATTCTGAAAGAGGAATTCGACTTGGTATGAAGCAGAGTTTGTCTTATCTGTTGGGAAGTATACGGTGTTTAACTTATCATCTGCTTCCACTTCCAGGAAATGAATGCAGGATTTGAGAATGAATTTATTCTCTTAAAGAGCATATCAAGGTATGATATATGATATTACCTATCTCGTGATCTGAATATTCCAATTTACTTTGGCAATTATCTAAAATGTGGAGAGAAAAAAACCATTCAGGGAAGGTAAAGAGGAATGGATACCATTGGACTCGAGTCCATACTGCTCCTCATCAGCATTTGATGCTGCTTCCCCCATACTTCATGGAGTTGCTGCTGCTCTTCATTCCTTGGGCATTTCAGTAGAACAGGTAAAAAGGAATTTCTGACATGATTAATTGTAAATGAAGATATGATATGGCTGTGTATGATTTTCATTGAATGCTATTTTTATCTTCAATTGCTTTCACATAAATGAGACCAGATTAGGTTCGACTTTACTTTGAACCTAAACCTAATAATGACAACCTGTAACCAGAATAATAGTCATTACCAGGACACTACCAAAACAATACATTCTCAAAACTGAATGTAAGCATTGGAAAACCCAACACACATGAACAATTTGGGTTTAAGCATGACCAAGGTCCTTAAAAGGATTGTCCTCTTTAGCATGGTTGAAGACATGGCTTGATACTTCGTTTCTAGTTGTCACATGCACTTTTTAAACTTATCTTTTTTGTATTGTAGTTACATGCTGAGGCTGGAAAAGGTCAATTTGAGCTGGTTTTGAAATATACTGTTTGTACTAAAGCTGCAGACAACTTAGTTTTCACCCGTGAAGTTGTTAGGGCAATTGCTAGAAAGCATGGCTTGCTGGCAACCTTTATTCCAAAGTAAGCGGCAAAGTTTGTTATAGGTTTGATTATATGCTATCTGTGTAATTCATATTTTTGAACCAAAGAGAATTAAATTCGAATCGTAAGCCTGCCATGAAGACTATACCAGCATTTTTGACACCATCTAGACATAATTGTATTGTGATGTTGCATATCTATTCCATTTTAGCCCTCAACTATAGATCCCTGTGCTTGTATCTTTTATGGTGATATTGTGTGTGTAAATAAAAGTACCCTCATGATTTGAATATATGCTATTTTAACAATATTAGAACAACACCAATCGCCTTAATTTGAAAATATAGTTATAGCTCAGAACTGTTTCTCCTTTTACCACTTTAAAATACCCAAAGAAATTTAAAATGCTAAAATAAATAATTTTCAATCTATTTGCTTACAATCAATTATTTTATCATAAAATTATTAATAATCTATTTATAGACTCTAGTTTATAAAACTTAATTACAGCTGATGAACTCTCTTTATTGCATCTAGTGTAAAGCTAAAATGTAAACATTTTGAATTGAGTAATAGTTTTCTCGTGATATTGAAGGTATGCATTAGATGATTTGGGTTCTGGATCCCATGTTCATCTTAGCTTGTCTCGCAATGGCCAAAATGTATTTATGGCATCTGATAGATCATCTAAGCATGGAATATCAACTTTGGGAAAGGAATTTATGGCTGGAATTCTACATCATCTTCCTTCAATTTTGGCATTTATAGCACCACTCCCTAACAGGTTGGTCTTCCCATTATCTTATTCTTGCACTTTTGACCAAAACTGACGTTATTGTATGGCATTATCATACTACTAATTTTGTTAGCATTGGTGAAGCTTAAGTTGTTACGTGAAAGGCTAGGATTTTTTTTCCCCGCTAACAAGTAACAAGCATTATAGTAAAATAGAAATGTTATGTTTATGCATTTGCTAATCTAGAGTTATTAAAAAGGAGTAAAATATCAGCTAGGTGACCATCTTTTGAACTTCTCTTATTTTTTAACTCTTGAAATTATGCTGCTATGTTTCTTACTCTGCTATTCAAATTCCTTGAAGTTATGATCGATTACAACCCAATACATGGAGTGGTGCATACCTTTTCTGGGGAAACGAAAATAAGGAGGCTCCATTGCGAGCTACATCTCCACCTGGAACTCCTGATGGTCTAGTGAGCAACTTTGAGATGAAATCATTTGATGGTTCTGCCAATCCATACTTGGGCTTAGCCGCCATACTTGCTGCTGGCATTGATGGACTTCGTAGGAAGTTTTCTCTGCCTGAACCTGTTGGTAAGATAATATAACCTTTATTATATAGTGTAACCGTATGCATTGTGAATTATGTTTGTTTATATTCAAATAATTAGCAGTTTTGTGTTACAACGTATTAACTTATGGAAAAAGTTCAATGTATGCACTTCTTTCATCATATTATGATTCTTCTGAAATCTTGCAAGCAACTTGCTCAGTAATGTTTTTCTAGCTGGCATAACTTAGTTTTGCTGGCTATGCATCACAATAAAGTTAAGAGTAAATTACACTGATATCCTCTGAAGTTTTTCAGATTGCACACATTACACACATCCCTTATACATTACACTAACCCACATCGTGTACGGTGTACCCCTATATGGCAGTGGTTTTAAACGTTAAAAAAGTATGGGAATTATGTGCAATCTGAAAAAATCTCTGGGGTATCATTGCAATTTACTCTAAAATTAATTCAAGAATCAGGGGTGCACGGTGCATGCAGATAATCAACTGGATTTTATTTACTTATATCAAGTTTTAATTCCAAATTTGCTGCCATTTTCCCCATTTTCTCTTTCATGTTCTTTTTACCAATTTGCATGATGGTTGCATAAATTTTTGTTAGGTTCATATGATTTTCAGCACTTGTACATAAAAATTCAATTAAACAATAAACTTCTCATTTCGTGTATGATACAGATACAAATCCAAATCCGGAAACCCTTCAGAGATTGCCAGCATCACTTTCTGAATCTTTGGATGCTCTCAATAAGGATGACTTCCTTGAGGAATTTATGAGTGATAAGTTGCTAACTACCATAAAAGCAATTAGAAAGGTATGTATCTTGTTTAGATGCTTTTAAATTTATACTTATAAGTTCAATATAAAATGCTTTGACATTTGGATAGCTGTTGGAACATGGTAGAGATATAGTAACAGGCTTCAGTGGGTTGGAATATCTGGTGGATAGTTTCTAATTGCGGTCTGCCTTTGCTTATCTGAGATTAAATAAATTAGAAAAAGTGAAACTGGGTCCTTCTTTTCTTTATTTTTCTTTTATTGAACCATGTTTTCCAAAATGTATTTTTATCTGTTCTTAAATAACTTGGGTCCTGTGCCAAACCATCAAGAGCTTAACCATGCTTTATCTCGCTTATATAAAATGATTTAAGTTTACTATCTTTTTAGTCCTTAAACTTGTTAGGATTTAAGTTTACAACGTGCTAATTTTGATGCTTAATGTGACTTATTATTAGGCTGAAATTGACCATTACACAAAGCACAAGGATGCATACAAGCAACTGATACACCGTTATTGAGCTAGTTGCTTTTGTTCCAGTGCAAGACTGGTCAGAGAATAGTTTGGATTCTGGTGAAGGTGAATTCTTCGCATTGAACATTTGTGGTTACTTCCATTTACACTTGAGCTTTGTGGTTCAGAGTAAAGACACTAATGACCATATCCATTTTTTCTATTGTGTATCTTGTTGTTCTAGTAAGATATAAACTAATTTATCCAATGTCCATTGCTCACCTTCATCCTTAATTTACTACCTATTGCGAGTGATTTTAAATTTCAATATTTCAAATTTTTAAAATTTAAAACTTGTTTTCTGTTTTTAACTGAGTTTTTTTTTCCCACTTTTAAAAAGCTCTTACCAATTTTAGAACTATGACTCGTATTGTCATTTGTTAACCAGCACAACCTCATCACTCCCTGAGGTTTGCACCAGTTCTAGTATCTTCTCACCCCTTAATAATATAGTCATGAGGCCATTTCTACGATAGTCTTATTGTACACCGTCTGCAATGCAAGTTTCAATGGTGGAGCGAAGAATGACAATGGAAGGAAAAGGATACAGTATGCAGGGTGCATCGTAGTAACATGGGAATCAATTAATCCAAGGGCCAAAATTTATGATCCATAATGAGCCACCTATCAAAGTGGTCCACACGATGTCCTAATCATGAATTAAAATTCTTAAATATAGGTTTGAGTTTTTCGTCTTCTCTCTCAGTATAGCTCAAGTCCGAGATTTATGAATAATTAAATTAAACTAGCAAGTATCTTATTATCGGAAAAGGTTCCCGAGCCAGTATCTTTTAAGATGAATTTTGGGAATTCGTTATGTGGTCTCAAACTTTAAATAGTATTTATTAAATTCACATTCTTTTAAGATGAATCGATTTTTCACCAATTGAACTAATTAACCTTGCTCAAGTCTTTATATGTATAGTTTTTGTTCATGAATAATTAATTTTCATGTACTTAATAAGATTTTTTTAATCTTATGTACATACTAGAATTTGATTATTAATATAAAAGCTTCTATAAGGTAAAGAGACTATTTAGCTGTGGCTTAATTTTACCCTTTAATACTCACTTTATTATTATTTTGTGAATTTTATTTCACTTACTTAATAGGATTATTTTTATCTTATGTATTATTAGAATTTGATTATTAATATAAAAATATTTAATTAGAAGAAAAATAAAATTTACTTTAACAATCTCTTCTATACCATAAAGAGATTATTTAGTTATGGCTTAATTTCACGATTTATTACTCAATTATTATTATTATTTTGCGAAATTTATCATCCAATTTCTTTTTATACATTTTATGATATTGTTTGAAATTATTGTGCATTTTATCATTCTAGTTTTTTTTACGTATTTAATCATTTTTTTGTGCATTTTATCATCCTGCCGGTAACAAAATAATATTGTTTTACAAAAATTAATCGCAAAATGACATCATTTTATAGGGACAAGTCAATACTTCATTACACTTGTAATTGATTGGTAAAATGTACATAAATTGTAAAATATGATGTTAAAATGCACAGAAATAAAATTTGGATGATAAAATTTGTGAAACAAAGATAATTTGATAATAAAATGTGTAATTAAGTCTTTAGTTATTAATTGAGTCAGTAAAAATATTTTTTTATACGTGCACAAAACAAAAAGAGTTAAATATAGACATGAATTAATCCTTTGAAAGAAATTAATGCAAAGTTACTCCATGCCTATGTTTTTTTTGTGTGTGTATAAAAAACATCTTACTGACTCAATTGATGACTAAAGAGTCTCTTTATGGTATAGAGATCGCTAATGTAAATTTTTTTTTCGTTTAATAAACCCTTTTTTTATATTAAGAATCAAATTCTAAGAATACATGAAAAATAAACTAATTGACGAAGAAAATTTATACATATAAATATTAGCTAGTAAACACCCTTTCGTATTAGCTAGTAAAACACCCTTTCGTATAAGATAATTGCTAGTTTAATTTAATTTTAATAAAAGAAAGTTCTATAACTTGAGATAGAGTGAGAAAGAAGGGGTAAAAAACTCAATTTATATTTAAGAAATTTAATTCATGACTATATTAAACTAACTTAATTTGAATTAATAGGGAGTTATGTTTAGCTTAGGGAAGGCCGATAGTCTCCAACCGAAGCAGTGTTCAAATTTTCATTAAGAGAAGTGTTAATTAATGTCTAATGCTCAACAAGTAACTCAAACAAAATTGCATCTAAAGAACACTTTTACGGGAGAAAAAAAAAACAAACTTTTGAAAAAAAGTTATACATGTGGTAATTAGTAAATCATGTAAAGAAATATAATAAATTAAATTATAATAATATCATAATGAATATATATATATATATATATATATAATGCCTAGTTATTATTTAATTATCTTGAAAA
Source organism: Glycine tomentella (assembly GCA_007407185.1). Taxonomy (NCBI): domain Eukaryota; kingdom Viridiplantae; phylum Streptophyta; class Magnoliopsida; order Fabales; family Fabaceae; genus Glycine; species Glycine tomentella. The sequence continues at coordinate 289,023 of PYAF01005688.1, forward strand.
TAATGTTAATATTTAATAATATGTATATATGTGGTAACTCTCATGCCTTGCCATTTGTCACTTCCTAGAAAAACGATAAATGATAGATGTTTTTTTTTAATTACCATTTAAATGTCGATTTTAAATTAGTATTGATAAAAAGATAAATCATAACATTAGTTACTATTTATAATTTTTTTTAACTAAAATTGTAAAATATTTTATAATTTCAATTAAAAAAATTAAAAAAATAAATTTTATGATTTCGGTTAAAAAAATAAAAATCTTAAAAGTAGTTAAGACTTTCACATATGTTATGACTTATATTTTTTTTTATAATAATTCAAAACCCACTCTCAAATAGTAATTGGTGAACAAGAAAACACCCTATTGATCGTTTGCCCTCCGCTTCCTATTCCATGTTCCTTTCATGAGCATTTGGTCTATCGTTCTCTAACCACCGCTCTCTCACTCATAGGTTTGTGCATAAAAATAGTAGTAGTATTTATTAACTACCTTTACCTCATCATTTCTTTCATTTTTATTTTCCTTTTCTATGAAGGAAACCCTCCTCTTACTGGCCTTCTCATTCTTTTCTCTCTGCCATGGACATCTCTTTGCGATTCACAGTCCTTTTAGTAATCTCAATCCTCTGCAACCTTAAAGGACTCCAACGTAACTCAAAATCTCTCATTATATATGTGTGTATGCATATATGTGTATGTTGGAGATTCAACGTTAACCAGTGATATGATTAATTTAATGTATATAAGTAAAGGAAACACTAGTCTTTTTGTGAGATTGAGTTATATCTATATCCAAACTCTAAGATAGTATTACAATCTATCCTAATTATTATTATTATTATTATTATTATTATTATTATTATTATTATGCATATGGTGTTAAATGTGTTATCGGCTGGGCTGGTTTCAGTTGCATATGTCCAATCCTACAAATTTTACATTATTGTGAGAAAGCTCTGTTGGAGATATGACTAGTAATATTGTAAAGTGATGTATATAAATTGTAGGGTTGAGTTAAGCCTAGATACAAATTCTAACATATATAAAGTATGATTTTTTAGTATTTTTTATTGCATGATCACTGTGCATCTATATATTATCTTCCTATACATAACGGATGTCAAACAAAAAATCACATTTTTCCCGATATAGATTCTTCACTGGTAGAGGGAGAGGGAATGGATTTCAGTGAGTTGAGAAAAGCAGTGGAGGAGGTTGAACTGGTGGATGGTCACTCCCACAACATAGTTGACCTTAACTCCACCTCCATCTCCGGTTTTGTTCAGGCCTTTACTGTGGGAGCCTTTGCTGATGCTGATGCCATTGCTTTTGCGCAAACCTCTCTATCCTTCAAGGTTATTACTTCATCATAATCACTTTTTCAACACCTTGCCCAGTCACTATATTTTTTATTTTACTGAATCCCAATCAATCAATATATATATATATATATTCTCTCTAACTTTTGCAGCATGCATGTGCTTCATCCACGTACACTTAATTTACTCTTCTTTTTTATTAATGGAAAAATTTAAAGTCACCATCGTTTTTCTTTAATTTAGTTTTGTGTATCCTGTAAAGAAAATTGGGAGGGGTACTTAGAACACTATAATGTTTTTTTGGTAGGAGAACATGATAAATTTAAGGTATAAGTTCTATTTCATATATATTTAATAAAGTTAAGGAGTGTTACTAATCAAATTTTTTTAACTCATTTTTTAGTATTAAAAATACTCACTTTTTATTATCCATTAAAATTTATTTGAAATTAAAAATTATGTAACATAAAATAAAATGTTAGACTCATAAAATAAAATGTTGTTATTTCTACTTGATTTGGTCCTTTTTGTAAAAAATTAAACTAAAAGTTTAATTTTTTTTAAGAATCAATTTAAAATGTCTTCCGCATTAATTTTTTTCTTAAAAAAAATACCTTAATTATGAATCATTTATTTGAATTCAATTTATAAGTAAAATCTATTAATAATTTATATTTTTGTATGGAGATCATTTTGAGAATCTTACTTCGTCTCATGTATAGTCAATGAAAATCTACTAAAAAGCCAACATTGTCAGAAGGACTAAAAAGACATTAAAAGATAAGGAGTACATTACTACCTTGGAGGTGTCAGTAGAGAGCTCTATATATATATATATATATATATGAATTTTATGTGATGCTTTAAATGTGTAAGCAATTGGAAGTGCCAGATCTAAGAATTAATGCAAACAAACTCAACAAATAAGAAAAAAGAATGCAAACAATTCAAAGTTTTCAACAGTTATGTTACTCGAGTATATAGGTCCTATTTCCATGAATAAGAGATCGAGTGCCTTTCTAATTGAACTTACATTTGCATGAATTTTCCTTTTTTTCTGTTTGGTAGATCGAACATTCAATATTTTTTGTCTGGAATCTCATTATGAAACCGTATAATGTGATATCAGAGAAGCTTGAGAGATGTTGCTGAGCTATACGGAACCGAGGTATCTTTGCAAGGTGTAGAAGAATACCGTAAAGCGTCCGGCATAGAATCCATCAGCTCAACATGCCTCAAAGCTGCAAAATTCTCGGCCATACTCATTGATGATGGCATAGAAATGGACAAAAGGCATGACATACAATGGCACAAGAATTTTACACCTTTTGTTGGCAGAATCTTAAGAACTGAACGTGTGGCCGAGCAAATCCTTGAACAAGTCAGATACCTATGGACATTCACTTTTAATCTGCATATTCCCATCATTATTTAGCACTGTATTTTGGTTTTAGGAGTCTTTTTGGTCACCATAACATTAGTGTGAAGTATCCACAGTTATGCCGATAAGTAATCTCCGTTTGTTAGTTTCAACTAGCTAATTACTTTTAGTGGAGTCCTCCGAATCACATTTTTTCTATTCACAATGCTCTCGAATCTGATACTTAAGAGATACGAGTCAGGTTCTACTCAATCTAACAACTTGTTGGTCTTGGTTTTAGGAGTTCGATTGATATCTTTGTTTTACTTGTATTGGTAACCATGTCATCTACATATCTTGCTCTTTCCTTGGTTTATGTTTTTTCTCTGGCTGAAAATTTCATCTGTGTTACTTCTCCCTTAAGTAACATACTTAGTTTTGGTGCTTTTTCTCATCGTGGTATGATTTCAAGTCATTTCCTTCAAGTACATCTTGTTTAACCGTTTTCTCATTTTTAGTGGTTGAAATTGAAGATATTAGTCATGTTAAATTATTTCCTCTCCATTTTTTTCCCAAATAGTGAAAGTTTCATTATCTCTGTTAAGTCTAAAAGTGAAATTTCCATGTTTGAAGAAATTAAATATTTTTTGGGAAAATATTCTCAACAAAATCTGTGAAAAAAGGCCAGTGTTGATAGTTGTTAGTTAACAAGAAGCAACAATGGTTCCATTGCATATTTTTCTTAATTGTGTTTCATTATCTCTTAGACATTCACCTACTTTTCTAATTTATTTAATCTTATAGTTATATTTAATGCTCCCTGAAGGGTTTGGCTAATGGATCTTCATGGACAATCGATTCATTTACTGAAGCATATGTCTCAAAGGTTAAATTATATCCTTTACATGTCTCTTTACACACACACACAAAATAAGTTCTTAGCTTCATGAAAAAAAAATCAAAATTTTAGCTGTGTTCCTTAGCATCACTGTTACAGTTGCTAAAGAGATCCATGCTTTGAAAAGCATAGCTGCATACTACGGTGGCTTAGAAATCAATTTAAGTGTGACTAAAACGGATGCCGAGGAGAGTCTGAAAGAGGTGTTAACAAATGGTAAGTATGCAATTTGGTTTTAATATTAATATGATCTGTTTTGGGCTATTCCTGCTCATCATTTTTGTATTTTCAGCTGCGAAGCCTATTTTTCTACTAAAATACAAAAATTACAAAAATCTTGTTGACTACCTCTTCTTGCAAAGTTTGGAAATTGCTCTATCTTATGACTTGCCAATGCAGATACACACAGGGTAAGTGATGGATTTTAATTGTTTGATACTTTTACCATATTGATATACAAACATTTTTGTTGGAATTTACAATAAAAACATTGGATGAAATTTGTGCGTGTTTAGTTTTAAGGTGAAAAGTATTAAAATTGAATTTTTCTCCTGTCAAACAGGAATTTGCCTCCAAACTCCAATTTGACTAAAAGTAATAAAAAGTAACTTTCTCATTAAATTAAAAACATTCAATCATCCAAACATAAATCACAATAGTTCAAAATCAATTTCATTTAAAATCAATTTTGCAAGTGTTCACCCCAACACACATAGTCTGTGCCTTGTCTGTTTCTTGAAATTAATTACCATGCATTTCCTTATAAATGTCAAAGCTGTAGTTTGTTTTCCTTTTCCATCTGTCTAGAGATACATCATCACCATGATATTCTACTTGATTATACCTCTTACTTTCACTTAACACTCAATTTTTCTTTCTGCAACTAGCTTTGGGGATAGACTTTTGGATTTAAGGAAGACCAATCCTCTTCATTTACGTTCAGTTCTTGAGGACAAGAGATATTCAAAGTGTCGATTTGTTATTTTACATGCATCTCATCCATACTCAAAGGAAGCATCATATCTAGCTTCTGTTTACTCTCAGGCAAGCATTTTATGATTAGTGCATATTGACTTGTATCAGTAGATTAAACTTTCAATTAACACAATCTTCTCCCTCAGGTTTACCTTGATTTTGGGTTGGCAATTCCAAAGCTTAGTGTACATGGGATGACTTCTGCAGTTAAAGATCTACTAAATCTGGCTCCAATAAATAAGGTGACAATTTAAGAAATCCAAATAATTGTTCACTGTGAACAGAGTTTTTCAGATAAACGTACCTAGCACTAATTAAGAACTAGAAGAAAAATTATTCATGTGGTATATGTAAATAATATTAGAAGTTCACAACTGTATTTCCCCTGCTAGAGTTATACTGTTTGCTGAATTGAAATTTAAATATGAATTAGTTATGCATAAGATTTGAACTCTCTAATCTCCATATACCAGTATATTGGCAAGTCTCAAAATGCATGTCTAACTTTGAAAGTCAAAATGCAAAACAAAAATTTACCATTTTTTAAAAATACCCTTACTTTTTTATTTTCAGTAGAAAAGGGTACTGAATGCGTATGAAATGAGCCACTTTATGAAATATACTGAAATAAAATATAAAATGCAGCTGTTTTAAAAGTCAAATGAAACATGTAAGTTGGAAGAGAAAATGTCTCACAAGAATAAGTTTTGCATTGCAGGTGATGTTCAGCACTGATGCTTATACATTTCCTGAAACCTTCTACTTAGGTTGGTTAACATCTATTATAACACCCAAATTTTAAGATTATGCTTAAGTGCTTCGTTGCGATTGTTTCAATTTCTAATGCTTTTACTCTCTTGTACATCACCACCTTCAAGTGTACCTTATTTTATTTCAATTCCTAACCTTTACCTTGCATACACCAATGCTAGAAATTCCAAGGAACGTGCAAAATGCTAAGTCAAATGTACATATGTTTATGATTTCAACTCATGTGACTTTGAATTATTTTATGTTTATAAGTCCAAACACCTAGAATCATAAGTTTTGCTTTCACAGGTGCGAAGAATTCTCGCGAAGTTGTTTTCTCTGTTCTGCATGATGCATGCATTGATGGTGAGCTCTCAATTCCTGAGGCTGTGGAAGCTGCAAAAGACATCCTTGCACGAAATGCAATCCGCTTCTATAAGATTAGTTCAACCAACATCACTGCCCCTTAGTCAAGGAAGCAAGGACGTACAGTTCAATAAAGTAATCATGTTGAATACTTCTAGCTGCATTGTATAATGTCATAATAATTAAGTGCGTGTTTGAAACTATCATTTTACGTGGATCCGAGGCTATCTCTCCACGTTTGAAAGCTGAAATAAGCAGAAACAACTCTTTCTTGCTTCAAGGATATGTGTGTCACATGATAATTGATGCAGTATCAAACACAGTTTAAACAGTGTTATTATTGTGTCCACAATGACATATACTTGTTTATAAAACATTAATTATGATTCTGTTTTATTTAATTCTTTGTTAATCTTTATTTTTTCCTTCTTTCTAAAACTTGCTTATATCATTGTGTTACTGTCATGTTTTATGTGTGTTTTAGTGTTATTTTTTTATCACTGTATTATTTAATATGAAATATTTATTGACTTTATTATGGACTAATTTTTATTAAGGAGTTTTATTAATCGTCTTTAATGAAATCTGTCTTTTTTAATTATGTATTTTTTTTTTCGTATACAAGATTTAAACCAGGGACCATATGAATCCACACTCAACTCTAACCAGATTGTGTTCAAGTATTTTGTCAAAAGATTTTATCAAGAAAGATCATGGCATTCATTCTCAGTCTGGTTTGATCATTTAATTTCATTCATTGCACTGAGAAAATTGAGATGATATCTTTCTTGAATGAATTTCATTGTTGTTTTGATTAAAAATGTTTGTTTTGTTGTTGTTTGTTCATATAACAAATTGTAATCTTTAAAGCATTGCTAGATAGGTTTCTAGTGGTTAGAACAGAGAGGGGATCTCTGGTTCTTAGATCTTTTGAAAAGTTTATAGGTTTAGATTTTGAATTTTACCTAGGGAGGGTAAGAGAGATCTTTGTTTGCTTGTAAAGATATTATATTTGTTATAGTGAAAACTCTAATCAAGACTGATTAGAAGTAAAACTGGATGTAGCCTCCGGGGTTGAGAGGTGAACCAGTATAAATCTTGTGTATGATTGTATATTTCTGTTCATATTCATATTGTTCTTAAAGTATTATGCTTGTTCATATCACAAGATTGGTTATAGTTCAAGAGTGGTTGATTGAGATAAAAGTTGTTTTTTAAAAAAAGTTAGATTTCTTAATTGGGTTAAGATACGATCCTTCTTTCAAAGACTTCCGCTGTGGTTAAAATTTGTTTTAAATTTTAAAAACTGAGGTAAAACCAATTCACCCCCCTTCTTGGTTATTTGCATAAGTGTTCATTCTATTTTTCACCTTAAACCTAGTCGATTTGTATTTAGTACTTATGCAATTGTTGTTTTCATATTTTAGAAGATTAGTCCAATCATATTTTGTATTGTGATAGGTTCCGATGGTATTTGAAGCCTCCAAGCAAGCAAAGTAAGTGAAAAGGGCATCAAAATCAAATCTGGGAGGTGTTAGAAGCAAAATGGCCCAGAACTCGTCCAGGCCCATGACCTTTCTTCACCATTAAGCTTTTAACTTGCCCAGGCGAGCATCCTCAAGCTAAATCACTTACCCAAGTGAGCTTTAAGTTCCAAGGAGATATGATTAACTTGCCCAGGCGAGCAAACACAGGCAAAACCACTTGCCTGGGCGAGTGGACATAAGCAGGAGGTTGATTCCTATAAATAACCACAAAAATGTGAAGAGAAAGCATTCCCGGTTCCATAATTGAGAGCCTTGGACGAAATTTCTTAGTGTAAGACATAGGATTAGAGTACGATAGCTTAGGGAGAGTGAGAGAAGTGAGTAATTAGTGTGGAAACTCTATTGGAAAGAGGTGATGATGGTTCTCTTCATCAATTCTTCCATTGAGGAGGTACTCTCCACAATGATTGGCTAGCTTCTCTTAAGGATTGGATGTAATCTTCTTATCCCTATGTATTTCTTTTAATATTTATTTATGCATGAATCTTTTCTATTCTTTATTGGTAATTTCATTCTGTTCTTAATGCTTGATTCTACTTGATCACTAGTTTCATGAATTTAAATTCTAAGCTTGACTGGAAAGTGCCCTTAGGATATGAACTAAATGATTTTACTCATTACGTTACGTTGTTAGGAATATGGCATAACGTTTTGATTGTATAAAGCATGCGATAATGATTATAATGCTGGGGTATTTACTTCATATGCGAGGGATCGATATTCGGTAGATATCCTTAGGATTCTCGAATGCGAGGAATCGATTCAAGGTGAAATAACGTGTGCATCAATAAGAATAGAAATTGATTTATACATGGTAAAGTTAATTGAATAGTGAGGGTATGAATGATGAAACCTAATCCCACTTTTTCATAAATATATTTCATTTTTACTAGTTTCGTAATTTTGCGTTACTTTCATAAACATATGAAATTCTGCTCATCCTTCTTGTACATAACTATTGAACTGTTAAATTATATTTGGAGTAGCTGAGTAGCTCAAGTCCCTGTGGAGATGATCTTTATAAATTTTGTAACTTACAATGACAATTGGTATGCTTGCCAAGAGTGTTAACAAGTTTCTAACGCCGTTGCCAGGGACTTGAGTCGCTCACTCAGTTCTTTCAAATTTAATTTTTCAGTTGAATAGGACTTTTTCTTTACTTTTGTTATTTTGATTTTTGTATAAATTCTCTTATGGTTTATTTTATTTTATTTTCCCTAACCTCGGTATTTACGAGTTATTGCAAGTTTGTTCTTTTTCCTTTTTGAGGTAAATTTCTTGCAAAAAAATTGTTATTTAAATTTAGAAATTACCAAGATCATAATAGAAGAACATAAAGGAAAAGAAACAAAAAACCAAAGAGCCACCGAGTGAATCTTCTTCTATTTTAATTCTCCTTAACCAGTAAAGCCACCTGTAATTTAATTATGGCTGATAAAGGAGGGGGAGAAGAAAATAGACCACCAAGGAAGACTCTCGGTGACTATGCGTATCAACAAGGACCAAAACATTACAACAGCATAGTCATTCCTCCTTTCAATAAGAAGGTTGTGGAATTGAAGCCCGCATTACTCAGTCTGATTAGATCACATCCTTTTTTCGGACTAGATCATGAAGATCCATACACTCATTTGTCTACCTTCATGGAGTTGTGCAGTACTATGGGAGCCTCTGATACAGATGCTGAAGCTGTCTATCTTAGAGCTTTTCCATTCTCCTTGACTGGTAAGGTAAAGACTTGGCTTCAATCCCAACCAAATAAAAGTCTTAGCACTTGGGAAGAAGTGGAGGAAAAATTTATTGCCAGATTCTTTTCTCCATCCAGATTCATTAGCGCAAAATCAACAATTGCTACTCTTTCCCAAGGGTTTAACGAGCCTCTCTGTAAAACATGAGAAAGATTCAAAGCATTACTACGGAGGTGCCAAACCATAACTTTGATGATATTGCACAGTTACATATTTTTTACAGTGGTTTGAGACCTCAAACAAAGATGATTCTTGATGCCTCAGCTGGAGGTACCATGATGTCAAAGAGCCCAGAGGAAGCAATTATAATCATTGACTCCATAGCAACCAGTGATTACCAGTCTCACCATAATAGATCTCCGATTCAAAGGAAAGGTATAATGGAGCTGGATACTCAAAATGCAATTCTAGCTCAGAATAAGCTCTTGACTTAGCAAATAGAGGCCTTGACAAAACAGATAGGCCAACTTCCTCAACAAATTCAGCAAGTATCTGGTGATTGCCAACAAGAAGAGGAGGCTTATTATATGCAGAATCAGACCAGATCTGAATAGAACTTCTAAGGAAATTACCAAAGCTACAGAGATGGTCCAAGTCCTTATGGCTGGAGGCAACAAAATGATAATGCATATTATGGTATCACTAACTCTTCTTTTGTAGGTCCCTCTAACAGCTCTTATGTAGGTTCTTCAAATATGGGTCCACCATAACAACAAGAACAAGCTCAGCCTAATAGAATATCAAAAATGGAAGATACTATAACCCAGTTTATGCAGATTTCCATTACAATTCAAAAGAACACTGAGGCTTCCATAAAAAATCTTGAAGTTCAGGTTGGACAGCTTGTAAAACAACTATCTGAGCATAGTAGTGGACCTTTTTTAGCAAACACAAAGGAACCGAGGGAGTGTTTTAGAGTGGATGTCTTGGATGAAGTAATTCTGACTCCAAAAAGTTGGTACAAGGAAAATATTTTTCAAAGAAAAGATTAGCGGAAGCATTAGAGGAGATGAGTGAATCTGAAGGAAATGATAATTCAGATTATCTCCAACAGCCAGATGCTTTCAAGGAAATTCCTTACCAACAATTTATCTTTGAGGAATTGTTAGAAGAAGAGAAAAATCAAGAATCACAAATAAAGGTAAACGCACTACCTCCACATGCTAAAAATGTTTTTCTTGCAGGAAATTCAAAGAAACCAGTTATCAGCTATTCAATTCTCTCTGAAAAAGAAAAGGAATTGGTGAAAATGTTGGAGGAAAACACAAAAGCCAATGGCTCTCCACTATTGTCCAATTGCTGGGAGCCAAAGCCATAACAAAGGCGTCCAGCTAATACGACGTTAAAGAAGCGCTCCTGGGAGGCAACCTAGTGTTTTTAATTTTTGTCTTTATTTGTGTTATTTCAATTTTGTTGTATGCTTATAAATTATATATCTGAACTTTACTTTTTGAATTTTATGTCTTATATTTTTTGAATATATCATATGTTTTGTTAGAGCTTGGATACAGGTCCATTTTGTTAGGAAGAGGCAAAGCAGGTGAGGATGAAGAACATGGTAGATCTTGTATGAAAGGAAGAAACTGAGCTCCTCAGCCATGCTCTTCAAAAATCTTTGATATTGTTTTAATATTTCTTTACCGCTTTATAGTTTAAATTCAGTACTATGTTTATTTAGTTATTATGTTTGATGTTTTCTTGAATAATTGTGTGCATTTATAATTCTTTTTGGTATTGCACACAGAGGGTTCCCTCTTTTTGGAAGTACACATTTTTTATTGAAATTTTTAGTTTTTACGAACATAGTTAGAGAATATGTATAAATTTTTTTTAGGAAACTTTGAGAAATGAAAAGCAAATGAATGGTTTTCCAAAGATCAAATGAAGGCATGATTTTTTTTTTACATGGAATTGATAAAAGAACACATCTTTTGGAAACACTGATTTGTTTTGAACATGAAAACAGGCCTTAAGCTTTAATGAGTGTCTGCATCCACATAAATTATATAGAGTGTCCTCACTGATATGTTCTATAGTTGATTTTGCATGAATTTCTAATTGTCATAACATATGATTCATGGATATGATTTAGGCCTTCTTTCTTTTTGAACATCTTTTAAGCCACTAGCCAAAAAGCTATCCCAATATATAACGATTTACCATTTGCAAGCCCTTTGAGCCAAACACTTGATATTTTGTTGGAACCCTAACCTAGGATAAGAATTCCCTACCTTACCTTAGGTTAGGAGAGCAAAGGAGGATTTTTGTTGTAAACTTTTATCAATTGGGTAGCTAATGTGATGAAAAAGAATTTGTTTAAATGTGGCTATTCATGTGATTTAAAAAAAGTTAGAAAAGAAAAGAAAGAAAAGAGAAAGAAAAAGAAAAAGAAGAAAAGAAAAAGGAAACAAATTCCTTATGTTCTAAATTGTACAGAATATTATAAAATTCTATGAAGTTGGATGATTGGAAGGATTGATATGAGAAATATGAATATCTTGGTAGGAAAAGAAATAGGAAGTGATAATAGTAGTGTTTTATCTTTGTTTGCTCTCCTACTCTCAAGTTATTTTTGAATATCTAGAAAAACCAAGACTCATTTCAAGTCAGGCCTAACCCTAAAAAGCCCTAATGATCCATGATAATTGTGTACTTTGATTTGATGGGAAATGAAATGCAAAATTTATCTATGATATGTCAGGGTTGGAATTGAGAATAAACACTTACCTGTAAGAGAAATAAACACATTTGAAAGGTTTTCCACTGTTTGAATCAATGAAATATTTTCTTTGATGTTCTTTCAGAAATGAAAATGTAAAATTTATCTTCAATTTATTTGGTTTGGTTAATTCCATATTTTGTATTTTCAAAATCTCATAGTTGACTAAAGTGAAAAATGTGTTCGGAAAGTTAATTCTTTACAAAGCATGTTCATATTAAAAATTATCTTCTATACTCCTAGTGTTACTTTACTTTGCTTGAGGACAAGTAAGATTCTAGGTTAGGGGGAGTGATAAATGCCCTATTTTAGTAAAATTAGGGTTATAATACTGGCACTTATATTTTGATTTCAGTAAATTTGTTTATAAACTTGCCCTAAACCTAGTCGATTTGAATTTAGTACTTATGTAATTGTTGTTTTTCACATTTTAGAAGATTAGCCCAATCATATTTTGTATTGTGATAGGTTCTGATGGTATCCGAAGCCTCCAAGCAAGCAAAGTATGCGAAAAGGGCATCAAAATCAAATTTGGGAGGTGTCAGAAGTAAAATGGCCCAGAACTCGTCCAGGCCCATGACCTTTGTTCACCATTAAGCTCTTAACTCGTCCAGGCAAGCATCCTCAAGCTAAATCACTTGCCCAGGCGAGCTTCAAGTTCCAAGGAGATATGGTTAACTCGCCCAGGCGAGCAAACACAGGAAAAATCACTCGCCTAGGCGAGTGGACATAAGTAGGAGGCCGATTCCTATAAATAGCCACAAAAATGTGAAGAGAAAGCATTCCAGGTTCAAAAATTGAGAGCCTTGTATGAAATTTCTTAGTTTAAGACATAGGATTAAAGTAGGATAGCTTAGGGAGAGCGATAGAAGTGAGAAATTAGTGTGGAAACTCTGCTGGAAAGAGGCGATGATGGTTCTCTTCATCAATTCTTCCATTAAGGAGGTGCTCTCCACAATGATTGGCTAGCTTCTCTTAAGGATTGGATGTAATCTTCTTACCCCTATATATCTCTTTTAATATTTATTTATGCATGAATCTTTTCTATTCCTTATTGGTAATTTTATTCTGTTCTTAATGCTTGATTCTACTTGATCACTAGTTTCATGAATTTAAATTCTAAGCTTGATTGGAAAGTGCCCTTAGGATTTGAACTAAATGATTTTACTAATTACGTTACGTTGTTAGGAATAGGGCATAACGTTTTGATTGCATAAAGCATGCGATAATGATTATAATGTTGGGGTATTTACTTCATATATGAGGGATCGATATTCGATAGATATCTTTAGGATTCTCGAATGCGAGAAATCGATTCAGGGTGAAATAATGTGTGCATCAATCAGAATAGAAATTGATTTATACATGATAAAGTTAATTGAATACTGAGGGTATGAATGATGAAACCCAATCCCACTTTCTCATAAATATATTTCATTTTTACTAGTTTCGTAATTTTCTGTTACTTTCGTAAACATATGAAATTCTGCTCATCCTTCTTGTACATAACTATTGAACTGTTAAGTTATATTTAGAGTAACTAAGTAGCTCAAGTCCATGTGGAGTCGATCTTTATAAATTTTGTGTTGGATACATGGGGAGCAACATGAAGATTGTAAAGGAAATTGATCAAGTATTGGTTTTGAGCTTTCAACTGTTGATTTAAGGGGGAGCTGAATGAAGATCAAGTGAAGATTCATGCAAGGTTCAAGACGTGAAGGTTTTGGCTTTCAACATGGATCAAGATTTGAAGAAGTGATGTTTTTTATTTAAATGTAAAAGGTTTGAAGGCATTGTGATGATCCAAGTTTTAGTTACATATCATTCATACATCATACAAGCATTGCATCATATAAGTTTTTAAGTAATTAATTTGAAACTAAAGGAAAAGCTAAATACTTTGGAAAAATAACCTAGCACTGTTTTAATCGATTATTGGAATGAATGAATCGATTATTTTGTTCAT
>PYAF01005688.1:302775-354792 GCA_007407185.1 Glycine tomentella
TCCAAAGACAACTGAGTAGGTTTCTCAGTGTGGGTTTATCTTCTAAGGGTCTAATAGGGTTTTAGATCTCTGAACTTTCTCTAGGGTTGAGGAAGAGAAGATTGTAATTGCTTGTAAGAAACATAATTGCAATAGTGGAAATCTACTCTAGTGTTGAGTAGAAGAAACTGGATGTAACCTCAAAGGTTTTGAGGTGAACCAATATAAATCTTGTCTCTTGATTTATATTCTGCAATTTACATCATATCTTGTGTGAATGATATCTTGTGTATTGTGTTTTCTTCATTGTGAAGTTGATTCTTGAAGTATTACAAATCTTGGATTGTTTTTGGATAAAGTTTAATTGATTCTGTGATAAAGATCCAAAGGGAATTAAACTCTGAGTTTAAATTTTGATTTTGGTTGAAAGAAAATTTTAAATTCACCAAGGTTAATCAATTCACCCACCCCCTCTTGGTTAATTGTGAATGGTTCTTATTTTCCACATCAACATGCAAATGGATGCTTTTAAGTTAAAGATTGTGTGAAATGTGTAAGAGAAAAGCAATCTAGTGATCCAAGTGCATTGCATACATTCATTCATGAATAAACTAATTGATTTTTATAAGATTTAAACAAGGCTTTCATAAAATGGTTAAGTTTTAAAGATGTTTGAAAAGGTTTTTGGAAAAATACATTTCCTGTTGGTTTAATCGATTACATACTTCATTCAATCGATTATTTTATTCTTAGTCTAACTTGGAAAAGCTTTCAAGAACATTGTAATCGATTACCTATCAGGATAATCGATTATTTGACCTTTGTTTTCATATAAACTACCTTGTGATTGAATATAATTGATTACCAATTCATTGTAATCGATTACATAGTTATATGTATTTTAAAGTCGTGCTAGGATAATCAATTACCAATGTATCGTAATCGATTATACAAGCTTATTTTGAAAAAGACATCTCCATGCTTTAATCGATTATCATTTCTAGTAATCGATTACACTATGTGTTTGAAAATTGTAAGTTTGTATTAGATAATCAATTATCACATTTCGTAATCGATTACACAATGTATTTGAAAGGCTACAGGCTCCTGCTTTCATCGATTACCAAAGTTCGTAATCGATTATATAGTGCATTTTGATATTTTGAAGTCTCCTGTCTTAATCGATTACAAGACGGAATAATCGATTATTTGACTCATTGAGAAAATCCTAAAATGCTTATGAACGGTTTAATTGATTACATTCTTGATTTAATCGATTACATATGCAAAAAATTGTATTTGGCGTGTTTAATCGATTACAGTTAGTTACAAATTTCAGTTATAAATAGGATTGATGCTCAGCTTGTTTAATATAGAAGAAAAACGATACCCATTCATATATTCTAAGCTTAAAGTGTCTTGTGAGCCTTTCAAAGTGTTTTCTAAGGGTTAATAATTTCTTGCTCTGTTTTTACATTGATCATGAGAGTTTGAGTCACTCTTGAGCAAGAAATCTTTCAAGAATAAGGAAAACTGGTTTTGATTTTGTTATTCAACCTGTTCTAATACTTCATACTGCATTGCATTCTTTGGATCATCAGGTTGTTTCTCTCCTTAATCTAATTGTAATTTTCATTTTGGATTTTGATTGTATATTGGCTATTGTAATTGGGTTCTTGCTTGTAACTAGAGAAGGGGTTCTCTAGGTAAAAGAACTGAGTAGTGTTCTCAGGTTCTTGTCTCTTAGAATCTAATAGGATTTTAGATTTCTGTCCTTTATCTAGGGTTGATAAAGGGAGACATTGTAATTGAATGTAAGAATTGAGAATTATAATAGTGGAACTCTAACCTAGTGTTGGTTGGAAGAAACTGGATGTAGCTTCATGGTTTTGAAGTGAACCAGTATAAATCACTTGTGTGTTGATTCTCTACCTCTATTCTCATTATATTCTGTGTTTATTGATTCTATTACCTTGGATGTCAAACTTTGTTTTTTGAGCTATTGAATCCCTTGGGCTGAGCATTTGATTGAATAAGGTTTTTGTTTTTGAAAAGTGATAAAGATCCTAAGCAACTCTGATTTAGATCAAAGAATTTTTTTAAAATACCAAGGTTCAACCAATTCACCCCATGTTCCAATCATTTTCATTTTGTAACTTACAATGACAATTGGTACGCTTGCCAAGAGTATTAACACTATTCTACAACTATATTAATAAAACAAAAATTTAATCAAAAATGTGTACTTTCCAAAAAGAGATAACCCTCTATGTACACCATCAGAGTTGCGCATAACCAAAAAATCATAAACGCGTGCAATTATCTAAGCAAAAAGTAAATAAGGAAATAAAGTATTAAATTTAATACAAAGTAGTAAAGAAACATAAAGACTATGTCAAAGATTTTTGAAGATCATGGTTAAGGAGCTCAGTCTCCTCCATTGAGATAATCAACAGGATCTACCATGTCCTCATCCTCATCTGCTCTAAAAAATTGGCCTGTCCCCAATCTCTGCAATGGTAGTTCTAACAAAATAGATGATATGTTAAAAAAAATAAGACATAAAATTCAAAAACATAAGACACAAATTAAAACAAAGCTTAAAAACACTGGGTTGCCTTCCAGGAGTGCTTCTTTAATGTCTTTTTAGCTGGACACCTTTGTTATGGCTCAGACTTCCAACAATTGGACAATAGTGAATAGCCATTGGCTTCTTTGTTTTCCTTCAAAATTTTCACCAGTTTCTTTACTTCTTTAGAAAGACTTGAATTACTTGTAACTGGTTCCTGCAAATTACTTGGAAGAAAAACATTTTTAAAATGTGGAGGTACTGCGTTTACCTCAATTATTGATTCTTGATTTTTCTTTTCTTCTAACAATTCTTCAAAGAAAGATTGCTGGTAAGGAATTTCCTTGAAAGCATCTAGCTGTTGGAGACAATTTGAACTCTCATTTTCTTCACATTCATTAATCTTTTCAAATGCTTCAGTCAATGTTTTTTCGGAACAATCTTTTCTTTGAATCAACCTCTTAGAGTCAGAAATTACATCATCCAAGACATCCACTCTAAAACACTGCCTTGGTTCCTTTTGAAAATAATAGGAATACTTCACAACAACCAAGAGGGGGGTGAATTGTTTGAACCTTGGTATTTTAAAATCAAATTCAAATCAGAGTTTCAGGATCTTTATCACTTTTAAAACCAAGAAACCTTTTACTCAATCAAATAGCTCAGTCTAAGAATTCAATAGATCAAAACACAACTTGTTGAACAATGAATGTGATTCAAAGAATTAAAGACAATGAATAAGATGAGAATAGAGATATAGAAATAAGAATACAAGCAATTTATACTGGTTCACTTCAACAACATGAAGCTACATCCAGTTTCTTCTAATTCACATTGAATTAGAGTTCCACTATTATAAAATATTCTTACAAGATTTTACAAGAACCTCCCCTTTATCAACCCTAGATAAAGAATAGAAATCCAAAACCCTATTAGACTTTTAAGGAGAAAGATCCAGAGAACACTAGACTAATCTTTAAGCGAGAGAACCCTTTCTCTAGTCCCAAGCTAGAAGAACCCAATTATAATAGCCAATTACAACAGAATTTGTAAACTGAATTACAATCAATGAGTTAAGGAAAGAAACAACCTGATGATCCAGTGAATGACATGCATATATGAATGAATAATTCAGGTTGAAAGACAAAAACAATCTCAGAACATTCTTCTTCCTTAACCTTTGAAAGAGACTTCTTGCATTAAAGAATCACTCTAAAACCCATGAATGTTTTAGTACAAGCAAGAACTCATAGAACCCAGAAAAATCACTTTGAAAATGTTTAGAAAGCTTGTGTGTGCTCAGAATACGAATTGATCAAGTTACAAAACAAGCTGAGCCAAGGTTCTATTTATAACAAACTTTTGTAACTGTCAGTAATCGATTAAATTAACCTTGTAATCGATTAAAGTGTTCAACACAATTTCTGGACATGAGCAAAGAGCAAAATAATCGATTATTCTGTCTTGCAATCGATTAAGACAGGAAGCTTCAAAAAATCAAAATACACTATGTAATCGATTACAAACTCTCGTATTCGATTAAACCATGAAGCTTTAAAAAACAGATTGAACTAAGTAATCAATTACTATATTGGTAATCGATTAAAACAGCAAATCTTGTAAGCATTTACACATAGTGTAATCAATTACTAAATTTGGTAATCGATTAAGACAGGAAGATGGCTTTTTCATTTAAGCATGTGTAATCGATTACAACACTTTGGCAATCGATTCTTGCAGCACTGCTTAAAATCATATATAGTTGTGTAATCGATTACTCCCTATTAATAATTGATTAAAGTGTTCATCAAGGCAGTTTATATGAAAACAAAGGTCAAATAATCGATTATTCCGGTAGGTAATCGAATACATTGTTCTTGAAAGCTTTTCCAGAATAGTCTAAGAACAAAATAATCGATTATACCTTTAATGTAATCGATTAAGTCAGTACAAACCATTTTTCCAAAAACCTTTGATTCAAATCAAAAACTTGGTCATTTTACTAAAGCCTTGTGATTTTTATTAATCAAATTAATTGAATTATTGAATGATATGAATGCAATGCACTTGAATCACCAGAATTGCTTTTCTCTACACATTTAACACAGATCAATCTTCAAGGCATCCAATGCATGTTGAAAGCTCAAAATCAAGGCTTGATTCCTTTGCATTCTTCAAATAGCTCCCCCTGTAACCAACAATCTCCCTCTTTTTGGCTTTAAACATGCCAAATCTTTAGTTGATTAACAGTTAGGCTTGAAGTTAATTGTTGAACCAAATTGAAAAAGCTTGAGCTTTACAAACCTGAAAATTTTCAATTCCTTTGCCAAGAACAAGTGTTAAAAGCATCTGTGATTCATGTGGCATTCATTTACAAGTATTATGGGTATAATAGATTCATTTTAAACACTTAGCTCCCCCTAAATTCCATAATCAATTTAAGTCAAATTTTGGGGAAAATTTGAAACAGAAAACAGGGGTAAACAGAGTAGTATGCAGAGTATATCAACAATCAATCATTTCTCCCCCTATTTGGCTTGTTAAAGTGAAAAACATAAAGGGCATAACGGATAATTGAAATAGAAACATAATGGAAGTTTAATATATCCATAGGGAGCCATTACATAATGAGATTAAAACATAAAAACAACAAATAAAAATAGAGCATAAAAACTGAAACAATCATAGGCCTAAAATTCTACAGATGCATCATCTTTGATGTTGGCCTCTATTGTATCTAGCCTATCCCTAATTTCACCTAATGCTTCATTAGTTTCATCCTTGAATCCTTGTTGCATTTGAAGAAGATTGTCCATTTTCTGCAACATAAGGGGTTTAAATTGAGAATACAAGGGTTGAGTTGCATCCCTTCCTTCATCTTTAGAGTCTTCCACTTGAAGATCAGCATCAGCAGGAGGAAAAGGCACTTGTGGTTGGTCTGCCATCACCCATCCTTGTGGTGACTTTTGCATCCCAAGCTTTGTTAGGTGTTTTTCTTTAATAAGGCTGTTCCTGAAATTGGTATGGTCCACAACCTCATTTGTCACATTAATGTTGAAGTGATCAATGAACCTAGATATAAGTACAGGATAAGGAAAAGGATAGTTGACCAGCCTTTTAGACTTGAGCATAATTTCCTCAAATATAAGAACCCAATTCATGGGAATAGAGTTCTTTAGACCATACACCAGTTGTAGGTCTTCATCTGTGGCTTGGGCATGATTAGTGGCCCTAAGGGTCATAGGTCCAGTACCCAGCCTATTTCAAAGTTGCATATGAGGGTCATGTAACATCTCCCTATAGGTATCCAATTTTTTGTAACCCTCTGGTTCCTCATCAAATTTTCTAGCACCCTCACATATCACCCCAGTAACTGATTCCCAGACTTCATGGGTGATCTCCATTGTGACACCTTTAACCTTGGAAATCATGGTCCCATTCATAGACCCTTTGGCACAGGTATAGAAAACCTTTACCAAATCAAGGTAAAAAGTACCCTTCATTTCTAAAAATTTCCTAAGACCTTGAGCCTCTAGGTATGCAGGGAATTGGAATCCTTCCCTTATAAACCAGTTCATGTCTAAGTATTTGGGTGAGGACACAAGTTTTGTGGCATTGAATTGCAAGTAGTTCATTTTGTCAGACTCATTAGAAAATCATAGGTCTAACCTATTTGGGGGAGGAGGAGGAGGACGAGGAGGATTAGATGATGATTCTCCAACCTTTCTTTTTGAGGATCTAACACGTTTAGGTGTAGGGTTAGACATTTTAGGAAGAGGTTTAGACACAGAGATACACAACAAAACTCAGAAATATAGCAGAAAGAGAAAGAAATAATGGTGCAGTGTTTTCCAATGAAGCAAGGAACTATTTATAGGCCAAATTGATGCTCCTAACGTCCTTATTTTTAAAAAATATAGTTGTTGGAGATAGTTAAGGCAATTCAGTGGCCTTGGATTTCATTTAGATTTGGTTGGGCAGTTTCATTTCCAGAGAAAAAACTGTCAGAAAACGCACAACAGACTAAATAATCGATTAAATACTAATGATAATCGATTATTTTGCACATTTTGAACACTGAAATAACACATGGCAATCGATTATCCCGTAAGGTAATAGATTATTTGATAATCAGTCAGAGGTAGAAGACGATTTGTAATCGATTATATGCTAATGTAATCGATTATATCAGAATTTTGGGAATTTACTCAAGTATCAGAGCTTATGTAATACTGGTACTCGATTATCCCGTTACGTAATCGATTATTCCAGGAAGAATCAATTTCTTTAAAACAAAGAATAATCGATTACAAGATTGCTCTAATCGATTACTTAAGCTCAATTAGCACAAATAATGTGGATTTTAATGAATTTAATCGATTAACCCATAGTATAATCAATTATTAAAGTAAATTTATCATAATACAGAGCATTTTGTAGATCAACACGAATTTTTGGTAGTTTTAGTGATGAAGGCAGCAATGAAGTTCAATTTAGCATGGAAAGGCACACTTTAAACAGGCTAGCATATATTGGATTCATCAAGAATACCTAGCATGTTTCTAAGTGCGTAAAATCTATCTCTAGCCAATGGTTTAGTGAATATATCAGCTAGTTGGTTATGAGTATCAATGAAATCAACTTTGATATTACCTTTTTGAACATGATCTCTGGGGAAATGATGCATTATCTCAATGTGCTTGGTCCTTGAATGCATTATTGGATTCCTTGATATATTAATAGCACTTGTGTTGTCACATAGCAAAGGTATTTCTTTCAGTTCAACTCCAAAATCTTGCATTTGTTGCTTCAACCATAGGCTTTGTGCACAACAACTTCCAACTGAGATATATTCAGCTTCAGCAGTTGACAAAGCAACACAAGATTGTTTCTTGCAATGCCAAGAGATTAATGAACTTCCAAGAAGATGACAAGTGTCACTTGTACTTTTTCTATCTAACTTGCAACCTGCAAAGTCAGAATCAGAATATCCAACAATATTAATTGAAGCACCTTTGGGATACCAAAGACCAACTTTTGGTGTAGCCTTGAGATATTTGAGGATCCTTTTGACTGCTGTAAGATGAGACTCTTTGGGATTTGCTTGATATCTTACACACAAGCAAACACTTAGCATTATATCAGGTCTACTAGCTGTCAAGTATAACAAAGATCCAATCATTCCTCTGAACTTTGACTCATCAACCTTCTTTCCATTTTCATCTGAATCAAGATATGTTGATGTAGCCATTGGAGTTGCAACATCTTTGTTTTTCTCCCTTTCAAACTTCTTAATTACTTAAGGCAATATTTGAATTGATTGAGAAATGTTCCATTCTTCATTTGCTTCACTTGAAGTCCAAGAAAGAATGTTAATTCTCCCATCATTGACATTTCAAATTCTTTCTGCATAGCTGAGGAAAATTCCTTACATAGCAAATGATTAGTAGAACCAAAAATTATATCATCAACATAAACTTGAACCAATAAGATATCATTCTCATGCCTTTTGATGAACAAGGTTTTGTCAACATGGCCCCTTGTGAAAGATTTTTCAAGCAGAAATTTGCTTAGTCTTTCATACCATGATCTAGGAGTTTAGGGTTTAGGGTTTGCCTTTTTGAGTTTAAAAACATAGTTAGGATGTTTAAAATCAGTAAAACCAGGAGGTTGTTCAACATATATATCCTCCTCAATGTATCCATTTAAAAAGGCACTTTTAATATCCATTTGAAAGAGTTTGAAATCCATTAAACATGCATAAGCAAGCAATAACCTGATTGCTTCCAATCTTGCAACTGGAGCATAAGTTTCTTCATAGTCTATGCCTTCTTCTTGGTTGTAACCTTTAGCAACCAATCTAGCTTTATTTCTGACTATGATTCCACTTTCATCAAGTTTATTTCTAAAAAATCATTTTGTACCAATGGGTTTAAGAGAGGATGGTCTAGAACAAGTTCTCAAACTTCATTTCTCTTAAACTGATTTAACTCATCATGCATGGCATGCATCCAATGTTCATCATTCAAGGCTTGATCAATATTCTTAGGTTCAATTTGAGAAACAAAAGCCATATTACAACATAGGTTTCTTAATGAAGATCTAGTAGATACTTCCTTTGAAACTTCACCTATGATGTTGTTCAGTGATAGGTCTCTTGTTGTTCTCCAATCTTTAGGCTCTTGAACAGGGGTTAATGGTTTTACTTCAGTACTTGGTTCTTCTTTCTCTTTATTTAAGGAATCATTTGACTGAATAAATTCTTCCATTGGGCCTGTATCTACATCACACTTCTTTTCCTCTTTAAAGGGATTAGACTCATCACAAATTACATGTACAGATTCTTCCATGCACATTGTTCTTTTATTGAATACTCTAGAAGCTTTACTATGTAATGAATATCCAAGGAAAATTGCTTCATCAGCCTTAGCATCAAATTTTCCAAGTGATTCTTTCCCATTGTTTAATATAAAACACTTGCAGCCAAAAACTCTCAAGTGAGAAATGTTGGGTTTTCTACCTTTGTGTAGCTCATAAGGGGTTTTCTTTAAAATAGGTCTTACAAGTAATCTATTCAAAGTGTAGCATACTGTACTTACAGCATCAGCCCAAAAATATTTAGGCAAATTTGTCTCATTAAGAAGAGTTTTTTGCTCCTTCTTCAAGAGATTTGTTTTTCCTCTCCACAACACCATTCTGTTAAGGTGTTCTTGGAGCTGAAAAATTATGGCTAATTCCATTTTCTTCACAAAATTTTTCAAAATATTCATTTTAGAATTCACCACCATGATCACTTTTTATTGAGATAGTGTGGCTACCTTTTTCATTTTGTGCAAGTTTAACCATTTTTCTAAATGCAAGGAAAGCATCACTTTTGGATTTCAAAAATAGAGTCCAAGTGAATCTAGACTAATCATCCATAATGACAAGCCCATAATAATTGACAACTAAACTCATTGTGCTAGAAGGACCAAACAAGTCAATGTGCAGTAATTCAAGTGGTCTAGAGGTGGAAACAATGTTTTTACTTTGAAAAGAGTTCTTAGTTTGTTTTCCCTTTTGACAAGCATCACAAAGTTTGCCTTCTCAAACTTGAGTTTGGGCAACCCAATTACTAAATCTTTTCTAATAAGCTTGTTCATGTGATGCATGTTTATGTGACTAGCTCTTCTATGCCATAGCCAAGATTCATCAATCTTGCTTATAAGACAAGAAGTGTTGTGGAAGAATGCATGATCAATTGAAAGTAAGTAAATGTTACCTTTCCTTTTACCTATATGAATTACTTCACCATTTTTCCCATCACAAATCATGTAGCAGTTTTCATTGAATGTGACTTTAAATCCTTTGTCACAGAGTTGGCTTATGCTTAATAAAGTATGCTTCAAGCCTTCTACATAAAGAACATTCTTGATCTTTGTTTTGAAGCTATCTCCAATGTTGCCTTCTCCAATGATGTTGCCTTTATTATTATCCCCATAAGTGACATATCCTCCATCTTTAAGTGTTAAGTTTGTAAGCATGAACATGTCTCTAGTCATGTGTCTAAAGCATCCACTGTCAAGGTACCATGTTAAGGATCTAGCTCTTAGACATACCTGCAAAAATCAAATCAATTTACAAAGGAAGGTACCCAATTAAGGTTGGGTCCATAAGGGTTAGCATTTTTTTTTCTTTGGAATCCAAATGCAATCTCCATTTGGCACATAGAATCTCCTGGCATAACATTTGTATGATGTGTGTCCCTTTTTCCATACAATAGTTGCAAATAACAGATTTTGATATTTCTCTAAAAGCTGCATTTTGATTGATCCTTGAGTTTTTATACCACTTTTGATTCTTCTGTTTTGGAGGCACAAATACAATTTTCCAATATATTTTTGCACACTCAACATTTCAGCCAAGTTGCATTTTCCTTTGTAAAGCTTTCTCAAGAGATCAACTAAATCACTATTTTTGGATAAAAGTAACATATACTTTTCTCCTTGACTCTTTTTGTAATCATCAAAATCTTTTTGAAGCAAGTTATACTCGTCAACATTTGTAGAGGAAGGGGCACATACACATCCATTCAAATTGTAACTTGAAACAAGTTTTTCATTTTCTTCTTTCAAGTTGCAAATCTCAGTTTGCAATTCAGTTATTTTTCCAACATGCCATCTAAGATTTCCTCTAAGCTTGTTATTAGATTTTGCAAGCTTTTAGGCTTCCTCATGCATTTCTTGGAAAGCATTAATAGCTTGTTCAAGTTCAGAATTTACCTCATCTCCATCACTTGATAGATCATCATCATCTTCATTGATAGTGGAGGTGAGACACATGTTGGCTTCTTCATTTTCAGTTGAAGATTCTGAGTTAGTTGACTCATTATCTTCCCAAGCTATGTAGGCTCTTTTAGCTTTCCCTTCCTTCCTCATCTTGTTCTCTCCTTGTTGCTTTTTCAAGTAGATTGAACATTTAGATTTGATGTGGCCGGGTTTACCACATTCAAAGCATGTAAAATTGTTGTCAATCTTGTTGTTGTTGTTGTTGTTGTTGTTGTTGTTGTTGTTGTTGTTGTTGTTCTTGCTGGTTTTAGTGAACTTTTGTTCTTTTTTTTCCTCAAGAACTTGCTGGATTTTCTGACAACTAAGTTCATGTTGTCCTCTTCATCCTCATCACTTGTTTCTTCCTCTTTTTCAGCGTTTAAAGTTGCAGCTTTTAATGCAATGCTTCTATTTTTCTTTTCTGTGTCTTCATTACATGTTAGTTGAGACATTTCAAGCTCATATTCAAGTAACTTACCAAATAGTGCAGCCATGGACATCTTCATTACATCTTTTGTTCTTCATTTTGCTGTCACCTTTGGTTGCCAAGGCCTTGTTAGACACTTCAAGATCTTGATGTTTAATTCTTCAGTATCAAAGATCTTCCCAAGACCTAATAGATGGTTGACAATATGAGTGAATCTTGTCCGCAGCTGAGAAATGATTGCATTGGTGTTCATCTTGAAATCTCATACTCATGGATCAAAGCATGCTTCCTTGATCTCCTAACTTCTTCAATTCCTTCATGAGTAATATCCAGCATCTCCCACATTTCTTTTGCATTCTTGCATCTCACTATTCTGAAAAATTCATCAGAGGAAGTGCAGAGGTGATCATATTTTTGGCTTTAAAATCATATTGAGCATCCTTTTGTTCAACTTCTGTCATCTTATCCCATTCTTTGGGAATCAATCATTGGCAACAGTTTTCTTTGGAATAAAGGACCCTTTTCTATAGCATTCCAAGCACCTGGGTCATTTGATTGAATAAAGATTTTCATTCTATTTTTCCAAAAATTGAAATATTCCCCTTCAAACATAGGAGGTCTGTTTAAAGAAGCACCTTTCTTGAAGGTTATTTGTGAGGTATACATTTTTCTTTTTGAAGAAAACTAGTGATCTTGAATAACTCTCAAGAACCAGCTCTTGATGCCAATTGAAAATAATAGGAATACTTCACAACAACCAAGAGGGGAGGTGAATTGGTTGAACCTTGGTATTTTAAAATATAATTCAAATCAGAGTTCCAAGATCTTTATCACTTTTAAAACCAAGAAACCTTTTACTCAATCAAATAGCCCAGTCCAAGAATTCAATAGATCAAAACAGAACTTGCTGAACAACGAATGTGATTCAAAGAATTAAAGACAATGAATAAGATGAGAATAGAGATATAGAAATAAGAACACAGGCAATTTATACTGGTTCACTTCAACAACATGAAGCTACATCCAGTTTCTTCTAATTCACACTAAATTAGAGTTCCACTATTATAAAATATTCTTGCAAGCTTTTACAAGAACCTCCCTTTTATCAACCCTAGATAAAGAATAGAAATTCAAAACCCTATTAGACTTCTAAGGAGAAAGATCCAGAGAACACTACTTTGATCTTTAAGCTAGAGAACCCTTCTCTAGTCCCAAGTTAGAAGAACCCAATTACAATAGCCAATTACAATAGAATTTGTAAACAGAATTACAATCAATGAGTTAAGGAAAGAAAGAACCTGATGATCCACTGAATGACATGCATATGAATGAACAATTCAGGTTGAAAGACAAAAAAAATCTCAAAACATTCTTCTTCCTTAACCTTTGAAAGAGACTTCTTGCTTTAAAGAATCACTCAAAAACCCATGAATGTTTTAGTACAAGCAAGAACTCATAGAACCCAGAAAAATCACTTTGAAAGTGTTTAGAAAGCTTGTGTGTGCTCAGAATACGAATTGATCAAGTTACAAAACAAGCTGAGCCAAGGTTCTATTTATAACAAACTTTTGTAACTGTCAGTAATCGATTAAACGCGCCATATAATCAATTATTTAACTCATGTAATCGATTAAATTAACCTTGTAATCGATTAAAGTGTTCAACACAATTACTGGACATGAGCAAAGAGCAAAATAATCGATTATTTCGTCTTGTAATCGATTAAGACAGGAAGCTTCAAAAAATCAAAATACACTATGTAATCGATAACGAACTCTGGTAATCGATTAAACCAGGAAGCTTTAAAAAACAGATTAAACTAAGTAATCGATTACAACACTTTGGTAATTGATTCTTGCAGCACTGCTTAAAATCATATATAGTTGTGTAATCGATTACTACCTATTAATAATCGATTAAAGTGTTCATCAAGGTATTTTATATGAAAACAAAGGTCAAATAATCGATTATTCCCATAGGTAATCGATTACATTGTTCTTGAAAGTTTTTCCAGAATAGTCTAAGAACAAAATAATCGATTATACCTTTAATGTAATCGATTAAGTCAGTACAAACCATTTTTCCAAAAACCATGGTAGACAAGTGTGATGTATGGATCCTCATGATCCATTCCAGCAAAGGGATGTGAGCCAATTAGACTGAGTAATGCTGGCTTCAATTCCACAATTTTATTGTTGAAAGGAAGGATGACTATGTTGTTCTAATGCTTTGGTCCTTTGGTCCTTATTGGTAAGCATAGTCACCAAGAGTCCTCCTTGGTGGTCTATTTTCTTCTCCCCCTTGATCAGCTATATTATCACGTACAAGTGGCTTTTCTAGTGAAGGAGAATCGATAGACGAAGTTTCCCCCGGTGGCTTATTGGCTACTTGTTTCTTTTCCTTCCTGTTTTTCCTTTCTGTTTTGGTAATTTCTGGATCAAACAAAGGTTTATCTGCAATTACCTCGCATAAAGGAAGAAGAACAAACTACAATATCCCTTAAGCACCAAGGTTAATAAAATAAAATATAACAAAAGAAAATTTATACAAAAATCAAAGTAAAATAAATAAGAAAAAGTCCTACTAAACTGAAAAATTAAATCTAAAAGAACTGAGTAAACGACTCAAGTCCTCGACAACGGCACCAGAAACCTATTAGACTCTTGGCAAGCGTACCAATTGTTGTTGCAGGTTACAGAATTTATAAAAGATCATCTCTACAGGGACTTGAGTTACTCAGTTAATCTAAATAAAATTAACAGTTCACTAACTATATACAATGAGTATAAGCAAAACTTCATATGTTTTGTGGAATAACAGAAAATAAGAATTTACGGAAATAACGGATTTAGTGCGTTGAAATTATGGAAAATTACGGAAACTAATAAAGTGAGTTTAATTAATTCAAGAAATGTATAGGATTAGATTTCATCGTTCATACCATTAGTATCCAATTAACATTACCATGTATAAATCATTTTCTATCCTTATTAATGCACACGTTAAATCACTCCAAATCGATCCCTCGCATTTGAGAATTCTAAGGATATTTACTAAATATCGATCCCTCGCATATAAAATAAATATCCCAGAATTATAATCATAATCTCATGTTGTTTGCAATCAAAATGTTATGCCCTATTCCTAGCAACATAACGTCATGAGTAAAATCATTCAGTTCAAATCCTAAGAGTACTTTCCAGTCAAATCTAGAATCTAATTTCATGAAACTAGTGATCAAGTAGAATCAAGCATTAAGAACAAAATGAAATTACCAATAAGGAGTAGAAAAGATTCATGCATATATCAAATATTAAAAGAGATACATAAGGATATGAAGATTACATCCAATCCTTAGGAGAAGCTAGTCAATCATTGGGAAGAGCACATGATCAACTGAAGAAATGATGAAGGAAGACATCACCGATCCTCTCTGGCAGAGTTTCCTCACTAATTTCTCACTTCTCTCACTCTCTCTAAGCTCCTAAATCCACTCCTCACGTTCTCTCCCCTCCAAAGCTTCCATTTTTCTTCATTTGCATTCCTATTTATAAGAATTGGTGACCAGCTTAGGTCCATTCACCCAGGCGATTGATTTGGCCTGTTTTCACTCACCCAGGCGAGTTAAAAATTACTTATGAAGAATGCCATTCGCCCAGGCGATTTAATTACACATAAAATGCTCGGCTGGGCGAGTTAACTCTTAACAGTGAAGAAAGCTGCTAACCTGGGCAAGTTTTGGGCGAAATTTGCTTCAAGAAACTTCCTATTTTGACCTCTTTGCCCTTTTATTGTGCTTTGAATGATTTGATACACTTGATACCTATCAAAATACCAAATTTGATTGGACTAATCTTCAAAATGTAAACAATAACCTTTATATATGTTCTAGCTTCAAAACAAATAGGATTAGGGCAAATTTATAAGCAATTCACTGAAATCAAAAGATAAGTGCCAACATTATAATCCTGAAATTAACTAAAATATGGCACTTATCACACACCAAGAAGTGAAAACATGGAAGGGCTACATACGACAAAAGAACAATACAATTCTACACCCACTTAATCACTATAGAGAGTTTATGCCTCGAGAAATCACTCATCTATAACAGTTCTCCCTCGAGACATTAACACTTATCAATCACTCTTTATATTCCTGACTGCTTGCCATAATGTCCCATTGCACTTCACAAATTATCCAAATGGCCAGTCTGATAACTCATGACCAGGCATTGGAACTCATGGTATAACAAACATCAGCAATACAAACATGTTATGACCACACTAATAAATCTCCACAACATATGCATCACAACAATGTGCGCAAGTCTCAAACACAAACGACTCAAACAACTACAAAATAGGCAATTACTCCAAACATCAAACATTCAATAAAGCAAACACAGAATGCACAGAGAAACACATCAGACTCACAACTCACTGGCTGAAAAGGTTTGACCTGCTCTGATACCACTAATGTAACGACCCACCTCGTCGCTACGATATCACTAACTCTAATCGTGTGAATTTAAAATTTTAATGAAAACTCCATTAATTTGATTATGAAAATGATAGTAAATTTTTTGTGATAATACAATTATCATACAATGGAACAAATACATAAATGGATACATATGGATGTACATTTAAGACATTACATATCATTCACATGTCAGAACATAATCTAGTTGTATTTACAAATATTTATGTTTGAAATTACATGACCAACAAAAAGAATCAAGGGACTAACTAAAAAAGAGTTGATTAACAAAACACAACTCTTTTCCAAAAAAAGTTCCAACGTTATCACGTCGGTTCGGCGGCTCCAACCAAAAAGAAGATATCCCTCCAAGGTCACCTATTGTTGCTCATCTGCTCATACAAACGTAAGTTCGCGATTATCACAAGTACCAACCACACTGTACAACAAATGCAAGGGTGAGTTTATTACATAAAACCAACAAGCATCAGATAACCACAATTGGAAAGGAAACAACAATAACAACCAAAATCACTACCAAAAATCCATCAGTCCAATACACACTCAACACACCAATCATCCAATTCATTTCACAAATCAAACAATCATGTTATGAATGATGCATGCTTCTGATTTCACTCTCACTATGCAATGTGGTACCATATCCAGGGAAATAGCCTCTCACAGGAAAATGATTCATCACCGATCAGGGTCGCCCTGTCGTGCACAGGCCATTCCCCCCCACGGTGATCAACAGTGGCGCACGGGAATTCCTAACCTAACGCCCCCGTAGTACCTGTGTTTTCAGCCAAAAGAAACCCACAAGTACGTGCATGCCTTCATTCTATTTCCATCAATGCAACGTGAAGTATGAAATATGGGCATCATCAATGCATGACCCGGCTAGGAGCATATCCTTCCTCGCAAGGGTAACCTGTCATGCACCCCCATGTACATACATAACACACTAATGTGGACTTACAGATGCACTGACCGTGGCCAGGAAGATATCCTTCCTTGCAAGCGTATCCAACCGGTCACTGCATCCCAGGTGGACGTATACAGCATACAACCATGGGCACCATCAATGCATGACCTGACTAGGAGCACATCCTTCCTTGCAAGGGTAACCCGTCATTCTCCCCCCATGGGTATCCATATGTATCCACATCACACAATGACATTGTTCACATCAACATTATCTTTCATCAATGTCATTATCAACATCCACATCACATTATCTCAATATCATCATCATACATATCAAACTCATCTCATTTCAACATCATCAACCACATCAACATTATCTCATTTGAACATCGTTAACCACATCATGATTATCTCATTTAAACATCACCAACCACATCAATAACATCTCAATTTCAATATCATCAACAACATCAACATCATTTTATTTCAATATCATCATCATAAGTATCAATATTCAACATCATCAACTATATCAACATTATCTCATTACATCATCATTAACCAAATCACATTATACCATTTCAACATCATCTCATTCATTCACAATTCATATTACCATGAGACTGGTATTTTAGAAAAATTCTAAATTAAAAAGGAGGACTACAATATAGAAAACACACTTTTATGCCCATTTAAAAATTTACTAAAGAATTAAATAGGATGACGCATTATAAAATTTCCGGCAGAGTCTCCTCTATAATTCAGACTTTTCCCAAAAATCCAATCATTACAATAACAACATCATTCATAGTTTTATCCATCAACAAGCAAATTTATTGCATCTCATTAGTTAAAAACACAGTTTTTCTTGAAAACGAGCACACAACAAGGACCAACATACATCAATAATAATTATATCGCATCCCATTACTTTAAAACATGACTTTTATTGAAAACCAGCACACAACAAGGAAAGGTAGATATCCTCATAGTTGGACTCCCTGGCCCCCAACTATGGTACCAAAACTATAACCAAATAATAAACTCCTCTTACCTAACTAGGAGTTCTCCCTGTTACAGCCTAGCGATGTTGTTTCGTGATTCTTCAAATACTCGTGCTTGTCCGAACGCAGAGCTTTATATACCAAATTGAAGATAATTTAGTATAGATTTCAAAGGCAAGGTCAAAATTAACATTTGGGGTCAAATATCCACTCAAATCAAAAAGGGGCTAAATGGTGTTTTGAGAGTTCACATCAAACGACATCATTTTGAAATTCCGATTACACCAATGTGATCAAGGTTCACAAGGATCACGAAAATGACATCAATTTCATAAAAATGAGATTTTTACAACATCTCATTTTCAAAGGGTTTCCAAAGGAAGTATAAAACTTTCAACAACGGTACCCAAAACACAAGAGACACTAAGAGAAGTTCAAACTAGCTAGGAGAAGACAAAGGAAACCAAGATTACCTCAAAGAAACCAAGAAAAAAGAATTGGAGGCTCCATTCTCTATCGAATCCTTGAGTTGAGTTTTGAAGATTCTGCTTCGATTAAAGTGTTCCTCTCTGTGTGGTGGTCCAACGACAAGCGACAGTGCCTCATGGTGGTCACCGGTGGTCGTGGCTGGAGGAGGAGGAGGGGGAGGGGTTGGGTGGCTGTTTTGGGGAAGAAGAAGGTCAAATTTTCGAGTTTGGACACTTCTGGACGTTATTAAAACCGACTTGACTCACCTAGGTGAGCCAAAATGCCTGCCAAAATTCGCTTGGGCGAGTTGACCCAATTTTAAAATTTCTGCTTCTATGAAAAAATTAATTTATCATGCTTCAGATGTTATTTCAACAATCCCAACGGCCAAAAGTTACATATGTGGGTTAGGAACCTACATTCCAATTTTGAAGGTGATCCAACGGTTTACCAATCCATAATAGTGATTTTAATAAAACTAATTTTTGGGTCAAACTCGAAATCACACAATTCAACACAACTCAAACAAACTCCACGTAACTTAACGTCCACACCAAGCAATTGCACAAGGGTAATTTAAACAAAAATTCAACTAATCTAAACTTATCAAATAATCGAATAAGACAACAAATACATCAAACATCTATTTTTCAGTTATCGAAATTTCAGGGTGTTACATTGTCCAGGAGTGCAAAAGATAAGTGCAGGGGAAAATGATTAAGCGTTTTTAGTTTAGTATTTTTCTATTCTTCTTAGATTATTTGGCTTCTCTTGGACTCTTATTTTCTCAATTTAACTTAGTTTTGGTCTTAGGCAAATAATTAGGCTTAATTGATAATTGTTGCTTATTTTTGGATTTTGTACTTACTTGACCTATCTTCCTTGTACATGACCTATAGGATTCTACAAAACTCCAAATGGATCAAATTAGTAGTCCCTGCAAAGCTAAGGAAACGGGATACAATTTTTTCAGAGATTGGCTTGGGCTAATTCTGTCGGTTTGAGGGTCATTTTAGGCTTTGAATTCATAACCTCTGCACTTGAGCTTTGGGCTACGAGATTGGGCTTTGATTAGTGTAATTAGCTTAATTACTTAGATTAGATGGGCCTAATCAAAGTCCATCCCTTCCTTCTGTTCATTCACTATATATTAGTGTAGTTAGTTAGTTACTTCATTTTTTACAAATATATTTGAGAAACTTCTTGTGCAAGTTTTAGGATCAAACTCTTTTATCTCTTTTTCTCTGAATTGTTCTTCATTTTTATTCTTCCTTTCATCCTTGTTATTCTTTTTTCTTGCACAAATTTTTTTCTCTTCCGCTGGTGATAATCATGGAAGGCTAAACAATCAATCAATCCAAGGATATAGTCCAAGCAAGGAGAATTTGAGTTCTGGTTTAGTATTTCAAACATTTTGTGAATGTTCATCTTCTTCTTCAATCCTATTTTCGATTTTCATGATTATAAATGTGCTTAGGATTGAAAATGGATTAGGTTATGGATTCATTTCCTAATTTCAAAATTTAATCACAGATTGTTTGGATGAAATTTCAGTCTAATTTGTGATTTCAATTGATTTAGGAGTTAATTCGATTGAACTGCTTCTAATGACATTATCTGTAGAACTATAATAATTCGAATTGTTTGGTTTTGTGATTAGATTGGTGTTCTTGAATCTGTTCCACAATATCTTTCATCAATTCTGTTTTCTGCATTTTTTTCAATTCATGTTTGTGTTTCTGTAATTTTCATTCATTGCATGCAAACCGTTCGTTAAAATTCCCCCTGTCGTTTATCAGTGGATTGAGTTAGGAACCAAAGTGAATTGTATCTCTGAGTCAATCTAGGTTATTCCTATACTGCAGAATTATCCTATTTTTATTTGTTTTGTAATGATTTGACAGTCGTTATCAGTGCTAATGCCACTTTCTCAATCATTTGGTACAACTTCTCATCATCATGAAGGACATGGCTAACAAAATAGATCAGTATTTGGTGATTTCCATTTTCTTGGACGAGTGCTAAACTGATGGCCTCTTCTGCTATTGAAAGGTAGAGGAGCAGGGGTGCTCTCAGCTTTGGTTGACTTAGAACTAGTGATGTTGTGATAGTTTTCTTAAAAACTATGAAAACTTGCTCGCAAACCTCATCCCATAAGAATGACTCAATTTTCCTAAGTAGCTTGTAGAAAAGCTTCATCTTTTCTGCGAATTTTGAGAGGAACCTGGACAAAGAGATCAATCTACCATTCAACTTCTAAACTTCTATAATGACCAATTCCAAAAAAAAAAAAAATCTGGCGCGATTAGCGCTAGAAGCATTGGATTCTGGCACCAATAGCGACGCTAGTAGCATGGGAGACGTGCCAGATGACCAATTTTCTCTGTAACTGACGCCAAAATGGCGCCATTAGCGCGGGGATGTGGGCAGGGTCACTATAAAAGGCCATTACTCACGACTTAGGGCCCAAAAACGTGTTCTCCTTCTTCCTTCTCTGGTTTCTGCCATTGATGAACTAGAGAAGCTTCATACCCACTCAATCCTTGACCAAAACCCTTGACATCCAACATGAAAGTTGAAGGGAACCACTCAATGAGCTAGATCCCAACCTTAGTTCTTCGTGAAAACCATCAAATGAAGAAATCGTGTTCTTTAGGGAACTTCTGAAAATTTCAGTTTGGAAGGGAAAGAAGGCATTTTAAGGACATTCAAGCTTAGAAAGGTCGTCCTCTAGCCTTCCTTGACATTTTAGAGGTAAGAAACACAAGTTTTACCGATTATTTAAGAATTTGTTCTTGAGATGAATAGTGACTCATTTGAGTTAGAGCTGAAATTAGGCTTTGGTCCTTTGGAAAAGTATGCTTAGGAGGTTGTTGTGATGAATGTTTAAACTTGAAATAGGACTTTTATGGACTTTGGAAATTGAGTTATGAGGAATGTATGTGTAGGAAGAATGTTGGTTAAATTAATGATATTATGGTATGTATGGACCTTGGTGTTTTCACAAGATGTGTTTAGGAGACTATATAAATGGTGAAAAAGTGTTGAAGTAACCGTTTTAGCCAACTTGATAATCATTGAAATGTGGCATGGATTGAACTCTTTGAATTGGTTTATGCAGAGTCTTAGGGAGACTCTAATGCCTTGGTTAGGCCAAGATAGATCCTATTGGGGTTTGTAAGTCACCAATTAAGTAACTAGTCCTTATAACTTAGAGAAAAGAGTAAAAGAGGTTTAAATGGAAAAGAATTGTGCTTCTTTTCATTCAACGGTTGAGAACTGTTATTGATTGTTTGTATGCCTTTATGTAGGGCGTGATACAGAGATTACTGGTGGTTGTGACCACGAAGCCGGGAGAGCCGGTGTAGCACTTAGGGTAGGTAAGATCTTTGTTCTTGGGAGTGTTTCCCATTGACCGTGTTCCTCCATACTCCGAGGGAGTGATGGTTATTATATGTCATGATGCATGTGGTATTGAAATTGTGTTACTGCTTTTATTGAGAACATGTATATGATGTACTCTGTGATGATATATTGTGTGATTGATGAGATTCTCTAGTCAGTAGAATGGACTAAATATGGACTTCCCTTAGAGCCAAAGCCATGTGGAACAACTCTAAGTGGTCAATATATATATATAGAAAATAAAACCTGAGAGAAATGTGCCCTTAAGTGGATGATCTTCTCTCGGAAGTGTCATATATGTCCGAGTAAGTCCTGAGGGAATGTGCCCTTCAGTGGATGATCTTCCTCAGGCAATGGTATATATATATATATATATATATGCTATATCTATGTTGCATTCCTGATGTTGGTAGCGCCCAACGGAATGGCAGATGTGTTGTGATATACATGTGATGTGTTTTATGAGAGCCGTGATGGCTAGATTGTGTGATTCCAATGTTGATACTATATGTCATGAAAGTGAACCAGGGGGAGGAGAGGCCTCCAAGAACCCAGAGTTTACTGAGATTGTATCTCACCCCGTTTGGGGATTATTTTTGCAGGCGATGCTACGCGAGCGGACGGTGGATCCCAAGGCAAGAGGCCCGAGTAGGGATATGGTTCTGTGTGAACCTTAGGCATATATTTTGAGAGCATGTCGGCTCATTGTTTTGTTATACCTTTATTTTGTACCCCTGAGGGGAAGATGCACAATTGATGTACATTGTATATATTTTGAGAGATATTGATGTATGTAGAGAAGACTGGGTACATGATACCTATTATTGTGCAGCCATTGTGGAGTTACATTGATTGAGATATATGTATATGGCTCATTTAGTCCTCTTGTTGTATAATGTAGAGTGGATATTGTTGTTAACATTTGATGATGTCACTTTATTATTTGCTTCTGAATTAATTAGCTTTAATTAATTGTTGTGCTTAACGACCATAAATGTATGTTAATGAACCAAATGCATACGGGGCGTTACAACTTCTCTGACGTTGGTAGGGTTATGCATTTCCAAAATATCACCGTACACATGTCAAGGTTAGCTTCGATCCCCAGTGGGTGATCATGAACCCCAAAAAATTTATGCCGCCAACCCCGAAGGTGCACTTTTCAGGGTTGAGGCGCATATCGTACTTGCGGATCTCTCTGAGTACCTCCTCTAAGTCTGCTACATGTTAGGCCATACTGTGAGACTTGACGACCATGTTATCCACATAAACCTCAACATTTTGGCCTATTTTTCGTTTGAAGACCAAGTCCATGAGTCTTTGGTATGTAGCTCCGGCATTCTTGAGTCCAAAAGGCATGACCTGTAACAGAAATTGGCATCTTCAGTTATGAAGGCGGTTTTTTCTTCATCTGGGAGGTGCATACTGATTTGGTTGTACCTTGAATAAGCATCCAAGAAGCTCAGCAATTGGAAGCCGGATGACCACGAGCTTGTCGATGCCAGGCAAGGGATATGCATCCTTGGAACACACTTTCTTGAGGTAGGTGTAATAAATTCACATGTGCATTTCCCATTGACCTTTCTCACCATGACAACATTGGCCAACCAGGTCAAGTATCTGACCTCTCTGATAAACTGGGCTTTGAGCAACTTGTCGATCTCTTTCGTGAGCACCTTACATAGTTCTTCTCCCATCTTTCTCTTCTTCTGTGAGATTGGTTTAGCTTGAGGGCAGATGGTCAATTTGTGGCATATGACACTGGGATGGACGCCTGACATATCAGATGGCTGCCAGGCAAACAAATTTGTGTTCCTTCGTAGAACTTTAGCTATATGTCTATACTCCTGACTGGTGAGGTCTGTTGAGCTGCGTGTATTGCCCATTTATAGGTACAAGATGTAGCTTGATGAGCTCTTCAATTGTTTTTGAGCCTTTGTCGATGGTGTCATCCCGAGGATCCAAGTCGAATGTATCGCCTGGATTTCCCCTGGTTGTTTCCTAGACAATCAAGGTCCTTATTAGGAACTCTTTGACAATGCCCATGACTTGATTATTGCTGCCACCAAGGGGGAATGGGGCTTGCCTGGCTCTTTGATGGGAGGATAAGGAGCCACCTTCAGGCGCTCAGCGTAGCATTGTCAAGCATGCTTCTGGTCTTCCTTGACAGTGACAATTTCTGTTGTCAAGTTAAGGAACTTCATCTTGAGGTGTGGTGTAGAGACTATGGCTCCGAGCTCATTTAATGTTTTTTTTGCTAATTAAAGAAAAATAAGAAGTGTTTGCATCAACAATTAAATATCTTACAGTAAAACTTCGCGAGAGCTTGTCCTGACAAAGGTGTTCATTAGGTCCACAGAACCTCTGGTTTCCACTCTCTCTTTGGCAAAACCTAGGAGTGGTCCATAGTGGGGTTGAATTATGGAAAGTGAGATTTCAAGCCTTTGAAATGTCTTCCAATAAAGTATATATGTGTAACTACCTTGGTCGATAAGGACTTTAGATACCATGAAGTTGGCAATGACAATGGAGACAACGATAGGGTTGTCCTGGTTGATGGGGTTGATGCCTTTGAAATCTCTATCAGTGAATGTTATGGGGGAAGACTTCTCGGTGGCTATATGTAGATGCAATTGACATCAATATCTTTGATGGCGTGGAGATAAAGCTTCTGGGACTGCCTAGATAGCCCTCCATAGGAAAACCACCCCGCAACAGTGTTGATCACACCTCTAATCTGCTGAGCGGGTTCGCCTTCCTGCTTTTTTTGGGGTTGGTGTTCATGCCTTTGTGAGTGACACCTCTGCCTCCCTTTATCCTCTATTTTGTCTCCCCTTCTATCAGTATCTCTTCTCCTACGATGGTCCTCATGGTGCCCCTTAGATCTACCTCTAGTTCAGTTGTTGTCAATCTTTTTTACGAACTGGGCTAGGTAACCTACTTGTATGAATTCCTAAATCTTGTCCTTAAGGGCCCAACTGCCTTCAATATTGTGGCCATGGTTGTGGTGGTATTTGTAGTGCTTAGTTCTATCTAGACCATGTTTGGAAGGAGGTATGGGGGGTAACTATATGGGTACCTCTACATGGAAAGTTTATTTGAGGATGGTGGCTCGATTTGTCATCAAGGGTGTATACTGCTCATACCTTGGTCCCCTTGGAAGGGGGTTGACGCTTATCCTATTTGTGTCATTTTTCTGACTTATGTAAGTTGGTCCTTGGGCTACTTTCTCTTTTCTCATGCTTTTGTCCAACCTGTCGAACTTTGTTTCGAAACCTCAACATTTCCTTCCATCTGAATGTAGCCCTTGGCTAGCTCCCGTAACTCATCCATTTTGTCGGGAGGTTTCTTGCACAGACTGTTGACGAACTTGCCAGATCGTAGGGCTAGAAACATGGAATGTAGCCCCACCTCAGGATTGGGATTCTTGATTTGGACAGTGAACCGACCACACCTGTCCATAAATTTGTGGAGTGACTCATCGTCTGCCTAACGTGTTGATTCAAGAGGAGATATGAAAGGATGGACA
Source organism: Glycine tomentella (assembly GCA_007407185.1). Lineage (NCBI taxonomy): Eukaryota > Viridiplantae > Streptophyta > Magnoliopsida > Fabales > Fabaceae > Glycine > Glycine tomentella. Next base: position 327,875 of record PYAF01005688.1, read on the forward strand.
TGGAATCAAGCTTTGGAGAAAGCCTCATTGCAAAGTGCCTTGGAAGCTTGAAGATCAATTGATTCATGTAAAAGTGAAGATGTGTTATCTAATAATCCAATGTGCATATCATGCATAATCATTCATTTAGGATTGTTAGAATGAGGACCAATTCAAAAGCATTTAACAAATAAGGTAAATTAAAATCAAGTTTTTGGAAAAATGAAGTTTTCCTGCTTTAATCGATTACAGATATGTTGGCATCGATTATTTTGTTCTTCGTGCCTTCTAGAAAACAAACCAAGAACAATGTAATCGATTACATATCGAATTAATCGATTACCTAGGCTAAAATTGAAATATCATACTGTCTGTCTTAATCGATTACAGAAGTTTGTAATCAATTACATATCATGCCTATGGCTAACATGTTCTACTGATTTAATCGATTACATATCGTTTTAATCGATTACATAGTACATTTGAAAATATTGGTCTGTCTGTCTTAATCGATTACCAAATTCAGTAATCAATTACTCAGTGCATTTGGAAAATCATGAGTGTCTGGTTTAATCGATTACGTGACAAAATAATCGATTACAATGTTCATAGCTCAAACCCAGAACGCATCATAAACACTTTAATCGATTACATTCTTGAATTAATCGATTACATATGCGAAATAATCAATTACAGGAGCGTGTTTAATTGATTATTTTCAGTTAGAAAGTTGTTATAAATAAAACTTATTGCCCTGTGATTTTAAGAGTTGAGAAATTTGTATTCTGGGCAATCACAAACATTCATGAGCTTTCATTAGTGAGTTTTCTGAGTTCTAAAACATCTTGGCTTCATCAAAATTCATATGGGTTTTTGATTTGAAGAGTGAAGCATAATTGAGTTTCAAAGAGTAAGGAAAAGGGAAGCATTGAATCTATTATTCTTTCTTTCAACCTGGTGAATCATACATATGCATCTTGTTCATTGGATTATCAGGTGAATTCGTTCCTTATTCTTTGTGGTTGTAAATCTATTATTTGATTTCTGTAAAGATTGGCTTATTGTAAATGTGTTTCTTGCATGATGACTAGAGATAGTGCTTCTCTAGGGGTTGCTGAGTAGTGTTCTCAGTGGGGTTGGTCTCTAAGAATCTAATAGTGTTTTAGATTTCTGAACTTTATCTAGGATTGATAAAGAGAGGCTTGTAATATCTTGTGAGAACATTAATTTGCAATAGTGGAACTTCATTCTAGTGTTGAGTGGAAGAATTGGATGTAGCTTCATAGTGTTTGAAGTGAACTAGTATAAAAATTGTGGCTAATCTTTATTCTAATCTCTTCATCTCTTAATTGCTTTGGTTGTGAATCAAATTATTTGCACAGAAAGATTTCAGTTGTCTATTGATTTTCTTGACAGAGGAATTTGATTGAATATAAGATTCTTGGTTTCAAAACAATTTTTTAAAGTAATAAAGATCCTGTGGAAACTCTGATTGAAAATTTTTAATTACCAAGATACAACCAATTCACCCCTCCTCTTGGTTGTATTGAAGTATTCCTATCATTCTCATAACGTAAACTAGTTAGAGGAATACAAGTCAGGCGGTACGACCAGCTTGTCGCATATTGAGAGCTAAAGTTGTCGACAAGGGTATCGAAGCTTTCAATAGATTGGGGAGGGAGTTCTCCATACCTCGTCAATGTCGCCCCCTTAAGGGACGTAGGGAAGACTCGACATAGGATCGCATCGTCATTAGTGTAAAGGTTAGCCTAGGTGAGGAACACATTCAGGTGCTCATCTGGGTTAGTGGTCTTGTCGTAACGCTCCAAGTTGAGCGGTTTTCAACCTAGGTGTAGGTGACCTCCATGATTTGATCGACAAAAGGATGTCATCAAGTCATATGTCCTTCATGTCGATGTGCATGTGAGGTGTTGTTATCATCCAGGGTATTGTTGGTCTGACGGGGGTGCGATTCAACCTGGGTGCGCTAGCTGATCATGTGGGCTGAGTGGTCGTCTCCTTGGGGTCGTCTAGCATGAGCCTCCAATTCGTCATGGTCAGCTTTCAATTTTCTGAGTCCCTCCTCGTGGCGGCATTGCATCGTTGCAATGCGGGCTTGGAGTTGACAGAGACCATCATTGTTTGCCCTAGTTGTCAGAGGGGGATTGGAATTTTCTAAGGGTATCTCTCTCTAAGACCAAATCGTGTGCTGACCATAAGTGTAGGTGGCCGCGGAGGGAGTTTTACCGCTATACCATGGTGGGTACCAAATGTACTTTCCAAAATCTGGAGATGGTTTAACATCAGGATCAACTGCCGTCAAAATGGGTCTCCACGATCTCCTGTGTCAGACTTGGAGGTATCCTCAGGATGAGGAATGAAGGGGGGTACCTACAAAAAGGATTTTGATGCCCAAGTAAGTATTTGAGTGAACTGAGAGTGAATCAAAAAGTGAGTGTAGAACCTAATTATTTATAACATCAGATGGAAGCCTTGAGTCCTTGATTGTTGGGGTTGTTACAACAGCATAACAACTTTGTTGATCATGTGTAACTGCCTTGTAACAACTTGATAACCGAGTAACAACCACATTAAGATTCTCATATATCAAATCTTAACGGCTCAATCACCTTGGCTGTTGAGCGAGAGGCATTGGCGTTCAGGATCTAGGGCTGACAAGGAGGGTTGATGTATGTACTTTAATGCTGCATCACTTGCCACATCACTTGCGATCTCCAAACATTACAAATATTTTGCCCAAGCTTTTTACTTTTTGATGAATTTTATCCCTAATTTTTTTTTTTATTTTTTAAGCAAATTTATCTCCCAACTTTATGCTCTTATTAACAGACAAATGACACAAAAGGTAAAATTCATAAATTGCTTACAAAAATAGGGGTAAAATATGTCAAATAAACTTGTTGAGAGTATAATGTATAAAAAAAAATTAAAAAATAGGAATAAAAAATGTAATTAAGCCAAGAATAAAATGAGCAAGTTTTGATTTTGGTACCATAAAATAAAATTTTCTTTTTTTAGTCCCTCTAAAATTGAAAATCAATATTTTTTATCCCAAAGTATTATGTGAAATTCATTAGTTGCTCGTGGATGTTGAACAAAAAGTTAAATAATTGTTCTGTGTCACTCTCTAGTGTTTGTGACAATCTTGGTACCTGACACTACTAAAGAATTTTCACAATCCCTAAAATAAATGTTATTCATCTGTCTTAAAATGAATGTTAGGGAAAAGGAAAATAGTGAATTCAAATTTTGAAGGAATAAAAATCAAATAAAAGAATTTTACAGGGACTAAATTTTTAAAATTAAAATTGACTCCCTTTACAAAGGATTAAAAACAATATTTAAAATTTTAAAGAACTAGAAAACAAATAATTTTTTAAAGAAAAAAATTAAAACCCATTTTCATAGTACTATTTTTTTTTCTTGCTAACATAATATTATTTCTTTTCATCACCATAACATTAGTGCGAGAAGTAGTTACGCATTTTTATAGATGATTAATCTCCATCAAACTACTCTTTTGATTGTGAACATAATACTATTAAAAAAACATTTAAACCTTCTATTAATAAAGCATTGCATGTATGAACGCCACTGATTTTTCGTGAGAAAAACAAAAAGTTGGTACTAATTTCTTAGCAGCAACGCACATGTGAGTCATAACCGCTATTCAATGCGTCTAGGACTTCTCTATATCTTCTTCCTTTAAACTTCCATGCAATAACGCTTATTGAATGTTTGTTGCCAACAACCCACAGGCACTCGTTATTTTAATTCTCCATTATTTTTCTTTCTTTCTTTGATCTTTTCTCTATAAATAAAAGCCTTCTTTTCGTAATTCCCATATTCAGTAGAACCACTGAACTGAAGTAATGGCTAAGCAACTTTCCGACTGCCTCGAGCCATGGCAAAACCTCGCCGGAAAAGTCGTGATGGTCACCGGCGCCTCTTCCGGCCTCGGCCGTGACTTTTGCCTCGACCTCGGCCGGGCTGGCTGCCGGGTCGTCGCAGCGGCCCGCCGAGTCGACCGCCTCGAGTCCCTGTGCGACGAAATTAACAGCATGGCCGCCGGAGACGGTGGCCGAAGCTGCCGCGCCGTCGCCGTGGAACTCGATGTCGCTGCCGATGACCCCGCTGTCGACAAATACGTGCAGAAGGCGTGGGACGCGTTTGGCCACATAGATGCTCTAATCAACAACGCTGGTCTCAGAGGTATAATTGAAATGTTCGAATTTTACATTTTGTGCATGATTGGTTTCACCACGTTGTGATGCCGGTTAATATGATTTTAGGTAATTCATATCGATTAATGATACAAAAATGATTATAATTGAATTAGTAACACTAGGTAACTTTTGTGTAATGATAACAAATGATTAAATTAACTTTTTTCTATAATTTATTATTTATCTTTAATTTGGTTTTTTAATTTTATCTTAGTAAATATTTATTTTATGATGATTTAAAATTATTTTGTGATAATTTTAAATTATTGTAAAATATGATTTCTGAATATTGTTGACCCAATATAGATTTTATGATTAAATTCAATCTATTTGAAAAGTTAAACAATCAAATTAAATTAAAAAAAAATCTAAAAAAGACTAAATTGAATATAAAAAAATAAATATAAAAACAAAAAATTAATTTAATCTAAAAAATTATATTCAATAATTTTGTTTTTAAAATAAAAATATTCAAAAGACAAATCATATCATTTCAAAATGAGGTCGTGGCAATGGTGCAAGGCTAAGGTGAAGGGGTTCCATTTCTCACTATATGGCTGGTCTCAGAATGTTCATTCCGTATTGCAGCAGTGTTAGTCAACATCCATAACAGAACAATTATGTAGAGTCTTTCTGTGTGCGTCTTGTCGGCATGCAGATATTGGTGGTGCCAGCTACTTGGTCTTCGAGAAAAACCTCTCTTTGCTATTGGATAGGAATTCTTGGATCCGAGTGAAATCTTGAAGAAGAAGGAGCAGAGGATTTTTTAATTGTGGCTATAATTGTGGGGTTCATTAATTGTGATGGAATTTGGGTGCTGTAGAAATTTACAAATTGGGCAATAGGTGAATGTGATAAAGTTTTGGGGTTGGTGGTATACTGGTATCATAATGGTGGTGCGGCACAAATTCTGGTGTAATTATATGGTTGTGTGGAGTTGATTGGTATTTTGGGTGGCATTATTATATTGCTGCAAAGTTAGAGGAGCATGATTTTCGGTGTTAAATGCAACTTTCTGGTATTGAATAGGCTGTTGGTATTTTTTGCTGCGAAGGAATTCAACGTCAATTGGTGGTGAGGTCTTTATGGAATAATACTTGTTCTTTGCTATTATTGACTGACTTACATAAGGTTGGATCTGATCTGTAAGGCCAGTGTTTATTTATATCTAGGATGATTGCAGTAAATAGTGACTAACCTTTGGTGTACGTAGATGGGTTATAGGTACCCCTTTACTTAATATTAATACAATATATTTTATTTTACTGATTAAAAAAATATCATTTTAAAATAATTTTAACTAAAATTAATTTTATAAAATCAATTTCATTCAAAAATAAATTTTCCAGTGAGATCCATGAACAAATTGCCTTCGCGTTCTGCCAAGGTAGTACCGATTTTTTTTTGTTAAATGTAGGACATAGATGCTTTGCAAAAAAAAAAAAAAAAAAATTGTTACCAACGTCCGATTGCAGGGTAAACCAAATATGCACGCTTACTTTGAAATGTGCCATACTATAGAAGTCTATTTGCTTTAAGGGTTGCTATGTCTGTTGTGTAATAATTGACTACTTACTGCTATAAAACTACTTGTGTTTGGTGTGTAGGGAGTGTCAAATCACCTTTGGAATTGTCTGAGGAGGAATGGAACCAAGCGTTCAGAACAAACTTAACTGGGACATGGTTGGTGTCAAAATATGTATGCAAACGCATGTGTGATGCACAAAGAAAAGGATCAATCATTAATATTGCTTCAATTGCTGGTTTGAACCGTGGTCAATTGCCTGGAAGTGCTGCATATTCATCTTCAAAAGCAGGCGTCAATATGCTAACAAGGGTAAAATATTATTATTACTTGGCATGTGATTTATCTTAATTAAATCAATCAACAAAATCCAGACAACCTTTTTTGAATAATGAATTGTATGGTTGTGTCTCTAATTTTTTATTTTTCCTACTTGGGATTTCTTGATAACTTGACGTTTGTGGACTCTGTAGTCGTTTATTGACTCGCTGAATTGGAATATTCAGTTTGAACGCATTAAATTAAGAAACACTGTGCTTGACTTCTTGTGTTGGGATATCTAATTAGAATTCAGAAACAATTTCAATTGTTTAAGGCTAAGCATGTTACTTACGTCATCACTTTAGCTTTAAAGTATGACTAATTGAGTGATCCATATTTGTTGGACTAAGATGAGCGTGTGGATTTCTAATTTAATTAATCGTTAATTTGATCACATTTACAAAATTGAGGAATTAAACTGATTTAAATATTCTTTTAATAAAAAAAAACTAACATGATAGTTTACATCACTAAGAGATTAGATTACATTAGAAAAAAAAAATTAAACATTAAATATATTTTACAGACCAAAATGACAACCTTTGTTTAGTTGAACCAGGAAAGTAGTTTAAAAATGACCTAAAATATATAGTAGAGAACAATCGATATCTTATATCCCATTTGTAGTCTTAGTCTTATCATGCTAAATTTTCATTGAAGGAGCCTTGACAGATTGACTGCATATAAAAGTTTTAACTTTCTTTCCGTTATTCCATTGTTTAGTCTTTATAACCTCACATGCTATTTTTTAGATGAAAGTACAAAAAAATAAAAATAAAAGTAAGACAACTTCACTACTGGAATCACTGATGTGAAAACTTTCGCTAAGAATGTCTATTTTTTTTTATTGGCTTTTCATCTAGGATTATCAAATTTCCTATCCAGATTGGCTTATGGCTCTGTGTGCTGTAATTTCGTATGCTCATCTGATATTCACAAAATTACATGTTTGCTAGAGTTCACTGACATTGTTCACAATGATTTAATAGAGGCGCATATATTGATATCATTTATTTTCTGGCACTGTAATGTTATTTGACAGGTCATGGCATTAGAATTGGGGGCACTCAAAATCAGAGTGAATTCCATATCTCCTGGACTTTTCAAATCTGAAATCACTGAAAAACTAATGCAGAAAAATTGGTTGAATAATGTGGCCATGAAAACAGTACCCTTGAGAAAATATGGCACTTCTGATCCAGCATTAACATCGCTAGCTCGTTATTTAATTCATGATTCTTCTGAATATGTGTCAGGCAACAATTTTGTTGTGGATGCTGGAGCCACCTTACCCGGTGTGCCTATTTATTCCTCCCTATAAATAAAGAATAAATTCTGCTCTATCCGATGTTGGATTTGAGCTAAACAAATTTTTTATATGGTAAAATATTGAGGAGAATAGCATTATGTTGATTTACCAATCAATATAAAAAATTGTGGTTACTTCCATCCAACTATAAAATCAACATAATTGAAATATTTCTCTTTTTTTGTATTGAGTATGTGTGCAGTAATAACCCAAAGGATTGTTTGTTGGGAGAGGAGTCCACTTTCTTTTTTTCCTGTGATATCTTAAACAGAATTGTATTTAAAGAAAAATATTTGTGAGAAACTAAAAAAATATATTTGTGAGAAACTAAAAAAAAAAAAAAAAAAAAAAAATATATATATATATATATATATATATATATATATATATATATAAAGCTTTTGGTAGCACATGATATTGTCCAGTTGAAAAGCTACTTGAACTTTACTACAATAATTCCCTTTCCCAAAAGCATAAAAAAAGAAGCATGTCATGAACTTTACTACTCTTGAAACCTTATGGAAATCTTCAGTGGAAACCTCATATGCTTGCTTCTCCTTTGGTGATGTGCTCCTCCATACCGACAAAGAGTGACATGAGATAAGCTGTAATACAGAGAAATGAGGAAATATATTACTACTTAATCACTGCAGTCCTTACTGAGATTGTGAATTGTTGTACAAGTTTACAGCAACAAATAAACATTTTTGTTTTGTAATTTTTTATTTCAAATAATATGTTTGATAAAATAATGTCTCACAACATAAGCATTATTGGCTTTCGTTGAAAGTAAAGTTGCAGTAAAAGATGGTAGAAAACGGATGCTCAATCGTCACAATCTGGTTAATGTTAGGTATACCGTGGAACAAATTCTAAGTTTATTTGAGTTTTTTCTTCAATCTTTGTTAAAGATTGACGTGACAATTTACACCATTCTATTTTATTCATAACTCTGATACCAAATTCATATTCCAGTTTACCTTGGTGTCCTTGAGCACCTTAGATATGCTATTTTTCCATGTAGTAATTTTCCAAATCAGCATGCAGCTGCTGTCGAATCGTGTACTCTTGCGAAAAAAAAAAACTATGACCAATAAATAAGATACACAAGGAAGCATTTTCCCTTGTTTTTTAATCACGACTATTATAAGAAAAAAAAAATAGTGTATTGCAGATAAAGACATTCGAATCAGATACAAGATAGTAAATGCAACCTTTAAAACTATCAATTATTATTAACTATTTCAAGGTATGCAAATTGTTATTCACATATATCATCCTTTCATACTTGGTAGAAACTGAAAGCTCCTTATGACCTCTTTCTCGGTTCATGGGGTTGGTTTCAAAATGGTCTCTTTCTCCGTATAATGAAACTGAGGCATTGCATGAGCTGTTCAAGAATTTAATTTCGATCTAAAAAAAACTTACCTGATACGAGATAAAGCTTTCATTTTTTAAATAATCATAAATAAAGCCGCTACTTTGTGTAAAATTTTAAAAATAATAATAAATTTGAATAACGGCTAAAAATCCTCAATATTCATAAATAAAAATCATTGGAATATACAACCCTAACGACTAGTCTTCTTAATTGGACGGAGAAGGACAAAAATCATCCAATTGGGTAAAATTAAAAAATAAAGAGATCCAATTGGATACTCAAAAAACTAAGGGACCTAATTGAGCATTTTTAATAAACTAAGGAACTAAATTGGGTATTAACCCAATTTTTTGAATAAACCATCAATTTATATATATATAGCTCTTTTTGGGTTAGTACTTGAATGTGTAAACGCACAATGTATGGTCACACTTTTTACATATTCAGGAATTATATAAGAACTTTTGGATTAGAGACCAAAATGATTATTTACTCATTATCTTTTTTGGGTCGTGTTTGTCGGCGATAGATTCCCAAGGAGGTGTTTGGCAATGTGTTGGTGGAAGTAAATGTTGATATTGTTGGCCTGTAATCTAACCCTGTTTGGGAACTCGCTGTTGAAGAAGGCGAAGCTTTGGGAGAAGCAAATCGTAGTCACCATGTAATGCAAGTGCCTAAGCTCTTTATCCTTCTAGTATGACATTCCCTATATTTCTCAAATATAGTCTCTAACATTTGAATTTCAAGCATTTAATGAAAAATAAGGTTTTCCTGAGTATAAGTACAACTCTGATACAAAGCATGTTACATATCAATGACTCATACAAAAGAGAAGAGTTAAATGGGTATAAGCAGAAAAGTAGAACAAGCTTTTAGAGAGTGTCATTACTTTTTAGGAAAGAAAGGACATCTAACCTTTCTCTCTCTTTTGTAAAAGTAGACACGTCAAAAGCAGTAACATGTCAATATCTTGCATTAAATGAAGTCTCAGAACAAGAAGAAACTCATGGACTATATCTTGCAACAAAAACATCTTCTATGAAGCCCATATAAAGACCTGAAGAGAAGATCCAACAAACTAGCTAACTCAATATCCTAGACGAAGCACTTAGTGCCCAATTAGTTTACTTTTTGCTTTGCAAGGATGTTGTAACTCGTGTTAAACTTCTATATCCTCACTTTGTTGGTAAATTACTTGTAATCATTCAAACATTATTCTTTGTGAAAGTCAAGAATGGCCTTGTGATAAAGAATACTTGGGTTAATAATCTCAAGTTGAGATTATTGTTGTTGTAGGCAGAAGTGTCAGAGAATATTTGTTATAATCTTGTTTTGGTTAGTGGAACCCTTCACTTTCCCTTTTGACAAAATGTTTTGGGAACTCATTTTCTTACTAAGCTTTGCAAAAAGGTTAGCTAAAAGTTTTCAAAATCACGTATACACTATTCACACTCCCCCCACTACCACCACTACCCACTTCAATGTGCTTATTTTATTTCAAGAAGGGTTTCAACGCATTTTTATTTATCCACTATTGATTTGATGACTTAGCTAGGTTAGAGGTTTTGTAATCGTGGAGTTCCTCCTCATTTACGACAATGATGATTGGACAATGGCCATCAACGTGATTGCTAGATCTTGCTTTCATAAAGGCTTTTGTGCAACAACAGGAGAGGAAGAGAAAGAGGATGTTATGTCGCTACGACATCGAGGAAGGACACAGCGTAGGGATCAGGTGAAGAGTAGAAGGTTACCCTAAGTGTTATAATCGTGGAATGATAAGTCACTTGGGTGATGCTGACGGTAGGAATAGGAGATGCAGTGGACCACGTGGTGGAGGAAGGTGTTTTAATTGTGTGGAGGTGATTCGTGATGGGTGTGTGCAACATTAACATGTAGGTGATTATTGTGGAGAGGGAACTTAAGAGATTATGATATGAATCTAAGGATCAAATTATTATAACATTAAAGAAAAGTTGTACACTAAGGACCACTTGTTATGCTAGTCCATGGTAGCCTTTATCTTGTTATTAATGGGCTTAAATATGTTTTGGCATAATTATACATTTGGTCATTTGATTATAATTTAAAGTTCAATTGGATCACTCTATTATTAAAATGTTTAATCAGATCATCTAATTGTTAAAACGCTACAATTATACCCTTTTTATCAGATCCATTAATTCGATCGACAAAAATAAGTATTTTTACATTGGTTCCCAATACACTAATGTAAAACTTTATGACTGTAGTATTTTTTGCATTTGTTGCTATAGAAATAGATGTAAAAAGCTTAGCTTTCAAGTTCCACACCAAGTACACCCAAAAATCAATTTATTTTCAAATACCTTCAAATTTTTAAACAAAAAAAAGTGTTCTTGGATGGGTGTTGTTCAAAATTAAACGATCTACAAAAGTCCTCAACCAATTTCACCGAAGGAAATCTCAATAAGGCAAAATTAGACACCACATATATTGAGTTTTCACTGCAACAGATGATGATGACGCTATCAAGAACTACTCCATCTAGTGGATGATCTTGTCGACGACAAAGAAGTACTCTGTGGGATTGTTTTGCAAGTGCGTAGAGTCCCGGAAGTTCATTGCCAAGAGGTCAATGTTGTCGTTCACGTAATCGCCACCAACGTTGGAAAACCCGTCAACATCAAAGAGTTAGCGTGTCACCTCAACAAATCTAGGTTGTCATAGTGTGACGAGCGATTGCGATTGTCATGGTGTTGATCCAGATTACTGGCACGGTGGTATTCAATACATATTTCGTATGCATTGTTCTTAATTATTATATTTACCAATTTCTTTCAGAAACAGAACTAGACAATTAGAAAGGTTATAACTATGGAACTTGAAAAATAAAAAATTAAATAAAGAATAATTGAAAATAAGTTACCGACGGCAAAATCTTTCAGTAATGTCCTCGGATGTATTTTCAACGGATATTTCCGTCGGAAATTACAGACAGACCAATCCGTGAGAAATTTTCGATGTTTTTTCTATCGATAATTTCTGATAGAATGATCCGTGGAAAATTTCTGACGTTTTTCACCATCGGTGACTTCCGACATAATTTACCAACAAATATTTCCATCGAAAATTACCGACAGACAATAAAAATCTGTCTGTCAAATTCCCTACGACCATTTTACCAACGGATTTTTGTTTATCGGAAATTTCAAGTGATCAATGGATTTTTTATGTTAGCGACTGATTTTGACCGTCAGAAATACTAGATTTTTTTTTGTATTGTTGCTTCTAAACCATTAAGGGACATAGTTGAGTATTTTAATTATTGAAGGATACAATTGAACTTTAAATTATAGTTAAGAGACCAAATGTATAATTAAGTCTTTTTTTTTACGTTGAACCGGATTTTATTGCCCGCAAGGGGGAAGCAGCAATGCATCAGATTCAAGCACAACTGAAATTTGTTGAGGGGAATCCTCAATCCAAATTTACTCATCAAAAGTAATAGCTAGCTTTGACAATTTGTCAGGTATTTTATTACATAGTCACCCAACATAAAGTAAGTTTCCCATAAGCAAACCACTAGAAAACAGTCTAACATTTTCTATTAACCCGTCAAAATAAGTAAGGGGGTTGAAGTTCCCTATCCCGGGCTTGTTTCATCCTCAAACAATTAGTTTCAAAGAGCACTTGTGTGAAAAAGAGCTCTCTAACCATTTGTGTTGCCCTTCTAAAACAAGTTGGTTCTGCCTCATGCACCTGAACACAAATATCAATTCTCTTTACCTCTACTGCCATGACCTGGCCTAGATTATTTCGAACAATAAAGCCCATACTAGTTCCTCAACCGTCACAATCTGAGGCATCAATATTACATTTCAACATGTTTCCTGATAGTGGTTTCCAAAAATCAATGTTACATTTCAACATGTTTCCATGTGAAGCTTTAGTATTTCCCTTTCCTTGCCTACAAAGGTTGGCATCTAAGGAAATATCTTTCCTTGACCGTTATAGTCAACATAACTCATCCTCATTCAGGATTCTCCATCATTGCCTCACCAATAAAGCCAAATTAAAGGCTCTGACAGTTTTGAAACCAAGCCCCCACATGCTTTGGGTTTCGAGACTATCTCGCTAGAGTTTTTCACCAAAACATACATAAAAAAAATTATATACTAAAACATACATGTTTCATTTTTATTTACTAAAATAGACATGTTTATTATTCACATTTAAATTCGGGTTGAGGGGACCCGAATTTACACTATGTTTTTTTTTTAAAAATTCAAAACCCAATTAAGATAATAAAAAATATAAATAAAGGAATTTAATTCAAAATAATAAAATTAGAGAATATAAATAAGGACAAATTAATTTTAAATAGTATTTTAACACATGTACTTGCACATAACAATAATTTAATTTTTATAATTAGTATTATAATACATAAATATTTTTATTCTAAAATTATAATATAATGAAAGTCTGAGATTAAAAATATTACAAGATAATTTATTTTAACTATTGATGACTTATTTAAAAATATATTTAAAAAGAGATTAGCAAAAAAAATGAAAATAATATATTAAAGAAGATAAGAAATTGACAAAATCCCTAAAAACACTATTGTGTGAGATAATTTTTTTCTAATTTATATATATAGAGTGATTTATATAATAAAAGCATATAAGTTTATAACATAAATAGTAAACAAAAAAAGAAGATTAAATTGCTTGACTAGAACCTCCAGGACGGTGAAGACATATATTTTTTGAATGGCCTACTAGTCTGCAGATTGAGCAACGTTTTGGTTGACCTCTTTCTCTGTCATCCATATTAGTCCGTATTCTTGTTGATATTGGTCGACCTTTTTTATTTCTCTTCTTGGCTGGATTGACACATAATTGTGGTCCTTCATATGGTGGCCAATAATCGTGATGATGCATGCCTACTAACGGGACTTTGTACACAATCAACACGTTGTCCAATGTGTACACTGGATGTACATATTGCAAGTAATCAATATTGATGTGCTTACATGCATCAATGACATGTGCACATGGCGTGTGTAGCTTTTAAGGCTTCCCACATTCACATGTTCTTTGATCCAGCCTCACAGTGAATTTTTCCATGCGACACCTCTCTCTCGAATTCACTTTTTCCTCAACTTGAAACTCAAATCTTTGGCGATCAAATTGCTGAATGAAGTGAGTGTTAGACTTAGTTTCTTCTTCATTGATGAAGTTGTATGCAATGAGTGTGTAAAATTTTCCAAAGGCAATCATTGCATCAGCTTAAGTCCCACGGTCGACAAAATATTTGTTCAACTTCTCATACATCTCTTTGACCAAGGCAGTTATTGGAAATTTTCTGATTTTTTTAGAACGAAGTTCACTGACTCTTCCAAATTAGTGGTCATGTGTCCCCACCACTTTCCATCATCACATGCAAAATTCCATTGCTCCTTTGGAATTTGATCAAGCTAGGCAGTGTCATGTATGTTGTCTTCTTGTAACAGATAGAAATGATGAAAGAACTCAAGTTGGGTCATGGCATACCCTGTTGTTTGAAAAAAATGTAAATATGATTGTCAATTACATTTAAAAATTAAAATAATGTGAAATAAAAATTTAAAAAATATCTTACCTATACTCAAGACGCTTTTCCTTCCGGCGTCGCTTGTAAATTATTTTTTGTAATTTTTCCCAATGTGTTGAACGCAGAACACATGCGACGAGTTTTCTGTTGTCCACCCACTATCTGGTCTTCTGTATGCACTTTTGATTGATTGATGCCTATCAAAGATTAGGCATATACCATGTTGTGGTGTGACGTGGGTTCTGATGTTTCGCGAAAGAAAGTGTCAATTATCTGTTGTCTAGCCCTCAACAATGACAAATGCTAATGGAAATATATTGTTTGCCCCCATCTTGTGCAACTGCAATTAATAGTGTCCCTTTGTATCGTCCATAAAGCCATGTTCCATCGATTTGCACCATGGGTTTACAAAATTTAAACGCATCAGTGCATGCCTTGAATGACCAAAAAAGTCGATGGAATATGACCTTGTTTGGAATTGGTTGGCTCGACTCGTCCAGTGCAGGTTTTGGTTTAATTTTGACAATTGTTCCAGGAACGAATAGTTGCAATGCTTGTAGATATTTGGGAAGTAGGTTATATGACTCTTCCCAATTACCATATACCTTCTCGATGGTTTTGCTTTCCATGCTTTTCTATATGTAATGGTGTGGCCAAATTCTTGTCTAATGAATGCGATGAATGTTGGAATGGTTAGTTGCTCATTTTCTTCAACCATTGCAAGGATATTTTTTCCTATGAGTTTTGAATCCATCTTATTGTGATCTTGTGCAATGGTGGGCATGACGCATGTGTGAGGCCCTTCAATCATTCTAATTTCCCAAGGTTTTAAATTTTTGCATTCTGATGCTCTAAGTTTCTATTGACACTCCTCATCTCGACAAGACAAGACCCATGTATCCTTCTCACACCTCTTTTGTTTGAACGTGACATGTTTCTTAATGTGCCACTTTTTTACCGAGTGTTTGAGGTCCTCCAACTGACGAAATCACTAACCAACATATAGCTCGCCATCATGCGATTCTGATTGTTGTGGTTGGTCTAAAAAATGCCTATAGTCGGGGTTCTCAACCACTTGGTTGTCACCAACACCAACGCAATTTGGATATGGATGATAGACATTTTTAGTTGTTGGTTGAAAAATAAATTGGATGTCATTATTGTCCTTGTCGTTGATGTTGTTGTCATCATTGATGGCTATAATTTACTTTTCATTGTCACTGAAGTCACCAACTACTTCATCCGGCAACCCATTTTCCCCATGATAGTCGTGTGACATTTCATTTCTTTGAGATTGAGCAACATGAATTTGAGTAGTTGGTTGGGCATTTAGGATGGGGGGCTCATTTAGGTGCAAAAGTTTGGGAGCCGTCACACAGTCGCCTGCTGATCCACTAAGCAGTTGTGTGTATGAGCTAATGTGTGCACCAAATTCATCAGGTTTCAAAATGGGGGATGTAACAATCATTTGTGGGCAGGCATGGGTTTGGGCTATAAGAAGATGGGTTGTCGTGTTGGCTTTCAGTATGGTAGTCAGTATGTTTGTTTGCTGAATTTGTGGTGATGGATTAGTTGTTTCAACATTAGTGGTAAAAAGGTTGTTGTTTGTATTTTATTAGCAACACAAAGCAACTTAAGCATTGATGTCGGTGATAGAAATTGAACATGCCATCAATATCCTCATTATCATTGATTATAACAGCCTGGTAAGTGAACATGCCTAACCCGACAGCTACGGGGTATCGATAAATGACTCTTGTGATGCTTTGACCTCGGTTTAGACCCATCTTTTGTTGGATTTTTATTTTCAAGGTATTCAAGATCACGACTCTCTTCGTAGAAACAACTATCTTTTTTCGCTCTTATACTCTACGCCAACGTTACAATCGGCTACATAGACATCGTAGTGGACTACGACAGGGACTATTTGGTTTATGTTTGACATGGTTATACTAAGGTCTAATGCATGTGAATAAGCTATAACACTGATAATGAATTGAAAGTTACAAGGTGAAGTGTTTGATGTGTTATGAACAATATGTGATGATTTATAAGATGATGATATCATATTGTTGTTTCTATAGATCCAATGTTGTTCATCGAACCGACCTTTTTAACGGTTGAGATTGCATCGACAATTTCAACTACAGTACCATGAAAAATGTTTGCACAGTTTCTTGGCAGGATTCCCGACGCGCACAGTGACTCCGCAATGATCCGACCAGACTCCTGACACGCACAATGTTTGCACAGTGTCTCGGAAGGATACCTGACATGCATAGTGATTGTACAGTGATCCAGCAAGATTTCTGATGCACACAGTGTTTTCACAGTGTCCTAGCAAGGTTCCCGATGTGCACAATGACTGCACAGTGTCTCGGCAAGATTCCTGACGCACACAGTTAACATTCCTGACGCCCACAGTCATTCGACAGGATTCTTAACGTGCACAATGTATGCATAGTGTCTCGTTAGGATTCTTGATGCGCACAGTGATCCGGCAAGATTCCTCAAGCGCACAGTGTTTGCACAATGTCTCAGCAAGATTCTCGATGCGCACAGTGACTGCACAGTGATCCAACAAAATTAATGATGTGCACAGTGTTTACACAATGTCTCAGCAGGAATCCTAATGCGCACAGTGACTTCACAATGATCCGACAAGATTCCTGACGCGCACCGTGTTTGCACAGTGTCTCAGCAAGATTCCTGATGGACACAGTGACTGCACAGTGTCTCAACAGGATTCCTAATGCGCATAGTGACTACACAGTGATCTGACAGGATTTCTAACGTGCACAGTGACTACACAGTGGTCAGACAAGATTCCTTATGCGCACAATGTTTGTACAGTGACCGCACAGTGTTTCGCACAAATTACATCGACACTTCTTTACACGTATAACACTTTAAAATGGCTATAAATACACTACACACCAGCTTGTTTTAAATTATAAGAAAAAAATTGTTAAAAACTTTCATTGTGCAAAGGGGGAATGGAGTCAACAACGTTATTATGGAAACAACATTGTCATTGATCTTCAAAGATAGAAAACATGGTAAGTACAAATATAATTATATTATAACCTTTTATTTGATAACACAATTTTTATTGTCGTGACAATTTAAAAAATGCAACTTCAAATTTACAGGGACAACAACCAATAATCATTTCTTATTGTCATTCCATGCCCCATCCTCATCCTTTAATTGAGTCGTTGTTAAGTCATATTGACTTTGCTGATGTTGCCAAATTACGACACTTCAAAATCGATCATCATCTAGTCACAACAGTTGTTGAGCGATGGAGACTAGAGAACCACACTTTTCATCTTCCTGTTGGGGAATGCACAATTACACTTGAGGATGTAGCACTACAACTTGGAATAAGGGTTGACAGTAGACCAGTAACGGGTGCAATGTACTATGACTGGGAGGACATGTGTCAACAATATTTGATTGTGGTTCCACCAAAGGGAGTCGCACTAGTCGGCTCTTCCATCAAAATTAAGTGGTTGCAAGATAATATGTCACCGCTTCCCGCAGAACCAACACAACAACAGTTAGAAGCACATTGTAGAACTTACATTTGGCAGCTAATTGGTGGGGTTTTAATGCCAGAAAAGACGAGAAATCGGGTTCATTTGATGTACCTAACTTTGTTGGCTGATCTCGAACGAGTTGAGTGCTATAGTTGGGGCTCTACTTGTCTTGCAACGCTATAAAGGAAATGTGTAGGGCCACTGACCCTGAGGCGAAAAGCATGGGCGAGTGTGCATCATTGTTGCAATCTTGGGCATGGTATCGCATGCCCTTCATTGCAGCAAGAGTTAATCGCAACCCAACTTATCTATTGGTTACGAGGTAAGATGATTCACAAATTCATTGTTATTTGATTAGTATAGTATCATTTAATTTAGTACTATTCCATATATTAGATGGAGTGGCGGTGGATTAAGCTTTACTGGGACACCACATGGAGATGTCGTCGGTTATAGAATAAGTTGGACAACTTGACACATGAACAGGTAACAAATACTAAACTATGGAATATGTAAAAAATCCGTTAAGGTTTTTGTTTTAAATAATTAATTAATTATTTAATGCATTATTTCAGTTCTTGTGGAATACATATCTCCAAATTTTGGACCTTATTGAGTTGAGAGCTTTCAAAGACTCCTCCATATGGTCAGCCTGCACCAGACTAATTTTTTTTCTCAATAGTAGATGACAACAAGCGGATAAAGTTAAACTTCAATTTCGGCTTCTTCAAGGTATACCAAAGATCCCCCAAAAAGCATGGACAAACTACACAAAATCGACATGTGATGCATGAAAAGTTAATGATAAAAATAAATTGAAACTGACTATTGAAAATGTGTGGCAAATTTATAAAATAATTTTGAAGTCAAATAATCCAAAAAAAGAATATATCGTGTAACAGTTACATGAAAAAAAAAACTATGTTTTCGACACAAAAAAAAAGTTTAAGTGGACATATTATGTAATTTATAAAATTTATCTCCAATACTATAAAAAATCTGTGGCAAATTTATTTCATAGTTTTGATGTCAAAGAATAATATATATATATATATATATATATATATATATATGTATCGTGTAGCAGTTTCATGAAGGACCTCAAATTAATAGTGAAAAATAAAAAAAAAATAAAAACTATCTTTTTAACACTAAAAACAAAGTTTAAGTGGACATGTTATGCAATTTATAAAATTTATCTCCGATACAATAACAAATCTGTGACAAATTTATTTCATAGTTTTGACATCAAAGAATCTAAAGAAAAAAATTGTGTAGCAGTTTCATGAAGAAAGACCTCAAATTAAAAGTCAAAAATCACAACAATTGTGTTTTCGGCACTAAAAACAAAGTTTAAGCATATATGTTTTGCAATTTATAAAATTTATCTAAATACAAAAAAATCTATGGTAAATTTATTTCCTAGTTTTGACGTCAAAGAATCCAAAAAAAATATAGTGTACCAGTTTCATGAATAAGGACCTCAAATTAATAGTCAAAAATAAAAAAATAAAAACTATGTTTTCGACACTAAAACAAAGTTTAAGTGGACATGTTATGCAATTTATAAAATTTATCTCTAATACAATAAAAAAACCTGTAACAAATTTATTTTGTAAATTTGACGTCAAAGAATAAATATATATATATATATATATATATATATGTAGCAGTTTCATGAACAAGAACCTCAAATTAATAGTCAAAAATAAAATAAAAAATTATATTTTCAACACTAAAAACAAATTTTAAGTGGACATGTTATGCAATTAATAAAATTTATCTCCAATACAATAAAAAATCTATGGCAAATTCATTTCATAGTTTTGACGTCAAAGAATCCAAAAAAAAAAAGAATATCGTGTAGTAGTTTCAAGAAGAAGTACATCAAATTAATAATCAAAAATAAAAAATAAAAAACTATGTTTTCGACACTAAAAATAAAGTTTAAGTGGACATGGTATCAATTTATAAAATTTATCTTCAATACAATAAAAAATCAGTGGCAAATTTATGTCATAGTTTTACGTCAAAGAATCCAAAAAAAATATTGTGTAGCAGTTTCATGAAAGAGGGATCTCAAATTAATAGTCAAAAATTAAAAAAAAAAGTATGTTTTCGACACTAAAAACAAAGTTTAATTAAACATGTTATGGAATTTATAAAATTTATCTTCAATACATTAAAAAATTTGTCGCAAATTTATTTCGTAGTTTTACATCAAAGAATCCAAAAAAAATATCGTGTAGCAGTTTCATGAAGAGGGACATCAAATTAATAGTAAAAAATGATAAAAATAACTATATTTTTTACACTAAAAACAACGTTTTAAGTGTACATGTTATGCAATTTATAAAATTTATCTTCAATACATTAAAATTTTGTCTCAAATTTACCCAAGTCTCAAAAGTAGTAATGGACGTCTTGTGTTATTTAAGTATAAGTGTAAAATGACATTCGAAATTGACAATAATTTGCAATTTATCCATGTCTCTCAAAAAAATAAAGATGATTTGGCAACAAAATTAACATTGACTTGACAACTCACAAATTAAATTTAAGTCTGAAAGTAATAATGGACATCTGGTGCACCATGTACTAGAGTAAAATGACATTCGAAATTGACAACAATTTTTAATTTACCTAAGTCTCTCTCTGAAAAAAAAAAGCAATAGATACTTCACCAACCAAACTAACATTGAATTGACAGCTCACAATTTAAATTTAAAGTCTGAAAACAATAATGGACTGCTACACCAAGTAGCAAGGTAAAATCACAGTCGAAATTGACAACACTATGCACTATATTGATAAAAGAGAAATTCAAATAATGACATGTCTCAATCAACATTGGATTCCAAACAAGCCTCTATCAGAAATACAATTCCAACCTTATGAGATTTCAATAAACATCAACAGGGAAAATATTCAAACAACTATAAATAACACAAAACACCCTCAACACAACCACACACTCCCAGACAACATACCTTCACAAACCATATTCAATCTCAATACTATGACATTCTTAGGAGAAACAAACATTCAGACCATTGCTAACTCCATTAGCATTCATTTTTTCAAATGGATCAATCAAACACAACCAAACTGGTATTTATTTTCAATGTCTTACTCCAATACCAATGCGAGTTCCTAATGAGTATTCTTTTCAGTCATTCAAGAGTAGAATGCAGAACACCCTTATACTAACCAATGACAAATTTGTGCATGAAATCTACTACCGACAGCCATCCATAGATTTAGGTCAACAATCTTTTTTTTTCATTCTCTGCAATTGGCAAATGATGATGATGTTTGCACAATGTTACTGTGCAATGAGCAATACCCGTGTGTTGGCCCTATAGAATTATTATGTACCATCAATAAAACACCCAATGGTATACTTAACCTACTTCGATCCACCATCACTCCTACTCATGATTCAATGCTATATTACAACGACAAGTGGAACAAACCACGATAAGACATTTTTTTGGGTTACTCCTTCACTAGAACAAACCCAATAAGAGTTTAAATTTCTTCGGATGCAACATCGAAACATTCAAGGATGTCATCAAGCAAGTTGCGCCTCTAAGGGTTCCCCCTTATGGAATTCACAAATCACATGTGGTCAGAAAATTATTTTTTCGACAATCAGGCCATGCAAAATATTCAGAAAAAGCAATCAAATATGACATAAAAGAGTTCAATAACAATGAAGACGTGTTAAAGGTGTTAGTAGAATCCAACTACTGTAAACGTTTTTGTCCAATAGAAATTTTAGCTATTTTTAACAAACCAGTAACCCAACAAGTCTCAATAACCGATCAACATGTTGCAATAATCGATACAGATGTTGCGCTTGATGAACAACTCACTAGAATGATTCGAATGGAAGAAGACATGTCCGTTGCACATCATCTTTCAGACTATGATTAGTTTTATTTTTGTATTTCAATTGTTATTAGTTACAACGTTCTGTTATTTTTGTTTTATTATGTTCTGTTTATCATGTTTGTCTCTTTGTCTCTCATCTCAATTACCGTAGTGTTTTAATTTTTCTCTGTATAATATAACCGAGATGTACTAACTAATATTCATTGTGTTTTTAATCAATTTAATTTTTAAATTATTTCCCTTTTATTTTTCTGTATAATGTAGCTGAGATGTACTAATTAATTTTTCTCATTTTTTAATAATGAATAATCAACATTATTTATCATAACTTAAACAAATATAAATATTAATTTATATTAAATCACCATTTTTATATTATATATTTTAATAAAAATCTTAAAAATGGCATAAAAGAAAAATAAAACATTAAATTATTGTTATGTGCAAGTACATGTGTTAAAATACTACTTAGAATTAATTTGTCCTTATTTATATTATCTAATTTTATTATTTTCAATTAAATTCCTTTATTTATATTATTTTATTATCTTAAAAAAAAGTTAAGAATCCGGGGTGGGGGGACCCGAATTCTAAACTGGGTTTTGATTTTTTTAAAAAACACAGTGTCAATTTGGGTTCCCCCAACCCGAATTTACAATGTGAATAGTAAACATGTATCTTTTGAAAAATAAAAATGCAACATGTATGAGTATATAATTTTTTTTGTATGTTTTGGTGAAAAGTTCCTCCTAGCTAAGCCAATGGATTTTCTTTACTTCAATATCTCCACCCTAAAAGAAATGTGTTGTCATCCGTTCAATCTCTTTACACAAAGATATTGGCAACAAGAAACATCCCATCACATAAGTTGGAATTGTTTGGACAACTGACTTGATCAAGATCTCTTTACTCGTCTTAAACAAGGACTTCTCTTTTCGACCTTTCAACTTCTTCCAAACTGTCTCTTTAACAAATTGGAAGTTTTGACATTTGGATCTTCCTACCAAAGTTGGGAGACCCAAATAGCTTCCCTGGTGCTCAACAATCTTTATTCCAATCAACCTCTTTAGGGAATCAATTATGGAATTAGGAGCATTTCGGCTACAAGAGAGCTTCGATTTGTCAAAGTTTATTTTTTTGGCTTAAAGTTGGTTTGTTCTTCTATAAAATATTTTCCAAACAAGAGATCTTTTTGCTTGTTGCTTGAGTGAACACAATACTATCATCTGTGAAGAAAATTTGAGTATTTATAGGGCTTTAGCGTAGACTTTGACTCCATATAGAACTCGATCCTCCAAGGCTTTTCTAGTAAGAGCTGAAAGGGCTTCTGCAAACAAAATGAAAAGATAAGTTGATAAAGGATTGTTGGATATAGGGGGAGCATCATGAAGATTAAAATAGATTTAATTCAAGATTGATTTTGAGCTTTCAACATGCTTGGATGCCTTGAAGTTGCTTAATTGTTTTATGTGTAAGAGAAAGGCTAATCTGATGATCCATACATTGCATTCACTCATTCATTCATAAACTTAAATGGTTTTCATAAAAAATAACAAAGCTTTTATATTTTGGTTAAGGTTTTAATCTGATTGAAAGGTTTTTGAAAAAATGCTATTTTTCACTGGTTTAATCGATTACCTTACTGATATAATCGATTATTTTGTTCTTTGTTCATTTGGAAAATCTTTTATGAACATTGTAATCGATCACCCATCAGAATAATCGATTATTTGGCCTTTGTTTACAACAAAAATGCTTTGTTAATGGTTTTAATCGATTACTTACTTAGTGTAATCTATTACATAGTTAAAAGATTATTTTAAGCCTTGCTGTGATAATCGATTACCATTATCAGTAATCCATTACATAGTTCACTTGAAAATGCATGCTTTCTGATTTAATCGATTACCAAAATCCATAATCGATTACACAGTTCATTTTGTGAAACATAGCTTTCTGTCTTAATCGATTACAGCTCGGGATAATCGATTATTTTGCTCGTTGCTGAAACCCATAAAGCTTCTTTAATATTTTAATACATTAAGTGATAATTTAATCGCTTACATAAGAATTTTAATCGATTATGAGACGCATTTAATCGATTACAGTTAGTTACAAATTCTGTTATAAATAAGTTTGAAGGTTTGGCTTGTTTAACAACTTGACCACTTCGTATTTTTGAGTATACACAAGCCTTCTAAGCATTTCTAAGTGATTTTCTCAGTGTTTTTGCTTCTTGCTTCATTCAAAACATCAATGGGTCTTTGAATGATTCTTGAGCAAGATTCTTTTCAAGATTAAGGAAAAGCATGTTCTGATTTAGTTTGCTTCTCAACCTAATTTGGTAATTCATGTGTATAACATTCATTGGATCATCAGGTTGTCTCTCTCCTTAATCTTTGTGTGTAAATTTGCTTCTGAATTTCTGTTGTAATTGGCTATTGTAAAATGGGTTCTTCTTACTTGGTTCTAGAGAAGGGTTCTCTAGCTCAAGAACAAAGTAGTGTTCTCTGGTTCTTGCTCCTTAGATTTCTAATAGTGTTTTAGATTTTTATTTTTTATCTAGTGTTGATAAAGGGGAGAGTTTTTGTAAAAGCTTGTAAGAACAGAAATTTTATAATAGTGGAATTCTAATCTAGTGTTGATTAGAAGAAACTGGATGTAGCTTCAGTTGTGAAGTGAACCAGTATAAATTGCTTGTGTCTTTGATTCTATTTCTCTATCACTCATCTTGTTCATTGGTTATTGATTCTTGGATTCATATTCATTGTTCAACAAGTTCTGTTTTGATCTATTGATTTCTTGGGCTGAGTTATTTGATTGAGTAAAAAGATTTCTTGGTTTTGAAAGTAATAAAGATCATGAACTCTGATTTGAATTAGTTTTTAAAATACCAAGGTTTTAACCAATTCACCCTCCCTCTTGATTATTATGGGTATTCCTATTATTTTCAAGGATAACCTTGACACAAACCTCTATGTGACAGAAAGTCCTTTGTGGTATCCTATTCAAAAGAACTAAGAAAGATACCATGATCACACATCTCATAATAAGGTTTATCCATGAAGGCGACAATCCCATTGTGACCATTACCCTTACCAAGAATGCCCATTCCACTCTGTCGTAGGCTTTGGACATGTCCAACTTTAGAGCCACATAACCTCATTTTTTCTTGTCCTCTTCTTCTTTAAATAATGAAAGCATTCATGGACCAATAGTGTATTATCAGTAATTTGTCTCCTTGGAACGAAAGCACTTTGTGGACTCACTTATTATGTTTAGGAGGATCCTCTTCAATTTGTTTGCAATTGTCTTTGTCACCAGCTTAAACTAGACATTGCATAGACTAATCAGCTTGAACTGATTTGCGTACTTTGGTCTCTTACCTTTCGGTATAAGGCAAATAAGGGTCTTGTTAATACTTGTTGGATCCACCCCCTCATTGAGAATTTAGAGAACCAAACCACAAACGTCATCTCCAACTACCTCCCGAAAGCACTAGTAAAATAACATTGGGGTCCCATCAATCCCTTATGATTTTGTGGGATACATTTGATGTTAAGCAAACTCAACTTCCTCTCTGGTAAAAGGTTCTCTAAGAATGCTTCCCATGTTTGCTGTAATCCTTCCCTGCAAGAAATGTGTTACCTCATCTAAACCAATTGGGTTAGATGTAGTAAACAAGTTTATAAAAAAAATCAAAAACACCTGGCTAATAATTTCTTCATCCTCAATCAACTCACCTGCATCGGTCTTTATCTTTTCAATGAAATTCCTCTTCCTCTTGTGAGATGCCTGTTGGTGAAAAAATTTATTATTTTGGTCATCAAACTCCAACCAATTGGCACAAGAGCATTGAGCCTAAGTTAATTCTTGATGCAATAACATCTCATCCAGGGCCCTCTCCTCCTCAAACAGTTTCTGCCTCATACCACAATAATTGGATTCTTTTGAAGCCAGTCTATCTTTTTTTCTTTCGCAATCCTCCTTGGGATCTCCTTGAAAGTCATCTTGCCTCACTCGCCAAGTACACCTCCAACCCAATTTAGGTTACTTGTTATTGCGCCTCCTATCCTCCACGTCCTCTGAAAAATCTCCCTACAATCCTCACTTCTAAGCCATGCTTGCTCAAAGTGATACAAGTGGGGTCTCTATTTCCTAGCCAATTGATCAATCAGGGGCATTTTTTTTTTTAATTTTACCATTTTTAGTAAAATTTAAATTAATATCCTGAAAGGGATAAGTGGTAATAGATATAACAACTTCTGAATTGAAAATCGTAACATATGTTAGACTTCTATTTTTATTTTTACATTGTAGTCATAAAAAAATTTACGACTTCAATTTTTTAAGTCTTTTTAATACGACTTTAAAGTTATAAAAAAATTTCATATGACTTTTAAAGTCGTAAATTTTTTTCATACAACTATGAAGTCGTAAAGGTGTTTTTTTATTAAAGTCATAAATTATTTTACGACTTGAAATTTGTTTTTTGCACGTAATGGATTTTTTTAAATCATAAATAATTTTTTATTTTAATTATTTGATGAATTAATGTATTTTAGTTTTATTTAATATTTAATATTTAATATTTTTTATTTAATATATTTACATAATTTTATTTTATAAAAATAATTGTTAAAATAAAATAACATAATACATTAATATAAATGAACAATATAAATTAAACATAAGCATAAAATTAATGTACATTAATTTTTATATTAATGTTTATGTTTTTCTTTTTATTGTAACAATTAATTTGATTACTAAATTATTTTCTGGTGTTAATATTAAAATAATTTATAAATTAAAATTAATTAATACTATTTGAAGTGGTTGACAATTACTCAACTCCTAAAGATGTCCAAACATCCATTTACACGTTTGACTTTTCTAGAATGAATTTAATAATTCTCTAGTTCATTTTTTGTATAAAATTATTAATTTTTACTTAATAATAATTATAAAAATTAATTATTTTAAAAAATTAATATTATTTAATAAATTATAAGTTAATATTATTTATTAATATTAGTAAAAAAATATTTTAATTTTTTTGTTAAACAAATATGTAGTACATTTTAATATTTTCATTTAAATTTAATTTATTTACATTTTTTTAATTTATAAAACA
>PYAF01005688.1:354892-397543 GCA_007407185.1 Glycine tomentella
AAAATATTAAATAAAACTAAAAAATAAAATATACATTAATTCATTAAATAATTAAAATAAAAATATATACGAATTAAAAAAATGTGTTAATCGTAAAATAATTTACGACTTGAAAAAAACCTTTACGACTTTAAAGTCATATGAAAAAGGAAATATAAAAATTTAAGTCATAATTTTTTTTTACAATTTCAATGAAAAAAAGTCATAACAGACTTATACTTTTTTAGATATTAATTTAAAATTTACCCCTAAATGATAAAATTGAAAAAAAAATCACTTATTAGTCATTGGTCCCGCACAGTGACTTATGAGGTGTAAGATGAGAGATTGCCTTACGAGGCCACATATCAGACCAAGATTTAGTCGCAAATACTCTATCCAGCCTCTCTTCAACCAAGTTAGGGGATATGCTTCATGCACTAGCCAAAATTCTAATACACCCAGCATGAACAATGTATTTTCAAAAATAACCTTCGCGTTATTAAGGGCTTCATACACGAATTGACCAATCCATATAATCCATACAGATTACTTAATCTGTTTGAACCTTGCGGATTGACAACAGTTTGCAATTTATCCAAGTCTCTCAAAAAAACAATAGATGTTTCACTAACAAAATTGACATTGAATTGATAACTCACAATTTAAATATAAGTCTGAAAGTAATAATGGACATATGATACACCATGTACTAGAGTAAAATAACATTCAAAATTGACAACAATTTGTAATTTATCTAAGTCTCTAAAAAAACAATAGATACTTCACCAACAAATAATATAAATGAGATATACTACTATTTATTCATTGTGTTTTCTATCAATTTAATTTTTTTATTTTATTTTTCTCTATATAATATAGTTGAGATGTACTATTTAATTTTTCTCATTTTTTGACCATGAAAATCAATATTATTTATCATAACTTAAATAAATATAAATATTAATTCATATTAAATTATCATTTTTTATATTATATATTTTAATAAAATATTAAAAAATGGCATAAAAGAAAATGAAAACATTAAATTATTATTATATGCAAATACACATGTTAAAATAATATTTAAAATTATTTTATCCTTGTTTATATTCAATTAAATTTCTTTATTTTTGTTAGTTTATTATCTTAAAAAAAATCATTTAAGAATTCGGGTTGGAAGACCCAAATTCTTAATTTGGTTTTGAATTTTAAAAGAATAACACAATGTAAATTTGGATCCTTTCAACTTGAATTTACATTGTGAATAATAAATATGTATCTTTTAGTAAATAAAAATAAAACATGTTTGGTGTGTGTGTATATATATATATATATTAATGTGTTTTTGTTAAAAAACTGTTAAAATCTTCAAGACAACTAAGGGGATGATTAGGGATGAAAATGGATCAGGCCGACCTATCAAAGGCTTTTGACTTGGCCTGACTTATTTATTATAAAGTTCAGGTTAAGATTTTTTATAAAGTCTGTTTGAATAAAAAAGTTAGGCTTAAACTTAAAAAAAAAACATGTTAGGCTTATCAGACTGACCTATTTATAATATATATATATATTAAAACTTAAAAATAATATATTTATTTTTTTAAAAATATTTTTCCTTATTATGAAGGTGGATGATCAATCACTTTAAAAAATCACTTTGAAAATCTCATAAAATGATTATTACTTATTTTGAAAATATAAATAAGATGTTGAAATATTTTTTATTTAAAAATTGTTTTTTTAACTTTTTTAAATTGATTTAAAGTATTTTATAAATTAAATTTTCTATTAAAAATAGGTTTTCTAATAGGTTTGAAGGTCAAATTAGACTTTTAAATAGACCATGCTAAATCTAAACAAAAAAAACATACCATAGATCAAATCAAATTTTATGTATTTAAATCAGGTTAATATCATACTTAACCGATTAAATATGACCTAACTTATTTTCACATGTAACTATGCTTGCTGATCCAAAGACTTTCCACCAACAGGTTAATATTTTCTCACTTGGTTTAGGACTTTAGGGAAGCCATAAATTCAAGGAGCTCGACTGGATAACAACCTCCAAGGCCTCATTCCAGCACATCATCAAGCCTCCAGTCCTTTCCTTCTCGTTTCCTCTGCAATCCACCCAAACACCTCCATTCAATTCCACAATATTTTTTTAGAAACTCTAACTCAATCACCTTCTTTCAAGTTTCCATTAAGAAAACCATATCAGGGACCTTAGATGCCAAGAGTTTCCTCAAGGCTCGAACTGCCTGTGCTGCCCCTAAACCACGACAGTTCCAACTGATGCACTTCATATGTTTTTTATCTTTAAAATATAATCATATTTTGTTTTTGGTCCAAATTTTTTCCTTGACTTTGGGTTCTTGTTATTCAATCAAAAATTCTAAAGACAGAGAACCATAAACAAAACAATATTGCAAAAAGTTCCCTAGACGAGCTTCAGGGAATTACAGTGAACGGTGCAACAAATTGAACAGTGTCGGCGTCGTGGTCGCACGGTTGATTAGCGAGAAAGACACCGAATTCCGATAATCAAATCTTAACTCATAAAAAGACCTAAATCGATCTCATCGCAATTGAAAATCAAACCACATACACAGCGCAATGGATCCCCCACCCCAATTTTCCTCTCCCCAAAACCCTAACCCCAACCCCAGCGTGTTCTTGGACCCAACCTCCGATTCAATCCCAAACCTCCTTCAAAACCCGAACCACTACCTCTCCTTCTCCGTCCCCAAGAAGCGCCGCCGCGGCCGCTCCCAGCGCGATCCGGCGTCGTTTCGCCTCCCTCCTCTCACCACCCTCCCTACCGCCGCCAACCCTTCTCCCTCCCCCTCCGACGAAATCATCTTCATCAACAAAGAGCCCAAAACCGAAGCCCTAGTCGCCCTCACTGCGGGGTTCCCGGCGGACTCCCTCACGGAGGAGGAGATCGACGCAGCCGTGCTCCCGGTCATCGGCGGCATCGAGCAGGTCAACTACACTCTCATCCGGAACCACATAATTGCCAAATGGCGCGAAAATGTCTCCAATTGGGTGAGTAAGAAAACCTTCCTCGATTACATTCCGCAGCATTACCATTCGCTTTTGGATTCTGCGTATAACTACCTTGTCTCGCATGGTTACATCAATTTCGGGGTGGCTTCTTCGATTAAAGAGAAGGTTCAGGCGGAGGCGAGCAGGCCGGCGGTGATTGTCGTCGGCGCTGGGCTTGCCGGGCTGGCTGCCGCGCGGCAGCTCCTGAGGTTTGGGTTTAAGGTGACGGTGTTGGAAGGAAGGAAGCGTGCTGGGGGGCGGGTTTACACGAAGAAGATGGAGGGAGGGAATAGGATGTGTGCTGCTGCTGATTTGGGAGGGAGTGTGTTGACTGGTACATTGGGGAATCCACTTGGGATTGTGGCTAGGCAGTTGGGTGAGTTGCTTCATAAGGTGAGGGATAAGTGCCCACTTTATTGTGTGGACGGGAGGCCGGTTGATCCAGATATGGATGTGAAGGTGGAGTCTGCGTTTAATCGGTTACTTGATAAGGCGAGTAGGCTGAGGCAGCTGATGGGGGAGGTTTCGGTGGATGTGTCACTCGGGGCCGCGCTGGAGACATTCAGTCAGGTTTATAAGGACGCGGTGAGTGATGAGGAGATGAATTTGTTTAACTGGCATCTTGCAAATTTGGAGTATGCGAATGCGGGGTTGTTGTCAAATCTTTCGCTTGCATTTTGGGACCAGGATGATCCATATGATATGGGGGGAGACCATTGCTTTTTGCCTGGGGGAAATGGGAAGCTGGTTCAGGCTTTGGCAGAGAATGTGCCGATTTTGTATGAGAAGACTGTGCATACGATTAGGTATAGTGGTGCTGGAGTGCAGGTGATTGCGGGGAGTCAGGTATTTGAGGGTGATATGGCGTTGTGCACGGTTCCATTAGGTGTGTTGAAGAAAGGGTTTATCAAGTTTATACCGGAGTTGCCTCAGAGGAAGCTTGATGGAATAAAGAGATTGGGGTTTGGTCTGCTGAATAAGGTTGCCATGCTTTTTCCTCATGTATTCTGGGAGATGGATCTTGACACATTTGGGCATCTTTCTGATGATCCAAGTCGTCGAGGGGAGTTTTTTTTGTTTTACAGTTATGTAACCGTTGCTGGTGGTCCCCTGTTGATTGCTTTGGTAGCAGGGGAAGCTGCGCATAGGTTTGAGACCATGCCCCCGACAGATGCGGTCACACGGGTTCTCCAAATACTCAAGGGTACTCTTTTTATGAAAGCTATTACCTTGATATTTTCTTTCCCATCATACTTCAGCTAAACAATTAAAACATACGATGTCCCTACAAAATAAACAGAAAAATAAATTAGAAGAAATTGCATGTTCTATTATTAACATAGTTTGCATGTTTTCCTCAATTTCCGAACATTTGTGGGCCATAAATTTATGTATGTAAATTAAGTTGTATCTTTTCCTCATTATAATTCAGCAGTCATACCTCTTAATTTTCATTTAAAAAGATTCCGAACTTGTCATAAATTTCTTAATGTTGATTGTATTGATTATTATTTTATTTTAGGAAATATCTATGAAGCAAAATGTTTATCTCTCTACAGGTATCTATGAACCGAAAGGAATCACTGTTCCTGAACCTATCCAAACTGTGTGTACTAGATGGGGCAGTGATCCCTTCTGCTTTGGTTCTTACTCTAATGTTGCAGTTGGAGCTTCTGGTGATGATTATGATATTTTAGCAGAAAGTGTGGGAGATGGTAGACTTTTCTTTGCTGGGGAAGCAACCACTAGGCGCTATCCTGCTACTATGCATGGAGCTTTCCTAAGTGGTCTAAGAGAAGCTGCTAATATGGTCCACCATGATAATATTCGAACACTGAAGATGAAAGTTGATAAGGCCCCTTCAAATGCTCATTCTTGTGCTTCCCTTCTTGCAGATTTATTTAGAGAACCTGATATAGAATTTGGGAGCTTTTCTGTCATTTTTGCTCGGAAGAATACAGACCCCAAGTTACCAGCAATCTTGAGGGTAACATTTAGTGAGGCTAGAAAAAAGTGTCATGAAGTTGCAAAACAGGACCAACAACACTCAAACAAATTACTTTTTCAGCAGCTTCAGTCACATTTTAATCAACAACAGCAGCTTCATGTTTACACTTTACTGTCAAGACAACAGGTTCTTGACCTAAGAGAGGTAAGAGGTGGTGATGAAATGAGATTAAATTACCTTTGTGAAAAGCTAGGAGTGAAACTGGTTGGAAGAAAAGGATTGGGAATGAATGCTGATTCAATCATTGATTCCATTAAAGCTGAGAGGGGCAATCGTAAGCCCGTTTCAACCTCTCTGGCTCTTAAACCAGGTGGGTGATATACATTATGAAATACTATTTTTATCATTTCTATATAAATCTTTTTGAAAACAGGAAATAAAGTGAAAGCAATATGACAATTTTGTAATTATTTATGAAATCATAAAATGAAAATGGAAAATGTTTTCACAAACCAAACAAACAAGCTGTTAACTTTTCTTTGCTTGTCATTTTTTTCTATTCTTTCTCCTCTGTAGATCCATAGTTGCTAAAGCAATTTAAATAATATTTTTCTTGATTTATGAAAGGGGTGTCATCAAAGCTAAAGGCGGCGGGCATTATGAAGCGCAAGTTAGTCAGGTTTGAGCTGAATTTCTTTATATTTATATAATCTCACCATCTCAAACATCATTATTCTATTTGATGTGAAATTGTAACTTTATTCTATTGGTCAACTCAGAAGGGCAAAAGTGGTGAGGAAAAGCAATGGGTCCATAAATGTGCGGAGTGCCATCAAAGTATCAGAAGAGGTTAAAATAACAAATCAAGTGCTTCCTGATGTACCTGTTTCAGGTAATTATTTTATGAAGAAAAAAGTAATTTTATACTTATTATCCCCTCTTAAAATGCAAATTCTTTAGAGTTACATTACTAGTATTATAATTTGTTTTAAGTTCTTGCATTTTTTTATTACTAAGTTCCCATAGTTGCCTTCATTATGAAATACTATTAATATTTTTTCAAAAGCTAAATTAAGATATTGCTGACTTTTAGAACTTGGACTTTCAGTTTGACATGCTTAAGATGAGATATTGATGTTGATTTTTTTGAAGAGCTTGTACATACTGTATTTTCTATGTTTGTTGGATGTATATATATGGTCAGAACTTGAACCTGAATGTCAATAGTCCTGAATTCTTGTTATTTTATTGTTGGCTTTTATTTTTTTCTTAAGGTATGCTCTCATAAATCATAATATTATGAGACTTTCCCTAAATTCCAGGGTAAAGGCTGTATGTTATAAGGCAGAATACTTGATTTCCCCTTCCTATTTATTCTGCTGATTTGCTATATCAGTAAAAGATTAAATTATAATAGTTAGATGGGTAGGTTATCCTTGTGTCTCTCACCCTCTCCCTATTCAGCACAACAACAACAATAGCCTTATCCTATTAGGTGTGGCCATGTGTAAACATGAGACTAGTGGTATCTTGCTAGAAACATGAGTAGTGGGTAGCAGGGTCTATTTTTTTATCCTTAAGGGCACTATATGGATGGAGTCATGTATTATATTGTTAAAGATAATCCAACTCGTTAATATCTCATCACCCAGCAGCTTTCAATACTATTTTATTCCTCTTCTGTTCTTAATTACTTCTCATATTACTATCTCTTATCTTTACACACTAACAAACACTTTAACTTTCTCACTCTTCTGCAGCTGAGTATTTGCATTACACACACACACACACACACACATTTTATATTTAGGTACCCTAATTTATTGCTTTAGTGACTTTTTTTATTTTTTCTGTTTACTATTTGGACTTTGGAGGATAACTTACCCTTTCCCTAGTTGCACCTGACTTTTATGCACAAATTTTTGTATGTCATCAAATGAACATGGGTATATCCTTTACACCCTTACTAAAATTTCACAGAGTGCCAGTGTAACTTAAACTGTGTGTTGTAGTTGTTAAATAGCAGTTATGATGCTGCCATAACATAACGGAATAACATTGTGCTTTTGATGCCCACTTCCATTTGCCACCGCTTTGTGGTACTTTCCAACATTTTCCATTTTGCAGCTACCATTGCCATGGTGAATTTGGATCTTTTTTTATTTTTTTTTATTTTTTCTAAATCTTTTTAGAGTTTCAAATAGGGTTTTTAAAACCTTTGTTCACTCATCTGTGTTAGCTTCTCCCACTTTCTTTTGGGATAATAGCCGCTCATCTTCTCCCTTCACTATCTGTTGGTGATTCTGACTATCTTCCCTCTTTTTTCTTCATCATTTTTTTTCCTGCTTCACAAATCACAATTTCTTCTCTATTTTTCTTGTTTCTTTATTTTTTTTTGCCACCACCTTTTTTTCTCCTTTTTTTTCCTCTTATTTTGTTGATCTGTTTTTTTTTTTTCTTCCCCTTCATCATTTCCTTCACCCTTCTAGGACATTTTTTGTTGTGTAGCTTTTATATTTCTTGTTAGCATTGAATGAGATTTTATGCTTATGTTACGAGACTTTGATTATTTCATAGAATATATTCGTGAGTTTGTTGTCTTCATTTTATATTTGTTTTTAGTTATTATTTTTTGTATTTAGCAGATTTGTAACACATACAGTCACACATTGTATGCCAGATCTTTGCTGATCAAAAAAAAAAAAAAGAAAAACATTGTATGCCAGATTTTGGCTTTTCACCATGGACTGACATGCAATTAATAACATTGGGGTGCTTTAATATTATATAGTACTTTGTTTTGTGTAGTTATGCAGTTTGTCTGTATGCAATACTAACTTCCTAAATATTTCTAGGGAGCAATCAAAATGACTTGACAAATTCATAAATGGATGGCCATCGTTCACCCAGGAGGTGAGACATACCTAAGGACTCTGAATCCAGATAGTTTTTCTTGGTTTAAATTTTTCTTGTATTATATGCAATAAGAAATGAAGTCAGCAACCCAACATTTTTCTATCCTATTCAATTCAATGAGATTTTCAAATATATCATTTTTACTTTTCTAATAGATTGACTTTCCATATTAAATTGCAGAGAGACTAAGATGCCATTCAACTTATTCTCCCTGAGTGCTTTTCTTGGATCATCATATGTCTGAGATCCTTGGAATATTATCTGCTATATCTCTTTTAACCTTTTTCTTAATGAATGGTAACTTGCAAGAAAATGTGAGGGAAAGCCTTGCGCAAAGCAAAGGTTGCTTCCTTGTAACCTAGAAGTCACAGGTTCGAATCTTGGAAACGAACAACATCTGTGGTGGCAAGGTTGTGTACATCTACTCTTCCCAGACACTACTTGGTGGGAGCCTCATGCACTAGGGTAATCTGTTAGAAATAGGTTTCAAAGTTGTGGTAAATATATTTCGTAAAAGAATAGATCATCTTCTTGCAACTAAATTCAAGATCTTGATGACAAAGTTGGAGGACGTTGGCTCTTGCATGATACATAGGTATCATTCTCCTTGACATTCTTTGACAATGAAGTCGGTCATCTACTGAAGTTTTCATTCATCGACCTAGTGGTATGTCTTTGGTGGATACAGTATCGATCTTTAGTGTTTGGCTGGGGCATTCACACTGAATTTGTTCAATAAATGGAAGATGGTCTCTTGCATATACCTAAAGTGTTGAAGCTGATGGCTCTATGATGCAGCAAACTGGCATGTTTATATCTTTTCTGAAGCAACACCGAACAGAATGTTGACCTTGACTTGGCCTATGATATGCCTGTAATAGTTGGATATGCTTGCCACCCAAGAGATGACTTTGTGAATAGGATGGCTGCATTGTGACTGGTCTCATTATGCTCATGCTCATGTTTCTGCAAGCAACACTCGCCATTCTCAATTAGGATCACAGTTACCTGTCAAGGCAGCCAATGAGGAACAGAAAATACCGTTTTTACAAGATATTGCACTCAGTTGGGCTGCTTGTATGATGTATGAGGACATGAAATCGCAAGCTGTAACATTCTGTGATATAAAAGTCATGTTTACTTAAGATTAATTTAGGAGCTGTATTTTTTCTTCATATTTTTAAGCTAGTGCATAAATGTTGGGTGCCACTTTGGTTTCATGGAGGGTTGGCAATTGGATTTGAATCTAAGGGATACCTAGAAAAAAAAATACGAACGACCGGGAGGAAAATTGCCCATTAAATAGGCTTACGCTCATGTATGAGTTTCAATATTTTTTGCGACAAGTGAGTATGATAATCTTCTAATCTTTTTAATGCTTGTATAGTTTTTAAAATTATAAATTTGACTTAAAAAAAATAATGAATTTAAAATAAAAATGTTAAGAATCATTATATATTAGTGTTATTTTAAATAATACTATTATACAAATTATTTTATATAATAATCATTACTCATTATTATATAATGAAAAAGTTATTTGCGTTTTCTTGATTTCAAAAATCACTGGTCTTTATTTTCGTCCTTTTCTTTTTATATTCCATCAATCTAAAGAATAGAAAATTTCACCTATATTATGGGTTACTTGTGATACTTTTTAATATACTTTTACTATTAGTTAAAATTTGTTAAAAAATAAAAAATTATAAGGCTGGTTAAATATGAAGTAGGACTCAAACTTTTGTGATTTTTGTTCAGTTTAAATAATAATAGAATATGTTCAGAGGAGTGTTTTTTATTATTTTCTTAGTTCTATTTCCTTCCTTTTTATTTCTTTTTTCCTCCATTTCTTTGCTTTCCATTTTCTTTCTTATATATCATATTCACTCTCTCTTGGAATCATTTTCGGACCAGTATGGTATCAAAGGCTCTCAACATTCCAAGAGATGGTGAAAATGATAATGATATTATGAGGTATGAGAGAACTGAAGACAACGATGGAACCTACCACTAATAAACCAAACACTCAACTTGTTGTTCTAACCTCTGCCCTTTCTTTACCTAAAAAGTTGCTAAAAAATTGCTTTTTGAAAAATTGAGAATATGATAGAATACTCTTATGTCCCAGAAGATGCACAAATCTGAGACTATTTCTCCTTTTCTTAGCCCATACAATATCTTTAAGAGACAGAGATTTATACTCAGATCAATCTCCTGAATCATCACTACTAAAAGACCTCCAGTTAAAGAGTATGTACAATCTTCTAGAACAGAGCAATGTACTCTCTGTGCCACCTCTGAAGAACAATACATAGACTTGGAAATTCCACAAGACTTGATTAGGCATTGGCGAAAAGAAGGATATACGATACTCCATTTTGGAGTTGTCAGACTAATTCTTTCTCTTCATGGGAAAAAAGGATTTCCCGTCATAGCTAGAGTCACTATACTTGACTTGAGCTATCTTCAGTATGAAAATTCGGTTATTGGCATTATACTGACTACCCTCCATGTTGAAAGTGTAGTTCTCACTATTTTTCCAAACTACAATGTTAGCCTAAAGGATAAAACTCTTCCTAGAAGGTTAAAAGTTCAAGTCCAACTGATTGGAGCGGATCAAAAGGCATAAGCACTCTTTGCAACACTTCATCAAATTATCTACCGACCTCAACATCATTCTATTGATCTTCCAATTCCTTATAGAAACTTAGATGCTTTGTTTATAGTTGCTAATAATCTAGAAGAAACTCCTTCCATTCTGCAAATTCCCAGGAGAATATCTCGAGAAGAACTAAAGGAACTTATCCTTTTAGAATGGCAACTGATTATTATTAGAAGAAACAAGAGATGCATATCTCCTTTTCCTCCAGCACGAAGGAGAAATCCAAATTATGGACCATGGGTTGGAATAAGAAAAGAAATACATGATCCCCTCAGGATCTATAAAAGAGCTCTAGAGATCCTTAAAGAAGAAGAAGGACTTCTTCGTTTGACTCAACCACTAAATGATTCATCTCTTGTTACTTGGTCTCCCACTGATACCACAACACGGTGCAAACATCTTGATACCATTTCATTTCCTCAACCTATACCTTGCATGATGTTTTCTTCATACGAGCATGAATTTCTTGATCTAGAAAGGAAAACAAACCTTACCACCAAGCTTAGTACCAAACGAACCATACATCAAAATGAGGACCTCCTTAATGGGAAACTCAAACCACTCAGCCAGGCCTAAGAAATCCTCAATTGGTAGACTGAGAATGCTTGAGCTTAGAACTCAATTTCGAAAAAACCTGATGCAAAAATGGATAAGATTACATCAAATTTGGAAGATTCTAATGGAAAGTTACAACTTCTCTGGTCTAAAATGAGAAAATATTGTAAAAGATTTCAATAAGAAAGAAAAATGAGATATGGGCTAGAATCCAATGCAAAAGATAGAGAAATCAAAAGGCTAAAGGCACAAATATAGGACATGGATAGATATATTGAATCTCAAATCCAAGCCCCTAAAAAACAAAAAATAGATAAACAATCATTCTTTATCTCGTTGCCTTTTCCCACTTATTTCTCTCCTTTTCAGAAGCCTCCAACTTATTTTTCTTATCCTTCTTTACCTTCCAGAACCTTACCCACATTGCTTACAAACCAAAACTCTATCTAGAAGATCCATCTACCTCAAGACAAAATCTCCAACAACTAAGATGAACAATTCTCCTTCACAATCACAAAAATTTTCTGATGAAACCAAACCACCTTCAAAGAAACCATTTTCTCTTGATACTCAACACTTATCTGATCAATTATCCATAACTAAGGTTAAACACGAGGCTTCTAAAACTACATTAGACTCATTTGAGAATTCTAATCAATTCAAAGCACAAGATGAGAATCTCCATCTGAATAAAAAAAATTTGGATCCTAGTTCAAGATCTAGACAAAAATTGTCCTGCGAGATCTAGAGTTGACAATGATATCATTTATGATTCTTCAGATGATGAAGACGAAGTAACTTTAATTAGGAATTGGAGGATAAAATGGTGGACCTTGGTTCACTTTAGACGATGTTCCTCCTACACAATGGAGAAAGAGATTACTAGACTTTGGAGCTTGGTTAGACACCAAAATGATGCAGTTCGATGTTGATCCTTATAAAATCATTGATGAGTTATGTTGCCGAATGATTGGCACACTTAAAGACTGGTATCATAACTTATTAGCAGTTTGTCAAGATGAATTTCACAACACATGCTTTACTGCAAAAGTCTTAGGGATACTTCACCAGGAATTCATTGGTGACAGTGATATCATTGATAAAAAGATTAGGCATGAATATTTTGGAATGAGGTGGTACTCTTTAAAGATTAGAGATCAGGAGAAACATTTTCAAAGAATGACCTAGAGCTTTTATCTCTTAAATGGGTATAATTATCCCAGTCTCAAGAACACCTATGTGGCTTCTCTACCTCAAGAAATTCAACCAGAGCTCAACAAGATGGCGGTTGCTTCCCAAAAAGATTTTACAACTCTTAGCTTGGGACAAATACACCAGATGACCCTTGAACCAATTGATAAGCTTTGTAGGTAGCACAGATACATGTATGATATTATTAACCATAAGGAAAAGTTTTCTTGAAGTCCTATCTAGAAATGAAATGCAAAGATCAGAACTACTCATGTTCCTCCAAGAACCAATTAAGAGGAAGAAAGTTCACTAAGAAAGGCAAAAAGAAAATTTTCAAATTTTTCAAGAAAAAGAAAATTCGGGGAAAAGGAAAAAGACAAGGCCAAAGTTGTTTCAATTGCAAAAATGAAGGCATTATGCTAATAAGTATGATAAAGCCATCAAAATGATCAACACTTTAGGCCTTGATGAGAAAGATGATGTTGAATCTCTTTACTTAGAAAAAATTAGTTATGATGAGAGAATATTTTTGCTCTTCAAGATTCAACAAGTGAAACCAGTGAATCAAGATCAGACTCTGATTCTTTTACCATATTTTCAATGCAAGAAATACAAAATATCAACCAAACACCTCCTCATCCTTGTGTGGAACTCCAAATACTACCCTCTAAATATGCTCACACCATCAACGCCATTGCTTACATGGACACTGGAGCATAAAGTACCATGATGGATCTAGACATTCTTCCTGTAGATGCCTGAAAAAAAGCTGCTTATTTCATTGCAGCTGATGACAAGGTCTTAAAGTTAGAATGGGTAACTAAAACACCCATTGGGATAAGATTCTTCCCAAAATGTACTATTTGGACTAGAGTCGTTGGAAGTAAACTGTCGAATAAAGATATCGTTATTAGAATGGATGTTTATTTAGCAACAAGCATGCTTCAGATTCTTCCAAATGGGATTAAATTCAAAAGGGAATTTAAATCCTACTCTGAGACACTTAGAATGTTATCTCTATCATAAGCATCTTCAGACTTTACAGATATAAGAGAGAAACTGAGCACATTATATGCTAACAATCACGAAGAAGTCTCACATCCCAATCCTCTTTGGAAGAACAAAGATTTCTTTATTTGTCTTCTTTTCAAGATGAACAAAGACTTTGATCCTACAAAGGCTACTCATCAAGGCATGACTCCATCAAATTCGCTTCTCGCTAGAAAAAAGTGCAATGAGCTCATTCGACAAAGATTAATAGAACCAACACATCTGATTGGGCATGCCAAGCATTTTATGTAGAAAAGAGATAAGGAAAATTGAGGGGAAAGAAGAGGCTAGTGATAGATTATAAGCCTCTAAACCACTTTCTGAAAGATGACATGTTCCCAATCCCAAAGGCATCTTCTCTTCCTCTTCTGATAAAAGATGCCCATATCTTTTCCAAATTTGATCCTAAATCAAGATTTTGGCAATTAGGCATTGATCCTTCTAACAGATACAAAATAACATTTTGCATTCCAAATGCTCAATATCAATGGAAAGTTCTGCCTTTTGGTTTGAAGGTGGTGCCTTCTTTATTTCAAAAGGCTATGACTAGAATTTTTGGGCCCATCTTAGATAATACTCTAATCTACATTGATGATATACTATTATTCTCAAAAGATATAGAATCTCACAAAGAACTTTTGAATAAGTTTTTTTTGATAACCCAAGAGCATGGGATTATGCTAATAGAAAAGAAAATTCATCTAGCTTAAGTTGAAATTGATTTTCTCGGAATGCATTTCTCACACGGAGCCTACGAACCTCAACCCCATACTGTAGAAGAGCTTCTCACTTTTCCTAATGAAGGTTTAACTATGAAGAAAATTCAACAATTTCTTGGAATACTTTTATATTCGAGATTTCATCCCAAATGTGATCAGGCATAGAAGCCAACTATCCAAGATGCTAAAAAAGAATCCTCCTGCTTGGGGGCCAGAGAAAACAACAATTGTCAAGGAAATTAAAAACATACCTCAAAATCTTCATGTCTTGAAGATTCCAGGTACAAGCAAAAGGGTTTTACAAATAGATGCGAGTGATCATTTTTGGGGATCCGTGTTCATAGGAGAAGTCGGAAAGAAAAGATACTATCGTGGGCATGCAAGTGGGAAATTCAAGGATGTTGAGAAGCATTATCATTCAAAGAGGCATTATTTGTCTAAAATGGAATCAAGATATTTGATTTCCACTTAAGAGGACATTATTTTGAAGTCCAAATGGATAATTCATCCTTCCCAAAGATTCTTGAATTCAATAATAAAATGCTTCTTGATCCTCGAATCTTAAGATTGAAAGGTTGGTTTTCCTACTATGATTTCAATGTCAAACATATCAAAGGAAACCATAATGTTATCCTAGATTTTCTTTAAATGCCTCCAAAACCTGTTCAGATGATAACCAAGCTAAGCAGTTCCTTGCTCATCTTTATGGTGAACCTTTACCTAATAAAGCCAAAACAGTTAAAGGTTTTCCTCTTGGGTTAAACCAAACATCAACTTCTGCAGAAATACAAGAATATGCAAATTATAAATATTTTTATTACTTACACAGAACATTATCCAGAAATTTTTTGTCTGACAACTCATTCAATCCCCAAGAATCATTTCTAGGGATATTTGAAATATTTTGTTTGTCAGGGTTTGATATCCATGAAGACACTTTGTGGGCTATATGGTGTATAACTGCCCATTATTCAATCCCATTCGCACTTTAAGTGCAAGACACCTATGATATCCTCACAGATCCAGACAAAGAAGATTATTACTGGTGGATTTTTCTTGAATGATTTTCTCTACTATCTTGGTGGAGAAGAGAATTAAAAAAGATCATTGATTTTACTTACCAAAGAGGATATTTTTTTCATCAAATAAATAAAAAGTTCACAATAGCCATTATTCACAAGCCCTAATTCCAAAATGCCAACAAAGTGCTATGGTCCAGAGAAGAAGCATATTTGTGGCACTCATTTGATGATTATCGTTTAGATTAATGGTTATTAATGGTTATCATCCCACAACACCTGATCCAACTTAGGCCAACTCATCACAAAACCTGAAGGATCTTATATGATGGAAGACATATTTGAAAGCATGACTCAATAGGACATTGACATGCCAGCAGTAAATCAAGAACTTGGTCCATACATTGAAAATTCTCAAGATTCGAA
The DNA here is from genome assembly GCA_007407185.1 of Glycine tomentella. Taxonomy (NCBI): domain Eukaryota; kingdom Viridiplantae; phylum Streptophyta; class Magnoliopsida; order Fabales; family Fabaceae; genus Glycine; species Glycine tomentella. The sequence goes on from PYAF01005688.1 coordinate 370,412, forward strand.
TTAAAAAATAATGGATAATCTCCTGGAGAAAAAGCTAGTAGAGTTAAAGTAAGGATGTTCCTATTGGCATCTAGTCTATGGAAATTTGATTCATATTCATTGTCCAACAAGTTTTGTTTTGAGCTATTGATTTTTTGGGGCTGAGTTATTTGATTGAGTAAAAAGATTTCTTGGTTTTGAAAATGATAAAGATCCTAAACTCTGATTTGAATTAATTTTAAAATACCAAGATTTTAACCAGTTCACCCCCCTCTTGATTGTTGTGAGTATTCCTATTATTTTCACCATGATCTTCAAAAATATGTGACATTGTTTTTATATTTCTTTACCGCTTTATAGTTTAAATTTAGTACTTTGTTTCTTTATCATGTTTTATGTTTGCTTAAAATAGTTGTGTGCACTTATGATTCTTTTTGGTATTGCGCACTTTGATTGTGTACACAGAGGTTTCTCTTTTTGGAAGTACACAATTTCTCTCTTTTTGAAAGTACACATTTTTTATTAGAATTTTTGTTTTTATTAACCTAGTTATAGAATAAGTATAAATCTTTTTGGGACTTAAAATAAAAATGTTTCTTGAATATAACATGTTTTGAAAAAAATCAACAGATAATATTTTTGAAACTTGCTTTCTGAATTAGATCAGAACACAACAAAATGATTTTTGTAAACTTTGAGAAATGAAAAACAATGAATGGTTTTCCAGATACCAATTGAAGGTAGATATTTTTACATGGAGTTGATAAATAACATCTGTCGAAACAATGATTCGATTTGAACATGAAAACAGGCCTTAAGCTTTAGTGAGTGTGTGCACCCACAGAAATTACATTGAGTGTCCTCACTAATATAATCTATAGTTGATTTTGCATGAATTTCTAATTGTCATAGCATAAGATTCATGGATGTGATTTAGGCCTTCTTTCTTTTTGACATCTTTTAAGCCACTGGCCAAAAAGCTATCCCAATGTACATAATGATTAACCTTTTGCAAGCCCTTTGAGCCAAACACTTGATATATTGTTGGAACCCTAACCTAGGATAAGAATTCCCTACCTTAACTTAGGTTAGGACAGCAAAGGAGGATTTTGTTGAAAACTTTTATCAGTTGGATAGCTAATGTAATGAAAAAGACTTTGTTTAAATGTGGTTATTCATGTGATTTAAAAAGCTAGAAAAGAAAAGAAAGAAAAGAGAAAGAAAAAGAAAAAGAAGAAAGGAAAAAAAAAAGGGAACAAATTCCTTGTGTTGAAAAATTCTAAGTTGGGTGATTGGAAAAATTGGTATAAAAAGCATGGATATCTTGGTAAAGGGAAAAAATAGGAAAGTAATGATAGCACTGTTTTATCTTTGTTTGCTCTCCTATTCTCGGGGTAACTTTGAATATCCAGAAAAACCAAGACTTCTTTTCAAGTCAGACCCAACCATAAAAAGTCCTAAAGATCCATGATAAATATGTACTTTGATTTGATGGAAAATGAACTACAAAATTAATCTATGACATATCAGTGTTGGAATTGAGAAAGAAACACTTACCTGTGAGAGAATTAAACACCTTTGAGAGGTTTTCCTTTGTTTAAAACAATCAGGTGTTTCCTCTTATGTTCTTTAGAAATTAAATGTGAATTGATCTTAACTCATTTGGTTTTGTGAATTCCATCTTTTGTGTTTTCAATTCTCGAGGTTGATTATTTGAAAAATGCGTTTTGATCACTCTTGAAAGTTGATTCTTTACAAAGCATGTTCATATCAAAAGTATCTTCTATACTCCTATTATTGGTAGTGTTATTTTACTTTGCTTGAGGACAAGCAAGATTCTAGGTTAGGGGGAGTGATAAGTGTCCTGTCTTAGTAAAATTAGGGTTACAATACCGGCACTTATCTTTTGATTTCAGTAAATTTGTTTATAAACTTGCCCTAAACCTAGTCGATTTGTATTTAGTACTTATGTAATTGTTTTTCACATTTTAGAAGATTAGTCCAATCATATTTTGTATTTTGATAGGTTCCGATGGTATCCGAAGCATCCAAGCAAGCAAAGCAAGCGAAAGGGGCATAAAAATAAAATTTGGGAGGTGTCAGAAGCAAAATGGCCCAGAACTCATCCAGGCCCATGACATTTCTTCATCATTAAGCCTTTAACTCGCCCAGGCGAGCATCCTCAATGTAATTTGCTCACCCAGGTGAGCTTCAAGTTCCAAGAAGATATGGTTAACTCGCCCTGGCGAGTAAACATAGGCAAAAACACTCGCCTGAGCGAGTGGACTCAAGCAGGAGGCCAATTCCTATAAATAGCCACGAGAAATGAAGGAGAAAGCATGCCTTGTACGAATTTATTAGCCTAGGAACGTAAAACTAGCTTAGGATAGCATAAGAGAGAGTGAGAGAAGTGTGGATTAGTGTGGAGACTCTGCCGAAAAGAAGAGGTGATGGTTCCCTTCATCAATTCTTCCATTGAGGAGGTGCTCTCCACAATGATTGGCTAGCTTCTCTTAAGGATTGGATGTAATATTCTTACCCTTATGTATCTCTTTTAATATTTATTTATGCATGAATCTTTTCTATTCCTTATTGGTAATTTCATTATGTTCTTAATGTTTGATTCTACTTGATCACTAGTTTCATGAAATTAGATTCTAAGCTTGACTGAAAAGTGCCCTTAGAATTTGAACTGAATGATTTTACTCATTACGTTACGTTGCTAGGAATAGAGCATAACATTTTGATTGCAAATAAGCACGCGATTATGATATTAATGCTGGGAATTTATTTGATATGCGAGGGATCGATATTTAGTAAATATCCTTAGAATTCTCAAATGCGAGGGATCGATTTGGGGTAAATTAATGTGCGCATCAATGAGGATAGAAAATAATTTATGCATGGTAAATTTAATTGAATACTAAGGGTATGAATGATGAAACCCAATCCCACTTTCTCATAAATATATTTCATTTTACTAGTTTCATAATTTTTCGTTACTTTCGTAAATCACATGAAATTCCACCCATCCTTATTGTACATAACTATTGAACTGCTAAGTTTTATTTGGATTAACTGAGTAATTCAAGTCCTTGTGGAGACGGTCTTTTATAAATTTTGTAACTTACAACGACAAATTGGTACGCTTGCCAAGAGTCTAACACTAGTCGAGAATATTAGATTAGAGTAGACCAATAGGCTTCTTAGACTAAACAAACTCCATCTAGATCAAGACCAACTAGTCGAGAATGTTAAATTCGAGTAGACCAATTGGTTACCTAAACTAAACAAACCTCAACTAAATCGAGAATGACTAGTCGAAAATATTACGGTAGACCTATTGATTTCTTGGACTAAGTGATCCCTAACTCAAAGATTGAAGGATGATGGCACTTGGAATTTGAAATGACCAAATAAACCAAGAACTCCAAGTTCCCTTGAGTCAAAATGACCATTAAGAAAGACCGAAGAAACTCCATGATTATTCGGCTTAACAGACTCCCAACTAAAGTAGTTAAGGACTAAAATTACTTGGCAGACCAAAGAGGGTCTACAAACCTTTAGGCTTGATATAATTGCAATTACTCGATAAATTGAAGAGGATCTATGAACCCCTTGGCTCAACCAATCATTCCCTTATTAGTTAAATTAGAGGATTTTATGTGGTACTTAGTTGATAAAGGCATGCATGTAGACAAGGAAAAAATGATTCAGCATGACATACCAAGTTGTCAATTTAACCATTCATCCAACTTAATTTGAACTTTTGGCATTTTGGTCTATCCAATCTATCATTCTTGCTTATTTAACAAAAAGTTGAGTATGACCTTTACTCAACAACCAGGATTGACCCTAAGAACATTTCGGTCGACCGCTTAAACATCAGAGCATGAGTTAAATGACCAACAGTCAACTCAAGGAACCCAAGGTAGGGTATTTCTACTTGTATTAGTTCTCTTGACTCTAAGCTTTGGAGTATATGTGTACTACTCAGTCTTAACAACGACCCCTCAAAAAGGAACTTGACTGATTAATGATTGGGACCTACCGAATATCAATCAGTTCAAGGGACCCAGAGTTGAATACCACCCAACCTTGTGATAGTAGAAAGAAGGAAATGTTACCCTTGAGTAGACACTTGAAAGAAAAAGTGTTATATTATTTCATTAATAATAAATTAGGATACTTTATTCAATGGGTCGAATGGATGTGACCCTCAAGTATCCCAAAAACATCTTGACAAGAAAAGACATAATCGTTACACTTTCCTTGAAAACGTATGACAACATTTAATGCGTCTGAACAAAGTAGTAGTTGACAATATGTCTATTCTGACAGATATAATTAAGGTAAGGGGAAAACTCTATCTACTATCATAAAGATAAAGATATCTCCTAAAATTGGAAATTATCTATTATTAGAGGCAAAATAAGATAAAATCATATTTTTTCTTATTTACATTATCTTACGAGGGAAATTGAAGTTTTATCATTCAATTTCACCTATATAAAAAGGGTTATTAAGATTCAAGTAAACTAACTCTTAATTCAACTTATATTCTAATAAATGCTTCACTTTTACACCATTAACTTGAATATCAAAGTATTTTCACATATACACCCCAATACTCTCCGTGGAGGAACTCAGGGAGAAACATCACCATGAAAAGATTTTATCAAATTCAATAAAAACACTATCAATTGTCGACATTTATATACGCCATTTTGACTTAATCAAATCCAGTAATCTCTAATGTATGAGGTTATATAATGAGAATTCAATGGCGGCATATTATATATATTATAAACAGTCTCGAGCTCTTAAGATATTGACTTGCCGTAAAAAAAGTCTTATGTGATAATATTAAGCAATTTGTAGACAGACTTGGTCTTACAAAAAACTTACAATTTTGACGACGAATTCACAAAACCGAAACATCATTAAAGAAACTGAACAAGAAAAGCAACATTCATAGCCATCACCGAGACAAAGATATGAAAACCTATATTTATTTATGCTCGATGCCATTCACTGGAATTTCTGCAGGTTTAGGAAGAAGCTCTTTTTCTATGCATGTATCAATTGCTCCTGTGTACATATCCTCTAAGCTGTATTTAAATTGGAATCCCAAGTCTGTGATTTTCTTGGAAGAAAATGTCACGGTCTCCAATTGATCTGGAATGTTGTGAAACCTAAAAATCCAATGTACAATTAGCCCAACAATAATCTTATTCCTATGTGTTTGTTTGGATACGATTTAGAAGAGTTGTTAAGAAATTTTTTTTATTAAAAATATAACTTTTTCTAATAGAAAAGCTCTTTTAACTTTATATCAAAATGTAATACTTTCGTTTTGTTTACTGGAAGTTCTACACTTCATATTTTAAGATTAATTCAACTTTACTAAGACCCCTTATAAATTCCTCACTGTTTTATCGTTCAGTTCAAATCTTAGAATGCTTTTTCAAATGTTGAATTTTATTTAAGCGACTGTTGCAGTCAAAGAAAAAGGATGTTTGATGGATAATAATTATGGTACACCTATCAATCTCTCATACTTATTCGGCTCTCACTTTGGTTTTCCTTTTTATATCTTTCATCGTTTTTTTAGTCAGTCACATATCTCACTTTAAATAGTTAAAAAATATTAATAGTTATCTATATCTCATATATGAATATTTATTTATTTTAAAAAATGTTTCATAATTATTTTTTAAAAACATATTAAAGAAATATATATAGTACTTAGTGCAATTGGTTCAAATTAGTTCACACACGACAGCATTTCTTACCTAATTTTTTTCGGCCGACTTAATTAACTGAATATTCTTGATAATTAATTTTTAACTATTAATTTGTTTTTAGTTGTATAAACTAATACTTTCATGTGTAGTGAATCTAATATGCCGAATTGAAAAGTATGATATTTAAAGTAGGTGGGAGAGACTTACTTGGTGGGGACCTTGTACTCTGGGTATTTTTCGTTAATTAATTTTGCAATGTCATGGATAGTAACGTCACATGCACTGCATATATACCTCCCTTCTGCTTTTGACTGTTCAAACAGAAATATGTGAGCAAGACAGACATCTTCTATGTGGACGAGTTGAACTTGCTTTATGATCGAATAATGTGCCTCAATTCCTGCGAATGTTTGAGTACGATTTCAGCATATATAGATAAAAAAATTTATGTAATTAGTTCTCACAACAATCATAATTTTGTCTGATAACATGCTAATAAAGAAAAATAATATGAAATACACTACAGAGTTGAACGAAAGAATGGGTTAGGCGAGTGTTCTCACGCGCGCGTTTTATTTGTCTCTGCTAGGGTTTCCGAAATGACGAGTGTACAAGATATTCCTTTTGTTAATCCCAATTCATCATCAGAAAAAAATGATATTCTTAGAAGTAGTGTGAAGAGATCCAAAAATGGAGAAGAATTTGTAGCGAATGCAATGAATCGTGGAGCTGTTTTGGGCAATAGCTTTATTTCCCATGCCGATGGGAAACAAAGATCCTTCGCGGATGCTCTTAGATTAGAGGACTCCATTGTGGGTGTTGATGCGACCTGGATGGAGGACCTTGAAGAAGAGGATGATAAGCCTCTGGACCCTAGTTTGGGGGAGATTACTGAGTGGGGTTTTCAAACGATTTATGAACAGGATGGCTCTGTTAGGATTCGGTGTACAAAGGAAGCCAAACGGAGAATGAGGGAACCGTGGAAAAATGCTTTAATTGTGAAATTGCTTGGGAAGAAAGTGGGCGTGACTTTTATGAAAACCAGATTAGAGAAGTTGTGGGCTAAGCATGGTACTATTATTGTTGCTGATTTGGGAAATGAGTTCTTCTCTGTCAAATTTGCGAATCTGGAGGATCTTAACGTTGCTATTACAGGAGGCCCGTGGGTCATTCTTGGTCATTACTTGGCTATTAGGAAATGGGAACCATGTTTTAATCCATCCAAAGCCAACATCCACCGAGTGGCAGCATGGATTCACTTACTTGGTGTTCCGCAGGAGTATTGTGAGTATCCCTTTCTTCTCCATCTTGGTAAAGTGGTTGGTAAAGTCCTTAAAGTGGACAAGACTACCTCTACTGGTGATAGAGGCAAATCTGCTCGGTTATGTGTTGATCTGGACTTATCAAAACCTTTGAGGGGAGAATATCATATTGAGGATGAAACGTTTAAGGTGGAATATGAAGGTCTTTTTTTAATTTGCCTGAAATGTGGACGATATGGCCACAACGCTGATGCTTGTCCTGATTTTGCTAAGCCTACTAATGTAACAACACCTTGTGATATTCCTGTAAAGGAATCAGAGGAACCAGTATGTAATCAAGGTATTGGGCCTTGGATGGTTGTTCAACGTAAGAAAAAACACCAGGCCCCTTTGGCTAGGAAAGACAATCCAGGAATTTTGGTACCAATATTTCTACTAAGAATGATTATTATAGACCTAAGCAGGATGCTAGCAAGGAAAGAGGTAAAAAGGGTATGAATTCTTCTTTTGTTGGAGGACAAGCTGATAGGGCTTCTTCTAGTTTTGTTAAGAAGCCCTCTTCTATGGTCCCTCCCCCAATGCCTTCTAAAGCTAATAGGGCTTCTGATAGCATTGCTCCTTCCCCTGCTTCGATGATGAATTTTTTTGCTGTGGCTTCTAATCAAGCTAAAAAGGTTATTCGATCAGGTTCTTCCCCTGTGATGTCTTCATCCAAGAAAATTTTCGCAACTCTCCTTTGTCCAAGGGTAAGGCTGCCTTGTCACTAGATTTACCCTCCTTCCCCAAGGATTTGAACATTGTTGTAACTTCTCCAGTATTGGGGCCTTCCCAAAATCCTTTTGGAAGGAACGATGATAATGTGAAAGTTATAATTCCTGATGTGTCTAACTCTCTTGGTGTTGGAGAAGTTCCTTTTGTCTCAGCCAGACATTCTTCTGATATTATGGCCCATGGATCCTCATCATTAGAACCTGACCCCCTGATCCTTTTTTGCGAAAAGACCCTAAAATGATGGAGGCTCAATCTGGTATGGAAGTGGATTTCTCTTCACAAGCAGACTTGTCTAATGTTAATACTGGAGCCCCGTTAAGGGGTACTGAGGAGAAAGTTGATTCTTTGATGCTTAATGAAGAGAGTCAAGATCAAAGTGGCAACTTATTAATGACCAGAATAGTCTTTGGGCTTAGGTTCTTTTTGGCAAGTATGGTAGGAAAGCTGACCCCAGTCGTAGCTTTGTAGCCAAAAGTAGTGACTCCACTTTATGGAAAAATATTTGCAAGGCTCGTGGCAAGATGTCCCAGTTCTTAGAATGGGATGTTGGTAATGGGGAATTAACATTGTTCTGGACTGACAATTGGGGTGGTTGGCATTCTTGTTTATACGAGACTGCTAATCCAAAGCCTCCTCAAGAGGATCTTAATCTTAAAGTTTGCGAGTTGGTGGAGTCTAGTTCAGGTGATTGGAACTGGTCTTATTTGTCTGCTTTCCTTGATATATCAACTCTATCTAGGTTGAGTCTGATTAGTCCTCCTGTTGGTAGTGACAATGTTGATTGCTTGAAGTGGAAAACTTATACTTCTAGTAAATCCATTGTGAGAAATGCCTACTGCAACCTTACGGAGTCTAATATTAGTGTTGATAAAATTTGGTCTGCCATTTGGAAGTGGAAGGGTCCACATAGGATTGTTGTTTTCATTTGGATGGCTTATTTAGATAAACTTCCAGTTAGAGACAGAACTTGTCACTGGAGTGGTGGGGAACAATTTTGTCCTTCATGCCAAAATTATCCTGAAACTATTATGCATGTTCTTCGAGACTGTTGTTTTGCTATAAGTATCTGGGAGAGGTGGTTTGCTGGAAATTATCCTTTTGATTTTTTCACCTTAAATGGCATAAACTGGTTCAAGCTTAATCTTTTTTAGCCTCTTACTACTCCTCTTTGGCCGTCCTGGAAAGAGGTTTTTTATGTGACCTCTTGGTTTCTCTGGAAGTGGAGAAATTCTTTGATTCATGATGAGCACTTTGTTTTTCCTCAGGATCCTATTAAGCATATCCTCCAATTCCTTTCGGGTATGAAGAATTGCAATGGGGCTGCACCTTTTTTGGTTAATTCTGATAGTATTGATAGTCCATTCATTACTAGCCAGAATCCTCAGGGGCATAAGTATAGACTTTTTGTTGATGGAGCTTGTAGTGTGACCAGTAATTTGGGGGCTTGTGGTGGTTTTATCTGCTCCGCTTCTGGTGATTGGTTAGGTGGATTTTCGTATAACATTGGCCATTGTACTGCTCTAGAAGCTGAATTATGGGGTTTGTTGCATGGTTTAAAGCTTGCAAAATTTCTGAATTGTGATGATGTTTGGACCGGCTGTGACTCTAAGGAGACTGGAGTCTCCTCACATCAACAATGGTTTCCCCTCTCTGCTGAAGTGCATCTCCGAGGCCGTGGATGACCTTGGGTGTCTCTACCCCAAGTTTATTTCCAGAGATCTCAACGTTTGTGCAGATGGATTAGCTAAGTTTGGATTCACTTTACATAATGGAGAGTTATTTTTTTTTGTGCTCCTCCTGATAGTATTTTTCCTTTATGGAATGTTAATAGATATAGACTTTTGATGGAGCATGTTACTATTAACATGCTTCATCTTTCTGTGTAGTTTTTCCTTTGGGCTCTGCCCTCCAGTTTATCAAAAAAAAAAAAAAAAAAATATCGTGGCGATGAGAAATGCTAAGAGTACATTCTTCTAAATATATTCTTTTAAAAAAATTATTAAGATTTATAAAATTTATAAGTTTATCCTCTCTCCAGATTATAATTTTTATGTTTAAATGTAATTATAGTACTCCTATTTTACTCAAATTGTATCCATTTTAAAATAAAGACATTAAAAATTTTAAAAAATTCACAATTTTGATACAATTTTTAATTTTGCCTACTGTTTTATTTATTTTTCTTATTTTAATTTAATTAAACATCATATCTAACATATTCATTTAAGGATATATTATAAAGAAATAATTTAATTACTTAAAATATAAAAAATAAATGTATGTGAAATTGAAAATGTTAGACCAAAATTACAATTTCTTTTATAAATAAGGATATCAATTATTCCTATTTTAGAATAAGTAGAACAAAATTGTAAATTTAGCAAAATAAAAAGAAGAAAGTTATATTTAAACCTAAATTTAACTAACTGGACAAAATATATTCGAATTAACACTTGTCGTTTAAGAAATGTACCGTTAATACTCACAAAAGACGTACCGTTAATAGGTGAAAGAGCACTGATCACGCTAGAAGGTATTGTTGGCACTAGAAAGGGACCAATGACAAGAGCTGGAAGGATAGTGATGAAGTCCATGCCGTGCTCTTTTGCAAATTTCCAAGCTTCTTTCTCCGCAAGTGTTTTAGAAACGAAATACATCTACATTCGAACCAAGAAAAAAAAAACTATTATTAATTGCGTGTAATAAGATTAGTGATTGACTTATATTATTTATATATTTTTCTTTGTATTTGTTTCACATTATTTATTTTATCACATACGTCTCTTTCTCTTTCTTAAGATGGATTGAACTTATTTGAAAAAATTAATAAATTAATTTAATACTAAGAGATTTAATTGATCGAATAGTATATATGATTTCTTGTAATTCCTTATACATGTTTTTAATTTTTATCGATCTTAAAAAAATTAATTGAACCTTTTAAAAATAAAAGGATCCAAAAAAAAAATTTAACGTATTATTTATGTATATCTTATAACAATTTTAATAAGTTCATGAGAGAAATGTTGATTCTTTTTTTCATTAAGGATTATCTCCTATGCGATACTCAGGGTGTAATCTCTTTGAAGACATGAAGATTATGATTAAAATATATTTTGTTTCTCTCAACAAAAGTATTCATTATACAAATGACCACAAATCAAACCACTAACAATATATTAAACAATCCAACTATCTAGAGAAATAATCAATGTTCTTAAAAAAAATGAGAAATGGTTAATGATTTGCTATATCACTCTCAATCTTCTATTAACATTGCTATAGTTGGTTCGCGGCAATTGAATTTAAGTTCTAGCATAAACAGAACTGAAGTGAGATAAATTATTAATCCAACTAATTTTCTAATAAAATTAATATTTATCAATAAAAAAAAATTACTAACCCAACCAGTCATATTTATTCTCCGGCAGAACTCAACATCAGTCCAGCAGGTTTCGTCAATGATAGGCTTTTGGTGCTCAGTAATGTTGGTAGTTCCGGCTGAGGACGTGAATACTAGCCTTCGGACAGTTTTTGCCTTCAGGCATGCTTTCATGATGTTTAGTACTCCTTGAATTGTAGGCTTTATCATTTCATTCTGCACTTGCAAGTTGCAACCAAATTTGAAGCCACGCGTTAGATTCCTTTCATTAAAATTTGGAATCAAATTTTGCATTCACATTTTAAGATGTTAATTCACAATTAATAGGCTTAATTGTAAGTTTTACCTTCTAACTTTCACGTTTTGCCAATTTTACTATTTTTTGTATACAAATCATATTACCTAACTTTTATTATTTCATGAATTTTATCACTTATTTTTTTTCTGTAAATTTCATCACTTAAGTTTTTTTTTTTTATTTTTTCACATTTTACCGTCAAGCTCATAATAAAACGACAGTGTCTCACAAAAATGATAACGAAATGATGTTGTCTGTCTTTTCTTCAACGGTAGGAAAATGTAAAAATTGAAAGCTTGAATAATAAACTTTATCAAAATAAATTTGAATTGATAAAATTTATAAAATAATAAAAGTTGTATGGTAAAATTTTCATTTAAGCCTAATTAATATTCCTCAGTTATATTATATTTTGAGAGATTCTTATGTGGCGCTAATGGTCAAGGTTAAGCACAAATTTAAAAAACGTACATTTCAGGACTATATATTTTGTGTCTGGAAGGACGATTCAACAAGTTGTCTTACTTTTTGTCTTTTCATCTTCATATGTATTAAAATCTAGAGTCTCATGTTTAAGCAATTTAGATTCCTTCCACTCTGAATTTATGTTTGTCTCTTTAAATTAATTTGGGGTACATATAGAAATGAATTGTGAAGTTGATAGATGGGCCCGAAAACCCAAGTATGAATGAATGGATGAGTGTACCTCAGGGTCTTTGGACTCAAAGTCAACAGGGGTGGCCAAGTGGAAAACACCTGTGCACCCTTTAATGGCTTCATCAAAGCTTCCCTCTTCTGTAAGTTCTGCCTTCCACAGAGACAGCTTGTTCTCTGCACCTGGCAGATCCAGCAAATGCTTCACCTCCCTCATATCGGCTGCAGGGTACATGCATAAGCATATCTGTAATGTAATAATCTATACAAATAATAATTTACAACTTTAGGAATTATTTTTTAATTTTATTATATTTTAGACACCAATTTGACTGTTTATTACAATCTCAGAGACTAAATTGATTAATAATATATAATTTTAAAGACCATTTTGTCATATATTAATTTTAAGAATCAATTTGATGACGGTTATTATATTTTCAAAATTTGTGATTCACTCTGTAATCTATATATAGTTCTATACTAATGATGTATATTGATAATAATTTACACTTCTATACTTATAATAAAAGCAATAATCTCATAACCCCATTTGATTTCATGTTATTTTTGCCTATTTTACCCTTAATAATTACACATATATTCAATTGTATGCATATAACTAAAAGAAAAAAAATTCATTTATAACTATTAATAAAGATAATTATCCATTTTATTATATATATATATATATATTATTTCTAAATTATTCTTCAATATATATAATTAATTTTATTTCTTTCATCAACCTTCAAAATATAACTAGTTATATATAAAACTAATTACCCACATCTCTGGTATACTTATCAACCTTCAAAATATAACTAGTTATTATTATATAAAACTAATTACCCATATCTCCCGTATACTTATCCTTTATTTGCTATAAACTACATATAACACGTTATATTATATATTCAAAGACACTGGTACGAATTTGGATTTCGTAAGCAAACTTGATTGTGATAGTGGATAAATTCGAACTTAGAATCTCCTTCTCTCAATCTCTCTTTAACTCTTAAATTATCTTTTCATTCACTAAATCAATTTTATGATTTCTTCGTGTGCAAATTCATACTAAATATTTTCGTAATAAAGAGCAAAGAGCACTCCTGATTATATTATGTTGATTAATAAAAAAGGTGAATTTAGAGAATAAGAAGAAATTATGAATCAGACCTGGGTCGAGTACGGTGGCTCGAACGGTATAGCCACGCTCGATGAGTCTCATGACAAGCCATGATCCGATGTAACCAGAAGCCCCAGTAACGCAAACGGTTTCGGACTTCAAAACCATTCTTTACCTTCCAAAAAAAGAAAGAAAATAAGATCTTCACTCTGTAAATGTTAATCGACTTAGAAAAGGAATGGGAGACATGTTGGAGTGGGGGAGAACCTTTTATAGATGCCGTGTTGTAGCCTTGTAGTTGTAGGCATTGGTTGTTGGAGTGAGGACGATGAAAATGGAGAGAATTTTTTTATAATTTTTGGTCAAACAAAAATGATAGTCAAACAAAAATGATAGTGAGATTCATCTACCCAAAAATAAATAAATTATAGAAATCCAATATGGACCTTGATTCGTTTTGAGTCAAATATAAGATCAAATCAAATTGCAATAGCGTGTTATAGAGGCCAAAAGGACAATTCTAACTTGAGGACTTTTTCAATTTAATCAATATTTTGTAATATATTAATTATTTAAATATTTCATTCAGTTAGTATATGTTTGATAAGTCAATTCAATCAATTTTTAATTTCTTATTAACTGAATAATTTGCTTTATTTTGTAAATAGTTTTTTTGAACAAGTTTTGTTAGTAATTTACAATGTTGTTCAAAAGTTGTTTTAAGTAACATTTATTAAAATGTTAGTTTCTAATTTGTTATATTTTATTTATTTTTGATGCTTGAACTATTTATTAAATTTTCCTTTTATCATTTTTACATGAACATATTTTTTTATTATTTTATATCTATTCTTTTATTTGTAACATCCTCAAAATTATATCTTGAGTTTATATTTATAATTGAATTATGGAAGTGTGATAATAGTTGGATACAAGAACCATATGATAGAATTTATTTGAACACAAGCTTTTCAAAATTGTCCATTTTTGCCACCCGAATTAAAAATTTATTTCTCTCTCATTTCTTTTTCAAATTAGGTGTATAATATATGAAATTAAAGATCTAGATGTCTAACATAACATATAAAAATTTCAAATATATCTAGTTTGTGTATTGCTTGCAATCACTAAACATTAAGAGATGTCAGTGTGAAAATTTTCAGCTTGTTGGCAGTTTTGGAATCTAGTTCAAAAATGTTATAGCTAGAGTTATATAACTCCAAATAAGACATGTGATACCTTGTTAAAAAATTTAGGAAGTCTAGTTTAACATACTAAAAGATGAGAATTTATGGGCTAATAGATTGGTACAGAATATACAATGAACGAATCACATCTGGTTAAGTGTTTCTAGCTATTTGGAGAAAAAAAATTGACTTGACCACATGTAACTCTTGAAATTTTGGTTCAAGGAATAAAATCTTCAGCCCAAAATTTGACCAATCAAAGGTTGCCTCAAGCCAAGACCATTCCATATGTAACACCCTCATATTTCACTGTACCTGTGCATTTTCTTATAAATATGCATTCTTAGACAAATGACATAAACACCCTTGGACATTTTTGAAAATGACAAAAATGCCCCTGAGCATTCTTGTAAATGACCAAAATACTCTTTAGTCCTGATAAGACCAGAAAAGCTTCAGTAATGTCATGAATACCTGACAAAAGGATAGAATACTCCTAGATAAGGAATTATTGATATTCTTAGTAAAGAAAAACCATGAAATAGAATTTTTAGAAATTTTGAAAGATATTTCAAAAAGAATTGAATTTAGAATAATCTGAGTTCCATAAAAACACAGAAAAGGGAAAGATACAATCTAGGAAATTTTCTCTTAATTATAGATGGAATAGATTCTTTAATAAATGGTCTAAACATTTTACTAATCAAAAACAAAATAAACCAATAGGAAATTAGATAAAACTATTGGAGGAAAAATGATGTGACACCTTATTGAATGTTACTAAACCCTAAGTTAGTTTTTAACTAATTTTAAAATTTTACTCCTAAGAAAACAATTGGATTAAAGCTTTCATAAATTATAGAAACACTTTTATTCAATTTCAAGATATAAGTTCAATAAAACAAAGCATGAAAATTCTTAAAATTATAGTCATTCATGAGAACTAGTAAAATTTAAACATATTTGCCTCAAAAATCCTAGCTTGGCCGTGGACTACAAGAAGAATGAAGAAAACTTTAGAAAACTTGAGAACAAGGACACTTGGACGGTTAAGAAGCAAGGACAAATGCAATTGGACCAAGTGGAAAGTTATACAATCATGACTTTGGCTATAATGCAACAAAAATCTACAAAGGAGAAAGCTATTCCACGTGAAGAATTTAAACCAAAGGAAAGACACTAAGACTGTCCATTTCACGTACAAAGCTAGGGAACAAGAGAATGGTGTAGAAAAATCTTGATTTAGGACACTTGTAGGATAGGAAAACAAGGACCAATGAGAAGGAACCAACTAGAAAGCTAGACAATTATGAGTCTTGAGATATTTTCCACTTAAAGCCAATTAACCTAGCATATAAAAAAGATGGTGGGGACCAAAATGGATGTTAGTTCACTAATAGCATCTCATTTTCAGCCTACATCCCTTTCACTTTGAATTAAAAAGCAAAACAAAGGCCCACACCTTGAGTAGTTCACGTGGAAGCTAGGGAGTTTTGGAAGAAAGTTGTTCAAAAATTTCAAAAAGGAAGCAAAGGTATGAGAAGTATTGTGATACACATGGCTTAGATATTGATTATGTTATGTTATCATCTATTTCTATAAGACTTAAGCTAGGTTGTCATTTATTTCTATAAGCCTTAAGTTTTGTATACCATGTGCTTGTAAAAAGGCTTCAAAGAAATAAAAGAGTACATAAATGATGATTTGGATAAGTAACCTTAAATGACTTAAGGAATAATTAACTTGAATCTAGTCTAGTAAGAAAGTAACTAGGAAATCTAATTATTTATATTTTGTGACGATGTATACTTGCTTTACTAAGGTTGTATGTATTTTGTTACTTACTTGATGTGTTACTTACTTGATGTTGAATTTTGATTTGTACTAAGGTTGTATGTTATATTGTTTAAGATGTTCTATTGAAAGTTGTGGAATGTATATGGAGTATATTATTAAAGATTTATGTGATGCATCCTTAAGAAATAATGGTGCACTTATATCTTTTATATTGAATTAATCACGATGGGTGATTAAAAGTGTATAGTGCCAGTTATGAGAATTTGAGAAATAAAATAATGATAAAGAGTAAAAGAAAAACAGCAGCAAGCCATTACATATTTCATATGCATAAATACCTCGGAGTGGAGGTGTGTCTCACTGGAGTGAGTGGGATTGTTCCGCTGGAGTGGGTGGAACTATCTTGATTAAGGTACCGTTCAATACCTCGGAGTGGAGGTGTGTTCCACTGGAGTGGGTGGGACTGTTCCACTGGAGTGGGTGGGACTGTTCCACTGGAGTGGGTGGAACTATGTTAATTTTGGTACCTCTTACTAGGAATCTGAGATCTCAGTCATGCATCATGATAACAAAGAAATCATGCATCATTCATCATGTATCTATTTTAAGATTGTTATTTTATTTTACTATAAATCTGTTGTTTATCTAACCATGTTTATCATATACTTACCCTATTTGTGTCTGTGGTTGACACTTGTGATAACCCCAATACATTTGGGCGAGCAGAGGAACAGTAAGCTATGGAAATCGTTGAGGAAGAAATAATGAAGGAGCTGGATGTACTATATGCTGTGATTGTGATTTTCTGTTTATCTGTATTTGGTGCTACGCTGAGCTGTCTATATCTTATTTTGTAACCAAATATTTGGGGACTGTACTTGGACTGTTATATTAAACTATATTTGTACTATGTATTTTAATAAATTTACGAATGTAATAGATTAAATAGCTTGCTTTGTATATTATTTTTACGAGAACGAATTATGATGAAATTTTTTTTCAGTAAATTAAAAACGTAATAGGTTAAATACGAAAATAAAAGGAAGTCGTTATACCATATGCACAAGAGTCCTCTAATAAGGCAAATCATACACCAAAACAATAAGCTAAAAGCAAAGTTTGGAGTATAAGCTGCTGTAAAAATTTTGCTGGCTAAAGTGAAAAGATTAAATGAGGCTTTGTGTGCATGTGTAATCACCTAAGCCAACCAAATAATTCCCTTTTGCCCAGCCATTTCCACGTAGAAGGACAATTGCCCCCAAATCAATGATTAAATGGAATCTTGACCAAGAAACTTAAGGTAAGATAAGGTTTAAGGATTAATATCTTCTAAGGTGATGATTACTTAATTAATTTCTAACCAAACTAATTTCTAATTCAGTTATAATTCAACTAAATCACTTAAAACTTAACCAATTAAATTAGTATAAATAGCTTTGATGTTCCAAAATTTTTGTACATATAGCTTGCTGGCCCAAAACACATTCCATGGCTACTTGTTTGTCATAACACCAAGTTTTTCACTTCCTTTTTCTTGTTCCTAACCGTGACTTCTCTTCTACCACTTTATCCATCAAATTTTCTTCTTTCAAGACTTCATTCTTTAGAGGATTTCCAAGATAGAAAGCCCCTTAATCCATTCCATTTCAAAGCCAAATTCTCTTGAGGTAGATTAGGCTTCAATCTCTAGTTAAGAATTTGTTTGGACTAACCTATATGTTTAAATGTGCATATTTATGGTTGATTATTTAGGCTGAAATTTCATATTATTGAAGGTTATTTTATGATGTGATAATGTTGATTTAACAACAGGATAGGTTGATGATTTAAATGCTGAAATATTAGTGACATTTGGACTTGAATTTGGTGATCTTTGGAATTGATTATGATAACATTTGGACTGTTTAATTATATTTATGTTGTGGGACTGTTTTGAATTAATTTTGAGAAGTAGAGGTTGAATGGTAGGTGGATAAATGGTTTAAATACTTAAGTGGTTCAACTTTGAGGATTAAGTACAGTGGTAGGTGAAAGGAGATTAAGATACATACTAAGTTCTAATATTTTCTTGTAAAGGTCTAAAGGAATTAAGAAATTATTTGAAAGATATTTTGTGGTTTATTAGTTAGATTACTAACATGATTTGTCAGTAGCTTGAGGATATTCCATTGTCATGCATAAGTTGGCATGATTTTGCTTGAATGAGGTATGGTAGTCTAATCATACTTTTGGTACGTATGATGTTGTGAGGGAAATTTTTCCATGAGGATGCATGAATTTTCTCATGGATTGTTTTATTGATGAAAATGATGGATTTGATATTACGATATGCTGATTCATATTTCCGAGTCCAGTACGAGATTTGCGAAATTGGATCCGATATTACATCCAGTACGAGATGTAGAGACCAGATGCAAAAACGCAGAATAATTATGGTTTGCATAAGACGACTGCAGCTAGACATCCAGTAGAGATGTACTTACATACAGTACGATATGTAGAAGCCATGTGCACCCTGAAAATTTTCATTCATGCATTGTTTGCATAAGACGGTCGCGGCTTACTAAAGTACTAATGTATTTGGTGATTTAGTTTTGCCTACTGAGAATTTTATTTCTCATTAGATTTGTTTCATTTTTTTTTATAGATGACAATAGTGTTTGATCTCTTTGATGCCCTAGATTTGGTGATGGTGTAAGAATGAAGAAAGGAACTAGATTGGTGTATGGAAAAATCTTGTACTTGTATAATAAGACGTGATGTAACAAGTAATTAGTTCCGTTTAATGAATGAAGTCTCCACTAATAAAATTTATACGTTTTAAAATTCTTACCAATATACATTCTTTAAAAAGAAATAGTAATAAAAATTATCTAGAAATATATTAGGTCGTTACACTACTCATAAGGTTTTTTTTTGTCATTATTATTTTGGATATTTTTATATTGTAGTATTTAGTTTAACCATTACTCTATTTATAATATTTATTTTATTATTTTATCATTTTATTTCAAGATATTGATTATGATAGATTATAGGTTCATTTTATTTTTCAATTATTTTTTGATGTTTTTGATATTTTTATATTATATATTTATTTTAACAGTTATTATACAATTTACATTATTTTTTCTATTATTTTTAACCTTATACTTCAGATATTTTAACTTTTAAACTAATCAACAGAATAAAAGT
Source organism: Glycine tomentella (assembly GCA_007407185.1). Classification (NCBI taxonomy): domain Eukaryota; kingdom Viridiplantae; phylum Streptophyta; class Magnoliopsida; order Fabales; family Fabaceae; genus Glycine; species Glycine tomentella. Next base: position 389,813 of record PYAF01005688.1, read on the forward strand.
ATGACGTTTACTTAAGTGTATGTTATTTTTAATTTATTTTAAATTTGACTGAAAATATTTTAAGATATAGAAATACAATATATGATTTATATAAAAATACACAGTAGGAAAAAAAATAGAAAAAATTTTATGTATTGGAAATATAAAATAATTTTACATTGACATTCAATTAAGAAATATCATATCAGATAAGTTTGTTGAATTTTATAATAATAATTATCTTAAAAGTCATATTAATAATAACTTATGATTGAATGATAATACAAAATTATTATACATTATTAAGACATCATCGTTTAATTAAAAAAAATATAATAATTGAAACTAAAAAATATACTTAAATTATAAAGTAGTGAATTAATTCAATTATATATACCTTTTAGAAAGAACAAAAGATATCTTAAGTTAATTCACCTTTAGATTACTTTAAAGTGTGTTATTCTTAATAAAATTTAACACATAGGGTTGACGCATGGATGCACCGGCGGAGCTACATGTATATGAGGGTGGGCAGCTGCACCCCCTCATTTCAATAAAATCACTAGTATTTGTCCTAAAATATTATATCTTATACTCCATAATTTAATATTTTACACCCTCTAATTTTATGTATTTGAAATTCCTTACATGTTCACATGTAAGAATAAGTAAATATACCATCTTATTTTAATAAAATGCAAAAAAAATATCATATTTTGCACCCCATAATTTTATATTTTGAACCCCTTAATTTTATGTATTTGAATCTCCTTACCAGTTTACATGTAAGAGTAAATAAATGCACCCTCTTTTTTAATAAAATGAAAATATTTATATTAAAACTTCATATTTTGTTTATCTTATCTTCCTATTTGAATCCAACTATTCCATATAATAATGACAATTATCAATTTTTATTTTTTATATAAATTGCCCTCACTGATCCAAGGTCCTAAATCCGCCACTGCATGGATGTATGACCTAATTGCATTTTCAAGTGAAAAATAACTTATTTAATAGGAGAATCTCTGTATGATTTTCTCAATGTGCAAATTTTTTTTTACTAACGACAACCGAATAATCGAGCTAAAAACTTGTGATCTTTGAGATAATACCAAGATAGTTTCTTAATATGATTTTTTTTTACACTTAACATTTTTTTTATTCCTATGAATAGAAGAAAGATGTGGAGGGTTTGCAACTAGTCATTATCATGTTCAACCACTTGAACTAAACTTAGTTTATATTTGGCATTAGAACCATTTATGAACTTGATTCATCCCATTTTTTTCTTCTTTCTTTTTCAAAACAAGAGTTGTTTTAGAGTTTCAAAATCTAATTAATATTTTTTTTATCTCAAATATACCATGATTTAATATCCATTATTAATAGTGCCAGCATTAAAGATTAATGTATTAATGCAGAGAAAAAGATTAAAGTATTAAACAAGTACATTAGAAAAAAAGGATGGAGAAAGTACTATTATTTAAGACCTAATTGTTTTTTTTTTGGATAAATTAAGACCTGATTGTTAGGTACTACTAGTATTTTTTTTTAAGGCGTTAGGTATTGTTATGCCCTTTTATTAAATTATTTTCTGGATTGAATCTTAATGATTTTGGAACCCATATGATAGGGCTTTTATACAGCGCGGTCATAAGAAATCATTGACTTAAATTTCGCATTTAATATTTATTTTCTATCAACGAGGAATACTTTTTGAATGTCAATTACAATTCACACTTACGTCAATAATTAGTCAAATTCAACTTCAATAAATTATTTATTGAAAAATAAAAAATATAAATTAGTCATTGAATATACAAAAAGTTCGATAAATTAATCTTATAATTAAATCTATGAGATAATTTTATTATTAAACTATAATATTCAATGACTAATTTAATAATATGTTATATTTTTAAAAAATTAATTTTTATTAATTTATAAAGTTTAGGAACTAATTTGTTATTGAATTATTTATAAGATTAATTTGTCACATACTTTTTACATATTTAAAGACTAAATTTTTGAATTTTTTATCTTTTAAAAATCAATTTATGAATGTTTCACACTTTCATAATGTATTTTGCTATTTACCCTCAATTGCTATTATTTGAAATTCAAGCTGCACCTATTGCTATCTGGGTTTTATTACGCTGCATGTGCCCTAATGTGCTAATTCTAGGGTGAGTATATGGATTGGGTCTAACTTGTGAGGTTTGCATTTTTCACGGGCCGGATCCACTTCGTGAAATTAAATAGGCTAATTTTGTAGTCTATGTCTGGCCCATTAAGCCCTCGGTTAAACAAGGCAATCCATGGAACTAATAAAAAACTTTAGAAACTTTTTTTTGAAAAAACGTACATTTGTCAAATAATTGGGATTTTGTTTTCCATTAAGCTAAGGTCAACAATAAGACTACATTAAAAGAATAAATATAATTATAAGCATTTAATTAAATATTAAATATTCAACTCTAAACGAAATATCAAACATTTTCAAGACTAATATATAGTACCTAATAACAAAACATCAAAATTTTAACACATCAAATCAAGTGTAAAGTGACTAAAATCAAAAGTTTGTTTGTTACACGAGTAGCTCACGGTTTCGTAGTTTAAGCCCATAAAGTCCTCAAGTTTCACATATTGGACCAAAAAGAGTTATTTTTTTCTAAACCATACACATTTTCAATACACTCTTCAAAAAGAGTGAATTAGCTAAACTACCCTTCTCTAAAATCTCAAATACGGATTGGCATTCTCGCACCATTCACTAAGAATTGCGGCCCTGCACTGAGTCTCCTCCTCTTCTCTTAAATCCGTTCTTCAATCTCTTCGTTCATCTCATCAATCTGCTTCCTCATTCCATTCGTTCATCTCATCAATCTGCTTCCTCATTCCGCCCTTCATCTCATTGGTTTTTCGTCGCTGTTGTGAGTACCGTTGTCGCCATTTTTTTGTCCCATATGTGTATTTTTTACTGTGTTAAACTCAATCTGTATAGTATTTTCGGATTGCCAATCCATAAAGATCATACAGATTGTCAATCCATGTGGGTTGTGATTTAAAAAATTGTATTAAAGGAATTGTATAATAGTTAAGTATTTAAATTTAAATTAATTTAAGGTGTAAGTTATTTAAATAATTTAAATTAATTGTTTCATATAAGGTGTAAGTTAACATTTGTCGGTATGGTTTTATCTTCAATTTAAGAGTACTTTGGTTAAGTTGCTGGTTGATCTGAAGTATTAGACTAATAGTTGGGCAAATTTTTAGATTATTGTTAGAACAAGAGGATTGCGTCCGAGTATAGGCAGAACTTTAGGTAGAGAGGTTAGTGGTGATGAAGAAGTAGATATTGTTGCTCACGAGACTCATGAGAAGCCTTACGTTACAGTTACGGAGGATGGAAGTGCTGATTCAGAGGATTTTCCAGGCGGGCCCCAAGATACATCAGTGTTGACATCATATGCTAATCATGTGGTAGCCAAAATGTGGGCAAGAGAGGTACTTATGTCTTTAACTATAACATATTTACATTTTTTGTCATTTTAATTTACCTAATTAATTATAATTATTTGTAGGAACATACTGAGTTGAAGTTGACTTCTTATGGGAGGATTGTGCAGAAATTTGGAAGGTTTGCACCTGAAATTGAAGGTTTAGTGAGTGGTATGTGCTTAAGCCCTCTGATTACAAGTTCATTAGATATAGGAGACATGAGACTTTTGTCTACTTTTGTGAAGAGATGACACAAGGAAACTAGGAGTGTTCATCTGCCTATAGGAGAAATGAGTATTACCCTTGATGATGTGACACTGTTGTTACATCTACTTATTATAGGTATCTTCCATACGTATGATGCAATAGACGTAGAGCGGAAAGTGGAGTTATGAGTTGAGTTGCTTAAAATAACTATAGAAAAATAATAGTTGCGAGACATTTATCGTATCAAATGTGATGCAAGGCAATGGATGCCAACACTTAGAGCATATTTGTTGCATCTAAAGACTATAAATGAAAAAAATAAAATAATTAAAATTGAAAGAACATAAATTTATAGAGACAAAAATTAAAAAAAATGAACTTGGTGAAAAATAATGAAAAAGTGCTAACCGGACAAAAAAAAAAAAAAACATATTTAAAGACAACAAAATATCGATTATTGAAGGCAGTGAAATGGGCTGGCTAGTGGCTGTAATGCCCAATTTGAATAGAAGGAGCAATCGCGGAGAGGTTGCAGTCGGCGACGAAGGAAGCGGGGTTACTCTCCGGACGAGAAAATGAGGGATGATGGGTTCTTCCTCTTCTGCTTCGTGATCCGATCCTGTTTTGAATGTGGTGGGTGTGTAGATTCTCATTCTTCTTTGCACTTGTTTCAATTTCAAATGACGAAAAATCCTTCTTTCTTTCATGGGTAGATTTTGTTAATGTTCTGTAATCCAACACTGATATTAGGCCGCATTTGGGGGTGGCGTTTTCTTCAATGTGATTTTGGTGTGTACCTCTTCATTTTATGAGAAGACCACTAATTTCGATTACCAATTTAACAATAATGAAAGGGTCCCGTGATTTTTATATCCTGAAATACTGGCAAAACTTAACGTTCTCTTTAACTCAATTCTGGTTTTGTTAGCAGGAAAATATCTACATTCTACGGTTCGACTTTATGTTTTTATTTTTGATAATTTCTCGTTGGGAAAATTATTAGGTTGTCTTGGACAACCATGGTCCCTGCTAATCTTTATATGAGACTTAATAGTATTGTCAAGGTTTTAAATATTGGTCGCGGTGGCATTGCAGTTTGTCGTATTTATTAATATTGCAGCAAATTGAGGCCAAATGCAACCGATGCAGTCGTGGACAGTTAAAAACCTTGATGTTACGGCTCAAATCACTGTCGCGGACCGTTTTTTAAAACCTCGAGTGTTGTTAATTTTTCCTCGTAAGTTGTAAAATTTGAATGTGTTCTATACACATTAGTTAGGACCATGAATAGGTGGTGGTTCAAATCCACCTAATAGTTTATCGTTTCCTAATTTTGACTTCTAGGTTTGAGAGTGATATTGGTCTTGTTTGTTACAGTTTTGGATGTTTTCTATGTTTTGAAGGATGTGTTTTTCATGGTCTCTTTTAAATAAATATATTATTCTTTTAAGTAACAAATTTGAAACATGAAATGAACCTGTTATGATTTCATTGGACATTTACGTGCGAGATAATGCGATGTGGAGAATCAATTTCAAAACAACTTCAATTGTTTGAACCAATGATAATGGCTTTACGGTGATTAGGTAGTTAGTTAGATTGTTATATTGGGCACAATAATTCGTGAACGTGTGGTTGTAGTTGGGTGAGGGAAGGCTTTTGTTACATAGGGCGGCTTGAGATGCTTGTTGACAATGCTAGGTTGTGGGTTAAGTTGCGTTGAGGTGAGCTTGGTTGCTGTCATGGTTCTGAATAGGTGTGTTGGGCTGGGTTTACATCTTGGGTAGTTGAGGTTCTTCGTTGGTTGTTTTGTTATAGTGAAGGGGATGAATATTGGTGACTACTACTAAGTGCTCCATATCCAACACATGGCTTTCATTGCACCATATTAAATGAGTCACCAAACAACAGGCCCTAAACCTAACTATCAAACAAGAAGTCTAAAACAAAGAAGGGGAACTGAAAGGAAAAATTGAAGGAGGGTTTGAAAGGAAACAGCATCAGAGTGTGAATCATTTCATTATCAATTTACCATCTAGAGCTTCTTCTAACACATAGGCTTCATTCTAAATCTGTTTCATCAATCCCTGCATATGCTTTCTCCATTATCATCCAGTGTTAACAAAACAAATCCTTTCTCCCATGAAATTAGCTCCTGTATCATTTGTTTCCTTCTAGGACAAGGTGGGTAAGCTTACACAGCCAAGTACTCTTGCTTTTGGAGAATCCATAGCTATTGAATCTTGTGTTAGATCACAGAGGTGTGGGAATGAATGAAGTGAATGAATTGAAATGACCATTTTATTTAACTGAAAATGGTAGTTTTCAATGTTAGCCAAACATTAGGAGTTAGGTGTGAAAGGTCTATATTACAAGGGGTAAAGTGCATATTCCTCTTATGATTTTGATTTCAACTTTTCAATACCATCTTGGAGCCTAATTCCCTTTCAATGTTTTATTTGTCTGTAGGAACAAGAAAGATCATCTTTAATGATTTGTTAGTAGTGAGAAGACCTCAAAGCTCTTATACCAAACATTTACGAGGTATGCGATTTTAGTTTTGACATTCATAGTTATTTGTTCTTTGTTTCCCTGTTTCTTGGAACACCTAATGTAGGATGCATAGTGTTGATGAGATGGGAAACCGAGTATAGCCTCCAACTTTCCAATTTGTTATAGAAGGGTTTAAGCAAGAAAATTGAGAGTATATTTTTGTGGGGATATGCGTTGTTTGCATATTTTGGTCTTTGTAGAGAAAACAAGATTTATAAGTTTGTTTGAGGTTAATTTTTAGTTGCTGTGGGATTAAAGTCTTCACGATTTAATTAAAGCTCAAGATTTTATTTTCTTTCCCTTATACATTGATGTCATATTTTATTTTCAATTCCATCCGTTTACCTGACGCAGCACTAGTCTCTCCATCTATGATGCATGGGCACTGCTAAATAATTGTTTTACTGATACCAGCTCATCACTAGAGGGTGTCTATAGTTTTTATGGACTTCATACTTGAATTTAAGTTTTGGATTAAAATTTTTTAAGGTCACTTTTAGGTGAAACTTACTGTCTTAGACAGGGTTTTACATTTCAGTTTTGGATGTTGTTAGAATACTATAATACATATAATAGAATAAGTCCCACATCATGTATATTGCATAATGATTTTTTGTACAGTTTAATATAAATCACTCCCTGTGTGATCATATAAGACACACAATTCTCCAATCTCAAGTTGGTACCAGAGCTCTTTATTCTGGGCCTTCGCTTCCGCAAAACCCTAAGCCCACTGCTTAGGTGTTATCTGCTTCCTTGCCGTGCGTCCTTCCGGCAAGCCCTCGTTCGTCGTGCGTCCTTCCGACGAGCACTCATCCACCGTGCGTCCTTCCGGCGAGTCCTTCACTGCCGTGTGTCCTTTCCGGCTTGTTCTCGTTCACCTCCTTGCCGTGAGACTCTCCAAGCTCTCTTCCGGAAGATGCATCCTTCATCCCCTGTTCCTCGTACTGGCCCAACCTTGGATCCTGATAATCATGTTGCTTGTCTTTCACAATCTTTACTTGGACCTTGGATTATTGACTCTGGAGCCACTAATCACCTGTGTGGTAATAGAGATCTTTTTTCCTCTCTTACTTTTTCTCCTAACTTACCTTTTATTACTCTTGCTGATGGCACCAAGGCCATGGTTCGTGGTATTGGCCAAGCATGCCTCACTCCTTCCCTTACCTTGACTTCTGTTTATTTTATCCCTGGCATCCCATTTAATTTGATATCTGTTAGCCAACTAATTCGTTCCCTTTCTTGCATTGTTACTTTCACTAAAAAGTCTGTGTCTATGTAGGATTCGGGTACGGGGAGGACGATTGGCATGGGACATGAGTCACGGGGTCTCTATTACTTGGCTGAGTCACGATCTCCTGTTGCTTGTTCTCTCTCAGAGTCACCAGAGCTAATCCATAGTCGCATGGGTCATCCGAGTCTTTCCAAGCTTCAGCGCATGGTTCCTTTTCTTTCCAGTCTTCAGTCCTTAGATTGTCAGTCCTG
>PYAF01005688.1:399521-424992 GCA_007407185.1 Glycine tomentella
CTAGTGCAGAGGCTGAGTATCGTGCAATGGGTGTCGCTGCCTGTGAGCTCATCTGGTTAAAGCAGTTGATTAAGGAGCTTCATCTTTGTGCACAACGACAGCCCATGACTCTTATTTGTGACAATCAAGCCGCTCTACATATATCCTCTAATCCTGTTTTTCATGAGAGGACCAAACATATAGAAATCGATTGTCACTTTATTCGAGAAAAGATTCAGTCAGGGAAAATTCAAACAACATTTGTCAACTCCAACGATCAACTCGCAGATATCTTCACCAAAGCTCTTAGGGGTCCTCGGGTTGAATATATATGTAACAAGCTGTGTGCTCACAATATATACGCACCAGCTTGAGGGAGAGTGTTAGAATACTATAATACATATAATAGAATAAGTCCCACATCATGTATATTGCATAATGGTTTTTTGTACAGTTTAATATAAATCACTCTCTGCGTGATCATATAAGACACACAATTCTCCAATCTCAAGTGATGTATTTGTAACCACAGCAAAGTTGCAACATTTTCTTGCAATTATCCTCAATTTCTACTATAGCAATGAGATATCAGCTACAATTTGTAACCTTGGTCTCAAATCCTATTTAACCAAAATATTTAAATTCCATTCCAACCATAGATGAACGGGCAAAGTGATATGCAAGTCCAATCCATTGATCATGGGCTGGGCTATGACAGAGGAGTTGAGGTTTTATGTGAGGTAGAAAAATAAAATATTCAAGAGGGTGCCACATCAGCCGGCTAGTTACAGGGTAAAGTTTCGTATATGGAGGAGGTCACTACCTGTTATATTGGGGGGTGGGGAGTAAGGAGAGTATTTACTGCTAGTGTAATTTGGAGCTTCTTCTTTGTGACACTTCTATTTTCTTTTGGTGATCCTGTGCATTATCTGGGATTGCTTCAGTTTCTGGGTTATTAAGATAATCATTGTTCTGGTTTGGGTATCTTTTTGTGTCTCCTATTTCTGTTTGCATCACAAAGTCCAAAAGTAACACCTCTCTAAAAAGATATTTTATGTGTACTATCTGATGCAGCTTATCACAACTCACAAGTACTGCAAACAAGCACAATGTGATCCATTTGATTGTAGTTGTTAGTTTGCTACAGGCTACAGTACTCTAGGATTTAGGACATGCTTAGAAAGAAATGCATCAAACTAGTAGTTATGCAAAATTGTAAATTAGCCTACTACATCTCCAAATGCTGATTGGATGCTATACTATGTTTACCCTGTGCTGTAATTGTTCTGATTTTGTTTCTTTTCTGGACAATGACAGTGATTAACAATATTTGTCTTTGGGAATATGCATGGATTCTCCCCTGTTGATGGTTTCGTGGAGATAAGCAACGGCTTGGCAGAAATGATTAAATACGTGGCTAATGAACCGTCTGCTGGTCTCTTCTTTATCCAACATCACACCCAAAAAGCAGTGTCCAATGTCATCAAACTGAAGAACAACATTATTGACAAGTCTCATGAAACAACTTTGCACACCGAAGATTTGGAGGACTCCGACTCAATGGTGAGATCAATGAAAGAGTGTGGATTCCCCATAGCTGATGAGATAATTGGAGACATCAAAAAATCCCTGGTAATGATGACAACCAAGCATCCAAAAGGAAGGCTAATCCATCTGTCGACATCATATTTTCAGACTGACAGCTAACTCTGCAGTTTATTCCCAGGAGGGAAGTGAAATAAGGGGTAACTATTTTTCAAGTGTTTTCAGCTTTTCAAAACAGAAGACTAACAGCCTCAAGTGGCCACAACTTGATTCTACGGGATCGGTAAGGTCCAACCTGAGAAGCCGCAGATGTACTGTAGCATGTCATTGCCAGACACGTCTGCAAATACTACTAGTGCATCTTCACAAACTGACAAGCAGCCCCTATCAAGCCAGGTTGAAGGTGAATCTCAGCCTGAACCAAGTGATATTGGGAATAAGTTATTGTCACTATCAGAAAAAATTGATGACTCCAAAGCTAGTAAACAAGCTAAGCTGGAAGAGTAGCTTGAAGGAACTAGCAACCATGGAGAGAATTGCCTACCAGGTGATGAGAAGAGGCTCTGAGAAAATGAAAATTTTCATTTGTCTGGGAAAATTTTTATAGGATTTATTTTTATGCAGCTTGCTTTTATTTGAGAAAATGCTTTGGGCTGTATATAATTTGTGTAGTATCTAATTAATTGTTGGAGTAGCTAGTATAACATAAAAAAATGGCAATGCTGTCAAATGTAAGTAAATATGCAATCGAAAGAACCACGTTATGACTGACCGACATACATACATACAGAGAGAGAGAGAGAGAAAGGAGGGATCAACTTATTATAAAAACACAGTTTTTACTTTGTATGAGTATGAGTGTGTTAGCAAGATATATCATTGGTGTATTTTAGGATAATATGTAGTTATAGCTTGATAACACAGTCATATTAAAAAATAAGAGCATATGTGTTAGTAGACATATACATACACACACATATATATATATATATATATATATATATATATATATATGTGTGTGTGTATCTGTGTGGGGGTGTATATGAGGAAAAATCAAATTATACTATTGTAACTTTGACAACTATTATACTATTTTATAATATGTAGATATAATTTAGTAGTTAGATTAATAAAAATTATATTTTATATCAAGTTACAAAAATGGTATAATAGTTGTTAAAGTTATACCAATGTAATTTGATCTCTTCTTTCTTGAGAAAGATCAAATTATACTGATGTAACTTTGATAACTATTACACCATTTTATAATTTTCAACATGATAATATTTTTTTAAAACACATCATTGATTGAAAGTTCTTTAACAAAATTTGGCACAAACGATCTTAGTAATATCTAGATATAATTTAAGGGTTGGATCAATCAAAATCACTTGTATATCAAGTCATAAAAATGGTATATTCATTGTTAAAGTTACACCGATGTATTTTGATCTCTTTATATATATATATAGTCTAGATAAGATATTAGTTTTATCTTATATTTATAGCGTATATGTAAGATAAAATAAAGAGTGATTATATATTTGACAACAAAAAATTTCAAACACCCAATCAACAATTCTCTTCTCAACCATGTTAGTATAAGAATCTGTTTGATTCGTTAAAACTTATGGTACTAAATATAATAAATAATTAGATTATTATTATTATTATTATTATTATTATTATTATTATTATTATTATTATTATTATTATTATTATTATTATTATTACGTTTTTCTAATATGTGCATGTTAGGGCTCATTAATTATCCACTTACAACTAACTTTGATTAGCTCATTAATTATGTATTCTTGAAAAAAATCGTTATTTCTCTAATTTATTTTATAGACTCACTTGTTTATAATCTCTCTGGTGAAATATGATAATTAATTGTTTCTAGTTCACTGTATGTCAGGACATAAAATGGAGTATAGTTTTAAAACATTTATTTTCAAAAAATTTAATTCATAATAGATGTTTCTATAAGAAAATGAAAGAAATATACATGGAGATTTACTTTTCATTTTTTGTTTTGTACTTTTTATTAAAGTCGTGAAGCAATTAACGACTTCGTTTAATTTTTCTCCTTAATTTCATAAACTTCATTTATTGCTTCAATCATGTATAAAAAATTGGCAATATGTATAAAAAAAAAAGTTACTGCTTCAACAGTATATTGTTTTAGCTTTACTAATAATATAAAAAAAATCATATAGAGCATTTTGTTTACGTTGAGTTTTCGAATATTTTGTTCTGTGGGTCTTAATCTCTCTTTATATTATTAGTAAGTTTGTGCAACACTAATTGATTTTTCAGCGGAAAGAGAGAAATAAGAGAGTTTTTTTTTTTTTTTTCTTTCAAGAACACCAAATTAATGAGATAATTAAAGTTAGTTGTAAGTGGATAATTAATGAATCTTAACTTGTGCAAAGTGTAGTTGTTGTTAATTACATTGACCCCTTCTAACACCTCATGGTTTCATTTGTTGTCCTAAAAAGAATAAGAATAAAAAGTTAGAAAATTGTTATTCCGTAATTGCCCATAGCATTAAAGGAGCACTCTCAAAGGATTTGGGAAGCCTTTGTTACAATTTACAATTACAATCTAAATTACATTAGGGTTGAACCAATGGCGAGAGAGATAGTGACTTGGTTTAGGGAATCCCTTTTGAATCCCTTTCAATTTGAAGGAAGGCAAGTAATTACACTTAGTCACTTACACTTGGTTTAAGGCTTTGACTGCACGAAGGTTCCAGTGTTTGAATATTGAAGGGTTCACGGCTGAGAAGAACCTACCAACAAAAAAATTAAGGTTGTTGGATTCGATTTGAAGGGTGTCTACCAGTTGCACTTTGCTCATCTTAAATTTCCTAAAAGGTTTGTTGAGTTTTTTTAAGGGTTTTGTTTGTTCTGTTGTTGGTTTAAGAGGGGGATCACTGCAATATTTTATAATTTTTTGTCATTATGGAGCACAATTAAGTTTATTTTGTTTGTTTGTTGTGGACCACATGTTATAGGATAGATCACACGTTAAATTTTACAATTGTATCTCTTACTGATCCTGTTAGTGTGCCTGCAACCAATATGGTGATGTTCATGTTAGTGAAATAGTGAAGGAAGTTAGGAATGAACATGTGCCTAATGTTTATGTTGACATTTTATTTCATACTGACAATGTTTTGGGGATGATAAAGATGTGCCATTTTCTGGAGAGAAAAATGTATATGAAAATATTCTTGATATGCATGAAGAATATGACATTCTCAATCCTAGTGCATGTGTTGATGAAGTTTATGTCAGTGAGAGGAGACTATGCTTGTTGGTTTTGATAACGGTTTGTCTAGGAGTGAAGATGAGCCATTAGATGAGGATGGACATGACGATGAAGATTATGAAAATGAAGACATTAGTGACTTTGAGGAGACAATAGATGTCATTGAAAATGACCATTCAGACGATGATATTGAAGAAATTTATGTGGACTAGGGAATTAAGGGACAATGATTTAAGAAGAAGCCGAATAGAAAGGTGAAGCTTGCTAAGGATCTATTATTCTTATTCTTATTATTGTTATTGTTATTATAATTATTATTATTACTATTGATATTGTTATCAGCGGAAACACACAACACCTGTATATCTTCATTTCTATTTCACTAAAGTATTTTTATGATGCCAAATTTAATATATTATAACATTTTTTCTTATTAATATGAGGATGTGTATATTAATTTTGTTCTAAATATATATTTGCATGTTACTTAATTTATCGATATCACATATAATTAGTATATCACTTGAACATGTGTAAATTGTCAGAATTTTCTTGTTAATTCTTGTGGGTTACAATTAATTGAATATATATTTTTTATAAAAAGAAGATTAATATTATGATCTATTTGATGATACTTAAACCCATTAATAATGTGATTAATTATTTACAGGTTTTGGATACTTAATTTTGATTAGTATGAAAAAATAGTGCAGGTCTACCCACTGGGTCCAAAATGGAAGATGTCTAGGGTTAATAAATAGCAAGGGTAGTCCATTTTGCTGTCATGTTATTAGTTGCTCTCTAGGGTTTTTCCTATTGAAAACTCTAAGTTTGGAGCGGGTGATTAGGCAAAGGAAGGCTTGCTTTTGGGTTTTAGGAGATCATGTTAAGCATAGACAATTCTCATATTCTTGATTATGTCTTCAACAAGTAAGTGTTAATTGGTGTTCTAAATTCATATAAATTTATTCTTAGTAAATTTATTTATCTTACATTTGTTATTAGAGCCAACTTTTATATGATTTAGAACCTGATTGTTTATTATTATTGTATGTTCTTATGATTTTGATTGTTACTGCGCATTCATATTGGTTATACGATCACTATCAATTCATTAATTGTTAATTGCAATTGAATGAATATTGGATATTACTGTTTTTGTGTTGTTCCATTACTATTTGTGTTTGCGATTAAGTTTGGGGTGAATTTTTCAATTGTGGTATCTTCAACAATTATAAATCGATTTGCGCTGTTCCATATGTCTCAATTGATGTCTCCACAATTCTCACGCTGTAAGGGTTTTAATTGTTTAGGTGAATAGTTTAAACGTTTAATTGAATTGATGCCCCTACAATTTTTGTTCCCGTTAATATAATATTGTATTATGTACGCATTCTGTTATATATTAATATAGAAAACTAGATTTATTACTTGTGTGTTTTCAAACACGATAATATTATGTTACGTAAGTTATTTGATCTTTTTCAATTCAAGCTAGTTGTGGTACATTTATAAAATATTATTTTTTCTATTTGTTACTGAATGCACATTGAGTTTTGGTGCTGAACCTGTCGTGCGCAATTTGTTTTATGATGCATATAGGGTTTTTGTGCTTTAAGAAAGGTATTTGTGCTTTTAGTGTAAGGAAAAGTGGCATAAGAAAATTGATTATGGAAAGTTCAAGGCTTTGCTACAAAACAAGCAAAAATCAAGATGTAATAACTTAGCTTTTGTGTGTCTTGAGTCTAATCTTGTTAATGTTTCTATAGATTCTTGGTGGCTTGATAGTGGTTCAACAATCCATATTGTTGTGTCTTTTTCAAGGGTTCAAACCCTCGAGGGAGCCTAGTTTGAGGGGAAGCAAGCTAAAAGTAGGAAATGATCTTGAAGTGTGCGTAGACAAAGTGGGAAATGTCAACCTAGTTTTAGCTTCTGGATTTGAATTGGTTTTGAAGAATATCTTTGTTAGAAAAATAGAGAATAGTAAATAGCACAGAACAGAACAAGAAGAAAATGAACTAATGGAAACTTTGTTGTGCCGTGGAAAACCACTACCCTGAAAGCAAAATTCGGCTAGACCTCGGTGCAATCCAAAATGCCGATTGCTTCCCAAGGTTAACACAACAAGCCTATGAACACGTGCACTCGTGGCCTTAGGATATGGATATCACAGAACAATTGCCCAACTCTTTTTAACTTGTCAAAACAGAAAGAAAATAATAAGCAAAACAGAACAACAGAAAAGGAAGTGCAAAAACCAGAACAGCAGAGTAATTTTTCTGCTCTGCTCCTTCAACCGTGTGCAACCCCTTTTTAAATAGAATAATGGACTAAAACAGTTTCCCTCATTTTCTATAACAGCTCCATTAATCCCTTAAAATTTGCCTCACCACTAAAAGCCTTTTAATGCATTCAACAAATGCTAATAAAATGGATGTTTAAAAACTGATTTTATTAACTAATAAAGAGCATTTAAAGAAATTAAAAGGCAGAAAAAATGCTTCTGTTTTCCATTTTTCAACAATCTTTTATGTACATTCCTTTAGGAGAAATTTGATTTTTGTTTCTTGTTTAGACAAACTTGGTATAGTTTTACTTTTGGTGATAGGAAATAAATTTGATGTTGAACTCCCAAGCTCTTGTTACCTCTTCTACTATGCAAGTAGAGTTTATTGCTTGTTTTGTTGCCGTTACTCATGTTGTTTGGTTGACGAGTCTTATGACACGACTTCGCATTAAGGACTTCATTGCTAGGCCCTTGAAGATTTTTTGTGATAACAACACTATTATGTTTTATTATATAGAGAATAATAAGACTTCTAAAGGATCTAAGCACTTGAAGTTGAAGTACCTGATTGTTAGATAGAGACCTTGTGAAAGATGGTTCCATAGTGGTAGAGCATGTGGACACATAGGATGATCCCTTGACCAATGTCCTAAGAATGAGATTGAGCAAGCAGAGATGAACAATAGACATTTTGGGAGTTCTTTAGGCAACCTCATGTATGCTCAGGTAAGAACTAGGCTCGATATTCATAGAGAGAGTTCTTGGTAGATACTAGTCAAACCTTGGGAATAATCATTGGATAGTTGCCAAGAAAGTGATGAGGACTTGCAGAAGGCTAAAGAGTATATGCTTGTGTATAGGAGATTTGACAACTTGGAGGTCATGGGGTACATAGATTTTGATCTTTGTGAGTGCCCTAATGATAGGAGATTGACTTCTGGAATACATCTTTATGATGGCTAGGGGTGCGATATCCTAGAAGAGTAAGAAACAAACTCTTGGTGCCTCTTCTACTATGCAGGCATAGTTCATTGCTTGTTTTGTTGACGATACTCATGGTGTTTGTTTGAAGAGTCTTATGACAGGACTTCACATTGTGAACTCCATTGCTAAGCTCTGAAGATTTTATGTGATAACAACGATGTTGTGTTTTATACAAGAATAATAAGACTTCTAAAGGATCTAAGCACTTGGAGTTGAAGTACCTGATTGTTAGAGATATTGTGAAAAGATGGTTCCATAGTGGTAGAACATGTGGACACAAATTCCATGTTGGTTGATCCCTTGACCAAGGGACTCAGGCCTGTTGTTTTCAAAATACATGTTGAAAACATTGGCATTGTTAGTTCTTTGATATGCTTGGTTAGTGGGAGCTTTAGATTTATGTTATTTTTTTTTCATGTTGTTGGATCCTTATTTTGAATTTTGGGAAATGATGTATTGATGACATTTTACATTTTATTTGATGAATAAATGATGAGATGAATTTCATTATTGTATGTGTATATCAAATGAAATAATTATTAAAGCTCTATGTCATTGGGACCACTGCACTGATGGTTGACACCAGAATTGAAGTTAAGGCATAATGATATTAAAGATTAATGCCGTTAGGATCACTGTGCCATTAATTGACACTAAGATTGGAGTTGTGGCATGATGGTTTCTTGATAAACCATGTAATTTCTCTGGCTTTCAAGCACTTGAGAGAAAGTGAGGACTGACGAGGAAAAGGATGGTATCACCTTTTGTTGGATTTTAAGGAAGCTGCAAGAAGAATTGAAGCAAGGATAACTTGGAGTTTTAGCTTTTTACATGCCTAATCATTGATGAGAATTGTAATTGTCTAAGTGGCTCAAGTTATTTCCTTATGATCCTTCATGCATTTGCATTATCATTCTCATACATACATATCTTTGATTATAAAACTAAAATGGTTAAATGGTTTTTCAAAACT
The DNA here is from genome assembly GCA_007407185.1 of Glycine tomentella. Taxonomy (NCBI): domain Eukaryota; kingdom Viridiplantae; phylum Streptophyta; class Magnoliopsida; order Fabales; family Fabaceae; genus Glycine; species Glycine tomentella. The sequence goes on from PYAF01005688.1 coordinate 408,566, forward strand.
CAAGTTCTCATGGTTGAAGTTTTTAAAATAAAAAAAATTCACTGTTTTAATCGATTACCTGCTTATGTAATCGATTACATGTTTTTTGTTTTAAATATGGAAAGCCATGAAGAACAGATTAATCGATTACCATTTGTTGTAATCGATTACATAGTGTTAAATAAAAACCATGCATTGCTGCTTTAATCGATTGCCATTTATTGTAATTGATTACATAGGCTTTATCTGGAAAACATGTTGTGCTGCTTTAATTGATTACCATGATTCGTAACGATTACATAAGTCTTTTGAACCTTTATGTCTTGCTGCTTTAATCGATTTTGTGACGATATAATCGATTATTATGTTCATAAATATTTTTCCAGAAATCTTAAGAACAGTTTAATCGATTAGATGGTGTATTAATCAATTACATTTGATGAATTAATCGATTACACTAACAATTTAATCGATTACAGTCTGTTAAATAAGCTTTTCTATAAATAGCTTGTGAGTTTGTTGATTGAAAAATACGAGAAATCATTTCTACGAAATACCCATTACTCACAAAGCTTTAGATTCTCTGAAAGAACTTATTTTGAGTGAAAAACATCTTCATCCAAACACAAAAGTCCCTATTGATTGGTGATGAAGATCTAAGCATGATTTACAAACAAAGCTTTTCAAGAAAGCATTTTCTACTGTTATGCATTCAATCTCTGTTTGATTGTCTGTGTTCATCTCATTCATTTGCAAAGGATCATGAGGTGATATATTTCTTGAACCTTAGACTGTGTTAGTTCTATTGCTTGTTTAAGATTTTGAGTTGATTTCTCAAAGCAAATAGTTTTTTTAAAGCTGATTCTGGAGAAAGGTTCTCTAGAGGGTAGAACTGAGTAGTGTTCTCAGATTCTAGATCTTAGAAATCTATAGGTTTAGATTTTGTATCTTTGTCTAGAGTTGACAAGGAAGATCTGTTGTAAAAGCTTGTAAAGAACAATATTTGTTTAGTGAAATCTCTAACCAAGAGTTGGTTGGAAGTAACTGGATGTAGCCTTCAAGGTTGTGAGGTGAACCAGTATAAATTGTTGGTTTTTTATTCTAATTATGTTCATTTCTCATTGTTTGAATTTGGGTGATCAAGAAATTATCAACAAGGTTTATTTTTTGGCATTACTTGAATCTCAAGAGTGATTTTGATTGGAATAAAGATTTTGTTTTAAAAAGATTTTAAGTGATACAATCCTTCTTACAAATTCCGCAAATTGTTTTAAGAAAAAATTTAAGTTTCTAATATAAAGCAATTCATCCCCCTCTTGGTTTATTTGATTAGCTTTCATTGTATTTCCAATTGGTATCAAGAGCTGGTTCTTGAAAGTTATTCAAGATCACTTTACTTTCAAAGAAAATGAACACAAATCAAATAACTTTTAGAGAGGGAGCTTCTCTCAATCGTCCACTGATGTTTAAGGGTGAGCATTTTAGTTTTTGGAAAAACAAAATGTAAATCTTTATCTAATCCAATGATCTTGGAGCTTGCAATGCCATTGAGAAAGGTCATTCAGTTCCAATGAAAATAGTTGATAACAAATTGATTCCCAAAGAATGGGATGAGATGTCAGATGCAGAAAAAAGAGTTGTCCAATATGATTTTAAAGCTAAAAACATGATTACATTTGCTTTGTCTTCTGATGAATTTTTTAGAACTGTGAGATGCAGAAGTGAAAAAGAAGTGTGGGAGATGTTGGAGGTAACTCATGAAGGAACAAACGAAGTAAGAAGATCAAGGAAGCATGCCTTGATTCATGAATATGAGATATTCAAGATGAGCAATACTGAAAACATATCTCAGCTGCAAACAAGATTCACACATATTGTCAACCATCTTTTTGGTCTTGGCAAGACATTTGATACTGAAGAATTGAACATCAAGATACTAAAATGTCTAAAAAGACCTTGGCAACCAAAAGTCACAACAATCAAGGAATCCAAAGATTTATCCAAAATGTCCATGACTGCACTATTTGGTAAACTACTTGAATATGAGCTTGAAATGTCACAATTAACCAATGCAGAAGATGCAGAAAAGAAACATAAAGCATAGCTTTGAAGGCTGCATCCTCTAAAGTTGAGAAAAAAGAAGATTCAAGTGAAGAAGATGAAGATGACAACATGAATCTTATTGTGAAAAAGTTCAGCAAATTCATGAGAAGGAACAAGAACAAAAAGTTCACAAAGTTCAACAAGAAAAATGACAACAACAACAACAACACCTCTATCAACTTTACTTGCTTTGAATGTGGAAAGCCTGGACACATCAAATCTGAATGTCCAATATTTTTAAAGAAACAACAAAGTGAGAGGAAGATAAAAAGGGAAGGAAGGACAAAAAAGGCATACATTGCATGGGAGGACAATGAATCAACTACTTCCGGTTCAGCTAGTGAAGAGGAGGAAGAATCTAATGTTTGTCTCACATCCACAATAAGTGATGATGAAAACTACTCAAGTGCTGAATTTAAGGTAAATTATGAATATGATAATATAGTTGATGCCTTCCATGAAATGCATAAAGAAGCACAAAAGCTAGCTAAAGCTAATAACAAGTTTAATGGAGATCTAAGGTGGCACATCACCAAAATTGCAGAAATGCAAAATGAATTTTGTAAAATGAAAGAAGAAAATGATAAACTTTTTTCAAGTTACAAAGTTAATGGGTGCACATATCTTCTTCTTTTAAGCTAGACAAATACAATATGTTACAAAAGGAATTTGATGAATATAAAAGGATTTAAGGAGAAAAATATATGTTGTTACTTTCTAAAAATAGTGATTTGATTGATCTCTTGAGAAAGCTTTTTAAAGGAAAATGCAACTTAGCCTAAATGATAAGTGTGCAGAAATATGCTGGAGATACTTCTGGTTTAGGCTACAAAAAGGGTTCAAAATCTTTTGGCAAAACCTTATTCTTATTTGTGCCACAAAAACAGAAGAATCAAAGGAATTTGAATAATTCAAAGATCAATCAAAATACTTACTTTAGAAATTCATCAAAATCTATAATTTGCAACTATTGTATGAAGAGAGGTCATATATCTTTTAAATGCTATGCTAGGAAGTATTATGTGCCTAATGGAGAATATATTTGGGTGCAAAAGAAGAAGAAAGTAGCTAACCCCTATGGACCCAACCTAAATTGGGTACCTTTCTTTGCTACTTGATTTAAATTTTGCAGGTGTGTCTAAGAGCAAGAGAATCAATATGGTATCTTGACAGTGGCTGCTCTAGGCACATGAGTGGTGACATATCCATGCTAACAAATGTCATATTAAAAGATGAAGGTTATCTCACTTATGGAGATAATAACAAAGGCAAGATAATTGGAGAAGGAAACATAGGAGATAGCCTAAAGACAATGATCAAAAATGTCTTGTACGTTGATGGCTTGAAACATAATCTCCTAAGCATAAGCCAACTATGTGACAAAGGGTTCAAAGTTTCCTTCAACAACGATTGCTGCCTGACTTGTGATAGTCAAAGTGGTGAAGTTATCCATGTTGGCAAAAGAAAGGGTAACATTTACGTTTTATCCATTAATCATGCATTCATACATAATACTAGCTGCCTTATAAGTAAAGTTGATGAAACTTGGTTATGGCATAGAAGAGCTAGTCACATAAATATGCATCATATGAACAAGCTTGTAAGAAAGGACTTAGTAATAGGATTGCCTAAGCTTAAGTTTGAAAAGGATAAAATATGTGAAGCTTGTCAAAGAGGTAAACAAACTAAAAATTATTTTCAAAGTAAAAATGTTGTTTCTACCTCTAGACCTCTTGAGTTGCTTCATATGGATTTATTTGGTCCTTTTATAACTATGAGCTTGGGAGGTAATTTCTATAGGCTTGTTATTGTAGATGATTACTTAAGATATACATGGACTTTATTCATAAGATCTAAGAGTGATGCATTCATAGCTTTTAGAAAATTGGCCAAGATAATTCAAAATGAAAAAGCTTGCAATATTGTTTTAGTTAGAAGTGATCATGGTGGAGAATTCCAAAATGAACATTTTGAAAAGTTTTGTGAAGAACTTGGTATTAACCACAATTTTTCAACTCCAAGAACACTTAACAAAATAGTGTTGTGGAGAGGAAAAATAGATCACTTGAGGAAGGTGCAAGAACACTTCTAAATGAAACAAACATGTCTAAGCACTTTTGGGTAGATGCTGTAAGTACGGTTTGTTATACTTTGAATAGGATCCTCATAAGGCCCTTTCTGAAGAAAACCCCTTATGAACTATACAAAGGAAGGAAACCAAACATATCTCATCTTAGAGTCTTTGGCTGCAAGTGTTTTGTTTTAAATAATGGTAAAGACTCTCTTGGTAAATTTGATTCTAAAGCTGATGAAGCAATTTTTCTTGGTTATTCTTCACATAGTAAAGCTTATAGGATCTTTAATAAAAGAACATTATGTGTTGTGGAATCTGTTCATGTTATATGTGATGAAACTAATCCTTCCAAGGAGAATTTGGAGTATGATAATAATGCAAAACAATATGAAGAATTTCAGCAATCTATTGACTTGAATGAAAAAGGAAAAGTTGAACCAAATAATGAGATGGAACATTCAATTCCTTTACAAAAGCACAAAGATTGGAGAACAACCAAAGATCTTTCACTTGACAACATAATTGGTGAAGTATCCAAGGGGGTTTCTACTAGATCTTCTCTAAAAAATCTTTGTTGTAATATGGCTTTTGTTTCTCAAATTGAACTTAAAAGTGTTGATCAAGCCTTTCTAGATGAACATTGGTTAATAGCTATGCATGATGAATTGAATCAATTCAAAAGAAACCAAGTTTGGGAATAATAATAACCAAGGCTTAAAAAAATAAAAAAATTGGGTCGTGGCGCCATTAGTGCCAGAGTGGCGCCAGTAGCACCAGATGTGGCACCATTAGCACCAGAACGTACTAGAAGGTCATTTCTCTCTGGAATCTGGCGCGGTTAGCGCCAGAGTCTCTGGTTTTCGGCACGAATAACGCCAGTAGCGACCCTAGTAGGTCGGGAGATGCACTAGAGGCCATTTTCTCTCTGAAATCTGGTGCGGTTAATGCCAAATTGGCACGATTAGCGCGAGAGCACGGGCTGAGTCACTATAAAAGGCCATTTCTCATGAAATTAGGGCCCAAAGCTTCATCTTCTTCCTCCTTCTACGTTTCTGCCATTGATAAGCTTTGAAAGCTTTATACCCACTCAACCATTGACCAAAACACTTCGCTTCCAACATGAAAGTTGAAGGGAACTACTCAATGAGCTAGATTCCAACCTCCATTTCCCTTGAAAACCATCAAATAGAGAGATCGTTTTCTCTAGGGAACTTCACAAAGTTTCGATTTTAAGGGGAAAGAAGGAATTTTAAGGACATTTAAGCTTGGAGAAGTTGTCCTCTAGCCTTCCTTGTTGTTTTAGAGGTAAGAAATACAACTTTTACAAATTATTTTAGAATTTGTTCTTGAGATGAATAGTGACCCATTTGAGTTAGAGCTGAAATTAGGCTTGGGTCCTTTGGAAAAGTATGTTTAGGAGGTTGTTGTGATGAAGGTTTAGCCTTGAAATATAATTTTTATGGACTTTGGAATTTTGACTCTGAAGAATGTATGTGTAGGAAGAATGTTGGTTAGATTGGTGATATTATGATATGTATGAGCCTTGGTGCTTTTACAAAATGTGATTAAGAGACTATATGAACGGTGAAAATGTGTTGAAGTAACCGTTTTAGCCACTTTGATAATCATTGAAATGTGGCTTGGATAGAGTATTGAACTCTCTGAATTGGTTGATGCAGAGTCTTTGGGAGACTCTAGGGCCTTGGTTAGGCCGAGATAGATCCTGTTGGGGGTCTGTAAGTCACCTATCAGAGGTTATTGGTGGTTGTGACCACAAGGCCGGGAGAATGGGTGTAGCTCTTAGAGTAGGTAAGTTCTTTGTTCTTGGGAGTGTTCCCATTGCCTGAGTTCCACCATACTCCGAGGGAGTGATGGTTGCATACATGATTCATATGCATTGAATTGAATGTTACAGATTTTCTCATGATAATATGTATACATGTTTCTATGCTTTGTGTATGGTTGCCTTTCGGATAGATCTTTTGGCCAGTTAGATAGATATGGACTTTCCTAGAAGTAGAGCGCAACTCCTAGTCGGTTTGCTCAAGTAAAAGGTGTATGATCCCTTAACACCAGAGATAGGTGGTCCCGTCGCGGTTGAAGCCTATTCTCGGAGGTTCCATATACGTGCATCCATGTGTAAAGGGGTTGCTCCCGATGGGATGACACGGGTGTGAGTTCCGGCCTCACACTGGGGACTAAGAGTCCCGATGCTGATGATGATGCATCTTTGGCGGGCGTAGTACGACAGTTACACATTAGAGCTAGAGGATGTCTATGTATTGTTGTGAGAGCCAAGAGGCCTGGTGTTGTGATACCTTTGATGATTATGTTATCATGGAAGTGAGCTAGGGGGAGGAGAAGCCTCCAAGAACCCCGAGCTTACTGAGATTGTATCTCACCCCTGTTGGGGATCTTACTTTTGCAGGAGATGCATCTGGCAGAGATGATGGGTCCCAGGGCGGAAGGCCCCAATAGGGACAGATATTGGATAGTTACTTGGGTAGTATTTTGAGAACACTATAGCTCACTGTTTTATGTTTATGATGTTATTTTGTACCCTCTTGTGAGGATGTGATTTGTGAGATCATGACACTGGGCGCCTATTCTTTTGTATAGCCATATTGATTGATTTTTTTGTTATATATATATATATATATATATATATATATCTTGAGAGATATTGATACATGTTGAGAGAAGACAGGTGTTAGGATATTTTCCACGGTAAGCGTACCGTTCTATCGTTGTAAGTTTCGAATTTATAAGATCGTCTCCACAGAGACTTGAGCTTACTTAGTTAATCTAAATAGAATTAAACAGTTCAATAGTTATGTACAAGTAGGTCGACCATCAAGAAAACAATAATATGCCTGACCTGCTAGTCTCTCCAGCATCTGATCCATGAATGGTAATGGAAAATGATCCTTTCTAGTAGCTTTGTTGAGCTTTTTGTAGTCAATGCACATTCTCCAACCCGTAACAGTACGAGTTGGGATAAGCTCATCTTTATCATTTTTAACAACAGTCATGCCACCTTTCTTGGGTACTACCTGTACAGGGCTGACCTACTAGCTATCTGAGATAGGATATATCATTCCAGCCTCTAGTAGCTTAACTACTTCTTTTCTGACCACTTCTTTCATGGTTGGATTGAGACATCTTTGAGGTTGAGAAATAGGTTTATAATCCTTTTCCATTAAAATTCTATGCATACAATAAGAAGGACTAATACCTGTTAGGTCTGATAATGTCCAACCAATAGCTTTACTATTTTCCTGCAAGACTTTCACCAATTTCTTTTCTTCTTCCTCAGAAATATTGGCATTAATGATCACTGGTTTTTCAGAATTACCTGCAAGAAAAACATATTTTAAATGTGAAGGTAATACCTTTAGTTCCAGCTTTGGTTCCTCTTTCTGCTTCTCTTCCTTTAGTTCTGCAAAGAGGGATTGGTGATAAGGAATTTTTTGCAGGTGTTCAGTTGATGAAGATACTTTGATTTTTCTTTATCTCCATCTTCATCTTGGACTGCTTCAGTCAATGCTTTCTCCAGGCCATCTTTTCTGTGAAGAAATCCTTTAGAGTCAGAAATTACCTCATCTAGGACATCTACTCTAAAACATTCTCTTTTATCTGTGAGATGCTTCATGGCTTTAAGGACATTGAATTGCACTTCATCATCTTGCACTCGTATAGTGAGCTTTCCTTCATCAACATAAATTAAAACTTTGGCAGTCTTCATGAAAGGTCTGCCAAGAATCAATGGAACTTTGCTGTCTTCATCCATGTCCATGACTACAAAGTCAATTGGGAAGAAGAATTTGTCCACTTTCACCAAAACATCTTCAATGATGCCATAAGGATGCTTAATGGTTCTGTCAGCTAGCTGCAAAGTCATCCTAATTGGTTTGATTATAACTTCCCCTATCCGTTTAACCATGGATAATGGTATGAGATTAATGCTTGCACCAAAGTAAAGAAGAGATTTCCCCACTGATAAGTTTCCAATAGTTATAGGAATTGTGAAACTACCGGGATCTCTGGATTTTTCTGGAATGGTTTTTTGGATGATTGCACTGCATCCTGCATCTAGCTCTATGGTTTCATCATCTGTGTATCTCCTCTTCTTTGTGAGTAGATCCTTCATGAACTTGGCGTATGTTGGCATCTGCTCCAATGCTTCAAAAAAAGGAATATTGATTTGCAGTTGTTTGAAAATATCTAGAAAACGCTTGTACTGCCTTTCTTTTGCTTTCTTGGAAGGAACTTGTGGATAAGGCATATGTTGGATTGGTGGTGGGGTTAGTACAGCTTTGCCTTTGTTAATTTTTTTCTTTTCTTTTCTTCACTAATCACTTTCTTTTCTATTTTTTCATTTGTTTCTACTTCCTCATTTTTCTCATTTTCTTTTTCTACATTTGTCTCATCATTTTTTTCTACAACTTTTTCATTTTTTCCTTTCTCCTCATCATCTTTCAAATCAACCACAGTCCCTCTTCTTGTTGTAATAGCCTTGCATTGCTCCTTTGGGTTGACTTGTGTGTTTGCAAAGAAAGAATCACCTCCATGCTCAGAGAGTTGTTTTGCAAGTTGTCCTACTTGTATTTCAAGATTTTTGATGGAAGCATCAGTATTCTTTTGATTGCTGATGGACATCTATATAAACTGGTTAAGAGTGTCTTCCATCTTTGACAATATATTAGACTGAGCTTGCTGTTGAGGATTCCTATTTGAATGACCTGCATAAGAATTACTAGAAGGACCTGCATAGGAGTTGTTAGTGGTACCTGCAAAAGGAGGGTTAGTGGGAACATTAAATGTATTTTGTTTCCAACCATATGGCTGATTAGAACCTGGACCACCACGGTATCCTTGGTAATTTCCTTGATAATTTTGCTGAGGTTTGTTTTGATTCTGCATGTAATGAGCCTCCTCTTCTTGTTGACAATCACCAGGTACTGAACAGTGGCCATTTTGATGATCTCCGTCACAAAAATCACATCTCATAATTTGTTGAACTTGATGAGTTGTGTGTGTTTTCTGTGAACCTCCTTGCTGGATTTGTTGAGGAAGTTGGCCTATTTGCTTGGTCAAGGCCTCTAGTTGTTGAGTCAGGAGCTTATTTTGTGCTAGAATTTTCTTCTGAATGGAGATCTATCATGGTGAGATTGATAATCACTGGCTGCTATTGAGTAAATGATTATAATGGCTTCTTCCAGACTTTTTGATATCATCGTACCTCCAACTGAAGCATCAAGGATCATTTTTGTCTGAGGCCTCAAACCACTGTAAAAAATGTGTAGTTGCACAACATCATCAAAATTGTGGTTTGGGCATCTTTGAAGTAATGATTTGAATCTCTCCCAGGTTTCATAGAGAGGTTCATCTGCTCCTTGAGAAAATGTAGCTATAGCTAATTTGGCACTGATGAATCTTGATGGAGGAAAGAATCAAACAATGAATTTCTCCTCTAATTCTTCCCAAGTTCTTAGACTTTTGTTTGGTTGGGACTGAAGCCAAGTCTTAGCTTTACCTGTCAAGGAAAAAGGAAAAGCTCTGAGGTAAACAGCTTCAGCATCTTCGTCTAAGGATCCCATAGTATTGCATAGCTCCATGAATGTGGGTAAGTGTGTGTATGGATCCTCATGGTCTAGCCCAGCAAATGGATGTGAGCCAATAAGACTGAGTAATGTTGGCTTCAACTCCACAACTTTATTGTTGAAAGGAGGGATGACTATGCTATTATAGTGCTTGAGACCTTTTGGTATGCAGTCACCAAGAGTCCTCCTTGGTGGTCTATTTCCTTCTCCTCCTCGAGCAGCCATACTGTCACGTACAACTGTTTTTTCGGGTGAAGGAGAATCAATTGACGAAGTTTCTCCTGGTAGCTTGTTGGATTCTTGTTTCTTTTTCTTTCTGTTTTTCCTTTCTGTCTTGGTAATGTCTGGATCAAACAAAGGTTTATCTGTAGAAAGCTTACCTCGCATAAAGGAAAAGGAAGAAACTACGAGATTTCATAAGCACCAAGGTTAACAAAATATAACTAGAGAATTTATATACAAAACTTAAAATAAATAACAAAAGAAAAAGTTCTACTATAAAAATTATATTTAAACGAACTAAGTAAACAAATCAAATCCCCGACAACGGCACCAGAAACTTGTTAGACTCTCGGAAAGCGCACTGATTTTTCGTTGTAAGATACAAAATTTATAGAAGTTTGTCTCCACAAGGACTTGAGTTTACTTTAGTTAATTCAAATAAAATTCAACAATTTAATAATTTATATACAAAGAGTGTAGGCGAAAGTTCATTTGATTTTATGCGATAATGAAATGTACAAATATGAAGATAATAAAAATCTAACGAATGCGGAAATTACGGAAACATAGAGAACGAGTTTAGTTTAATTCAGGAAAAGTGTAGGATTGGATTTCTTCTTTCTTACCCTTTAGTATTAACTTTTATCATGCATAAATCATTTTCTATCCTTATTGTTACACACATTAAATTACCCCAAATCAATTCCTCGCATTTGAGAATCCTAAGGATATTTACTAAACATCGATCCCTCGCATATTAAATAAATATCCCAACATTAATATCATATTCGCATGTTTAATGCAATCAAAACGTTACGCCCTATTCCTAGCAACGTAACGTAATGAGTGAAATCATTCGGTTCAAACCCTAAGATTACTTTCCAGTTACACTTAGGATTAAGTTCATGAAACTAGTGATCAAGTAGAATCAAGCATTAAGGACAGAGTGAAATCACCAATAAGGAATAGAACGATTCATACATAGATAAATATTAAAAGAAATACATAGGGATAAGAAGAGTACATCCAATCCTTAGAGAAGCTTAGGTGGCCATGGAGAGAACTTCCTCAAAAGAAGAATTGGTGAAGCAAATCATCACTGAATCTTTCTGGTAGAGTCTCCCTTATAATCCTTACCTCTCTCACTCTCCTTAACAAACTAATAACAAGATTTAAGAAGCCTAAGGCTGAGAATCAAGCTTAAGAAACCAAAGAAGTGAAAAAATGCCTAGCCATCCCTCCAATTTCGTCCCCTATTTATAGTTTTCTGCCTCCAGCCACCTTCACTCACCCAGGCGAGTGATTTGCTCTTTGTTTACTCGCCTGGGCGAGCTTATCTTTATCACCTTGGAACTTGAAGCTCGCCTGGGCGAGCCAAATGCACTGGAATTGGTCGCCTGGGCGAGTTAATTGCTTAGTGTTGAAGATTTCTTTGGGCTTAGATGAGATTTGGGCCTGATTTGCTTGTAACACCTCCCATGTTTGCTTTTTAAGCCCTTTTTGCTTGCTTTGCTTGTTCGAAAGCTTCGAAATTCCTTGAACCTATCAAAATGCAAAATAAGATTGGACAAATCTTCCCAAAATATGAAATACTATTCATCCAAGTACTAAATACAAACTAACTAGGTTTTAGGGTAAGTTCATAGATAATTTTAGTGAAAGCAAAGGATAAGTGCCTTCATTTTAGTCTTAATTTTACTAAGATATGACACATATCATTAATCGATTACCATCATCTCATAATCGATTATCACAAGAAGAATTGTTATATGATTGTGCAACGTAATCAATTACGACTCAGCTGTAATCGATTAAAGTGTTCATCAAAGCTTAAGTAATAGATTACCATATACTGGTTATCGATTAAAGCAGTGCGAAATTGTTTTTTTTTTCAAAACTTAACCAATGAACACTTGGCTTTTTATGCAATCATGAAAACTTTAAAGCTTTTCGCAAAACATATGCTTTTATGAAAACCATGAATGCAAGCCAGTGAATGATGTTTATGCAATGAAATGGATCATAAGATAAAGACATCTAAAGATTACATATGCCTTCAATTGAATGGCATGTAAAAAGCTAAAGCTTATCTAAGACTAAGAGCCTCAGCATCTTGATTCTCTTCAAGCTCCCCTTGTATCTAACAGTCCCTAGTGCAATCACTGCAACAAGGTTGGTCACACATGAAAAATGTTGGGACATTCATGGCAAACCAGCTAACTGGAAGCCGAAGGGGTCTAATAAAGGTCAGGCTTATTAGGTTTCAGTTGAAGACAAACCATAAGAACGTCACACCATAGGTGACTCTGGTGGCATCACCACTCCTCTATCTCAGTATAATCAATTCTAGCAATTCTTACATCAATCCTTTAGCTCTTAACCTAGCACCACGACTAACCTTGTAGCCCAACAAGGTACGACTCTTTATGTCCATAATAGCCCTCATTGGATACTTGATTCTGGTGCGTCTTATCACATGACAGGTAATCCAACATTGTTTTGTTCTTATACCCCATGCTATGAGACCTTACAGGTAAAACTAGCATACTAGTTTTATACAGATTGTTGGGAAGGATCAGTTAAACTCTCCGAGAAAATTATGTTGACTTCTGTTATACATGTGCCCCCTATAGCTTGCAATCTTATTTCTATCAGTAAATTGACTTATGATCTCGATTGTCATGTGAATTTCTCCATTCATAATTGTGTTTTTTAGGAACAGGGTTCAAGGAGGACTATTGGTAGTGCTAAAGATGAAGGAGAAATTTACTACTTTGAGGATGTTAAGTCTCAAGCAGCCTTTGTGGAGAATGATTATGTCTTTGTTTTTGATTCTATCACTAATGTAATGTTGTGCCACTGTAGGCTTGGCCACCCTAGTTTACCTTTTATCTTCAAAAATTGTTACCTAGTCTTTTCATTAAAAAAAATATCAGTTCTTTATCTTGTGACATTTGTCCTCTTGCAAAGCAGTCTCGAGTCACCTATCCACCCTGAATCTACACAACATCTTCCCCTTTCTCCCTAATTCATAGTGACATATGGGGTTCTGCCCGTGAGCAAAATATCTCCAGTACTCGATGGTTCATCACCTTTATTGATGACCATAGCAGGGTTTGCCGGGTCTATCTCTTGAAGGAAAAATCAAACACTGAACATGTGTTTTGTCAGTTCCATGCCATGGTTCTAACTCAGTTCTCCAACTCTATTAAAATCCTCTACACTGATAATGGTAAAGAATATTTGAGTTATGTCCTTGGAGAATTCTTATCCCATAATGACATCCTTTATCAAAGTTCATGTCCTAATACACCTCAACAAAATGGTGTGGAAGAAAGAAAAAATCGTCACCTAATAGAAGTTTCCCAGTCCCTTATGTTCATTATGAATGTTCCTAAATACTTATGCGAGAAGTTGTCCTGACTGCATCCTATCTTATTAATCGGATGCCTTCCCATGTCTTCTTACCTCCTTTCCGTCTACTCGGTCAATCTCATCGCTTTCACCTTGAGTGTTTAGTTGTGTCATTTTTGTTCACTCACCTCTTCGTCACAAGTCTAAACTTGACCCAAAATCCCATAACCGTGTCGTCATTGGATATTCTCCTACCCAACAGGGATATAAGCGTTATTCCCAACTCTGCGTCGAGTCTTTGTCTATGGATGTTCAGTTCTTTGAAACTTGATCCTACTTTCCCTAGCCTTCTCTTCAGGGGGAGATTTTGATGGAAGAAAAAGATAAGTCTAGTGAACCTATGGAACTCACAATGGTAAATCATTGTCCTGAATCAATAGTGTTGCCTTTTGATCCTTCCCTCCATCCAGAAACATGGGGAGATGTAGAGCCACAAGCACAACGACAATTATTGGTTTATAGTAGGAGATATCATCCTCAAAGTGTAACTAATCCAAAACCTCTACACTACCAAGAACCAATCTCGAGTCCAATTCCATTGGATCAGAAGTTATGCACTCTGATGACTTGCATCTTCCAATTACAGTAAGGAAAGTTACTAGATCATGCACTGCTCATCCTATTTCTCACCATGTCTCCTATGATAAATTGTTCTCAAGTCTTTGTGCATTAAACATAATGTTGGATAGCACAAGGTTACCACAAAATATTTAGGAGGAACTTGATGATCCTAAATGGAGACATTTTGTTTCTGAAGAGATGGATGTCTTGGAAAAGAATTGAACATGGAAACTATGACACTTCCTAGAGGCAAACAAACAGTGGGTTGCAAGTGGGTATTCACTGTTAAATTTAATGCAAATGTCAGTATTAACAAGTACAAGGCAAGATTGGTTGCAAAAGGATTTGCCCAGACGTATGTGATAGATTATCAGGAGATCTTTGCACCAACAGCTAAGCTCAACACCCATTTGAGTTCTTTTGTTCTTGGAGGTTAATCTTGATTGGCCTCTACAACAGTTGGATGTAAAAAATACATTCTTAAATGGTGAGTTGCATAAAGAAGTATACATGGATCCTCCACCTGGTTTTGGGAAAGTAGTTGGCAAAGTGTGTAAGTTGTGAAAGTCTCTTTATTGACTTAAGCAGTCCCCAAGAGAATGGTTTGAAAAATTCACTCAAGCAATTAAAGGGAAAAGATTTCTACAGACTTAAACCGATCATACTCTCTTTCACAAACATTCTAAGGATGGTAAGATTAATGTTCTTATTGTTTATGTGGATGGCATAATTATTACAGGTGATGACTAAGATCTACAACCTTAAAAAATTATCTTGTGAAACAGTTTGAATTGAAGGATCTTGGAGCTCTTAGATACGTTCTTGGTATGGAGGTTGCACAGAGTAAAACTGCAATCACTATCTCCCAAAAGAAATATGTTTTTGACTTACTTCAAGAAAAAGATATGCTAGGATGCAAGCCAGTAGACACACCTATGGAACCCAATATCAAGCTGGGGATTGAAGATGGGAAGGATGTGACCAAGGAGCGGTATTAGAGGTTAGTTGGTAAATTGATCTACTTGTCTTATACTTGACCTGATATTTCCTTTACAGTAAGTGTGATCAGTCAACTCATGCACTCACCAAAGGAGAGACATCCTGAGGTTGTCTATAGAGTCTTGAGATGCCTCAAAAGTACTCCTGGTAAGGGACTTCATTAAAAAATGGCACAAAAAGATGGTTGAAATCTACACTGATGCTGATTGGCCAGGTTCTATTGTGGACAGAAAATCCATTTCGGGTTATTGTACCTATGTATGGGTAGCTTGATAACCTAGAGAAATAAGAAGAAAAATGTTGTTGCAAGGAGCAGTGCAGAAGCAGAATTTAGAGCACTTGCTCATGGTGTCTGTGAAGGAATTTGGTTGAGAAGACTTCTTGAAGAATTAGAGATTTCTTATTCTCTACCTATAAGATTGTATTGTGATAATAAGGCATCTGTCAGCATTGCCCAGAATCCAGTCCATTATGACATAACAAAGCACGTTGAGGTTGATCGCCACTTCATCAAGGAAAAATTGGATGATGGAAGTGTGTGCATGACATTCCAACCAAGGAACAAACTGCAGACATCCTCACCAAAAATCTACTGAAACCAACATTTGAAGATCTAATTAGCAAGTTGGGAATGATCTATATTTACCTCTCAACTTGAGGAGGAGTGTAGAAAATCAAGGAATATCAGTGGCTAATATGAGGAATATCATCAGTTTATTTGTTTTTATTATTTCCTTTTTATTAGTTTCCTATTTTACTTGTATAAATTGTAATCATCCCTTTTAGTGGAAACATATGAAAGTCAAACATTTACATAGATACATGTACTAAAATCGCTATTGATAAGTATATTTGATATTCTGTCATGTATAAATTTAGAGCTCGCAAAGGATTATGTTGTCACTTCTATTAGTTATTAATTTTTCTGGGGTATTTACAACGAATATGTTAAGATTTTCCTCTTGGAATTTTGAGTCTTTGGTAGGTAAAAGGAAATTTGATTTAGAAATTACTCAAAGAAAACAATTTTTGTTGGGAATTGACAACAACAATTGATTTCATATTGAATTTCATTACTGAACATGTACTATTTGTTAGTTTTCTCAAAAATTGTCTCAGAATGTGCTACTTTGTTGTGGTTACTTGAATAGCATGTTCGGATAATACATACTTAGCTAGTTATCACAAGACACCATTCATGATTTAAAATGATTTGTTAATCTGAAATGCTAACAAGTGAAAAGTGCAAGTTTTAATTAGTTATGATTAAATGTGTGATGAGTCACTATTTATCACTATTTACTCATCTTTCTGTACTCATTTTAATCCCTAACTTGTGCTTAATTGTTTATATTTTGCATTGTTTCTCATTTAGGATTTAATTAGACCAATAATTCAAATTTTAATTAATTTGGATTATTTTAAGTTA
The DNA here is from genome assembly GCA_007407185.1 of Glycine tomentella. Classification (NCBI taxonomy): domain Eukaryota; kingdom Viridiplantae; phylum Streptophyta; class Magnoliopsida; order Fabales; family Fabaceae; genus Glycine; species Glycine tomentella. Next base: position 424,950 of record PYAF01005688.1, read on the forward strand.
ATTATTTCTAATTTGATTTTTCAGGGCAGATTAATAATTAATT
>PYAF01005688.1:425092-448797 GCA_007407185.1 Glycine tomentella
TACACACAACACACAACTCAGATACAACAAAGACAACACACAACCAACAACACTGTTTTCGTTTTAGGGTTTTAGATAGTTTTCGTTTCTGTTTCTCTGTTGGTTTCCAGAATACAATTACGTTTTTGATTCAGTTTTATTTTCGTTTCTGTTCCTTCTAATTTCTAATTTCGTTTTCTACAATTTCTTTTTCTTCTATTTTCGTTTTCAGTTTCTGCTTCTAATTCGCTTTCTGCTTCTTCTATTTTGTTTTCAGTTTCTGTTCTTAACTTTGTTTAATGTTCAGTTTCGTTCCAATTTACGTTTCTGTTGTTAATTTCTAATTAATGGAAGGCTAAACCTAGGGTTGGACCCTAGGACAGATTGCAGACCTTTAATGGAGGTTCTTGTTCTTCTAATTCGTTTTCTGCTTGTTCTTCCCTGTTAGGGTTTTTGTTCTGTATTTTTCGAATTGGATTCATGCTTAATGATTCTGGTATTGATTGATTCAGAATCTCAGTTTGCTTAATTCTGAGAGTTTACCCTAACGAGGTTCACGTTTGCTTAATTCGTGTAATGACGTTTTAGGTTAATCTTCGCTTAGTCGATTAATCTGGACTGATAAGGATTAAGTCAGAATCAATTATCTTTTGTGAACCGAGGAAATTAGAGGCGCAATTTGTTCTAAGGGTCTGACTTGTTTTTAATCACTGCATTTAATTAGTAATTCTATTTTATTTTATATATTCTGCTAAATTCCTTCAAAAACCCCCCAGCACGTTTTCAATCCCTTAAACATTGACAATTGATCCTTGAGAGACGACCTAGGAGTCACTTTCCTAGTACTACATTTTAAAATCAAATTAATTTGGTTGCGTATGGCCGCGATCAATGTGCCTTAGACAATCTTAGCTTTGCTTTAAAGTATTTATGGTTACTGAATTAGATCTTACAGCCATGTGAAATACTGAGATTTTGCACTTATTCTTTTACATATAATCATATATGCATACTATAGTATAAAATGTATTCCATGAATTTGTAATTTAGGCATTATTGTTCATATTCCAACACAAAAATAATATGTTTTGTTGTTTTTGCTTTTATGGACTTCAGAACATGACACAGCATGTTATACTATAATTTGTATTGCATGAATCTTAAATTTCAGCATGTTCATATTCCAAGACAATTATTGTTATATTAAGTTTTGTTTTTAGTTTCCCAGCATGCTACGAACAAATGAAACTACACGTTATTATGAGCTATAGAGGGGCCAAGTTGTTAAAGTTAAATACATTGGTGAAATCACCCAGATGTATGTCAATATGATAATTTCTTGTGCTCTTTCTTGTATTTTGCTTGTTGAATTTGTAGTACTCGGTTGTTGCGATTTCTCTCTTAAACACTTCAAGAATAACCTGCATTGAACAATTCATTCATAAACTAGTTTTTACAATTAATTTGTACAACTTGCAGAGTGGTTGCCTCAGTCAAATGAAGCTTTAATTTTAGACATGAATTCTCCTTAGTTATAATTTATTCAAGTGGTTCTTAATGAGACAATGATATTGTATTTTAGACAATAATATTCTAGATCCAAGCCTAAACTCTGAGAAAGAACTTGGTTTAATCAATTCCCCTTTTTCAACCTGGTCCCTGCCAAATATTGTTTCTACAAATTAGTTTCCAAAAGTGTTAATATTTTTGGAAATTAATTTTTGGTTAATATTTATTTTTTCAAATTAACTATTTGAATCACAATGTGAAATGAGGGTGTTGGAATAAAGCAAAGGAAACAGATTTCTTACAAAGAAAACATGGTGGTGGAATGGAGAGGTGTAGGAGGAAATTAAATAGAAGAAGGAAAGATCTTTGCATAAAAGTTCCAATTATGACAACTTGCAAAAGTTTAGATTAGTGAGAAAAAATGCAAAGAAAGTCATGCAGGAAGTTAGAGACAAGGTTTTCGCCAAATTGTATAAAAATCTTGGGAGCAAAGATGGTGAAAAAGGTATATACAAACTTGCAAAAATGAGGAATAAGAAGAGTAAAGACCTTACTCAAGTTAGATGCTTCAAGGATGAAAATCAAAAACCTTTGGTAAGAGATTAAGATGTAAATGAAAGACAGATGAATTACATTAACAAATACTTTAATAGGGATGGCGATAAAAGTGAGGTGGACTTGGAGGATGCTTATGATAATTTGAATAGAAGATTTGTTGTAGAACTAATATAATAAAGTTAAGGAGACTTTAAAGAGGATGAAGAATAATCAAGCCTTGGGACCCGATGGTGTCCCTATTGAAGTGTAGAGAGGCCTAGGGGATGTGGCAATAAAATGAATGACCAATCTTTTCAATAAGATTCTTAAAACAAATAAGATGCGTGATGCCTGGAGGAAAAGTATGCTTGTGCCTATTTACAAAAACAATGGAGATATCCAGAATTGTTCTAACTATAGAGGCATTAAGCTTGCCATACTACGAAGGTTTGGGAGAGAGTTATTGAACATCACTTGAGGAGAGAGACCAAGGTTTCTATAAATCAATTTGGATTTATGCCAAGAAGATGTACCATGGAAGCCATTTTCTTGATGCGACAATTAATGGAAAGGTATCGAGAAAAGAAGAAAGACTTACATATGGTGTTTATAGATCTTGAGAAATCATACAATAGGGTCCCAAGAAATGTTTTATGATAGACTCTTGAGAAGAAAAAAGTATCATTAAAGTATGTAAATGCAATCAATGATATCTATGATAGGGCTACCACATGTGTGAAAACTTGTAATGGAACATCAAATTATTTTCATATCACGGTAGGTATACACCAAGGTTCGACTCTTACTCCTTATCTCTTTGCCTTAGTGATGTATGAACTAACAAAAGACATTCAATAGGAAGTGTTATGGTGTATGTTTTTTTGCAGATGATATTGTGTTTACTGATGAGACCAAAAATGGTATTAATAGGAAACTTGAATTGTGGAGAAACATTTTGGAGTCTAAAGGATTCACGTTAAGCCAGAACAAGACTGAGTATATGAAGTGTAAGTTTTCGCTAGTAAGAGATGGTGACCAAGACCTTGTGCATCTACTTGGTCAAGAGGTACTCAAGAAAGATGCTTTTAGATACTTGGGATCAATTTTGCAAAAAGGTGGAATATTGATGATGATGTAAATCATAGAATCAGAGCAGGGTGGATGAAATGGCAGAGTGCATCTGGGTTTTTGTGTGATCACAAAATTTCCCTTAAGCTAAAAGAAAAATTCTATAGAACAATTGTAAGGGTAGCAGAAATGAGGATGTGTGGTTATACGAAGATAGATAAGATAAGAAATGAAGATATTTGACGACAGGTAGCAGTAGTACCACTGAATGGAAATATGAGAAAACATAAATTGAGGTGGTTTTGACACGTATGAGATGACCCCTAGATGCTCCCGTAAGAACAAAAGTTTGTTACCAAGAACCCGACACAAAGAGAGGTAGAGGTAGACTGAAACTTACCTGTAGAAAAGTAGTTATACAAAACTTAATAGAGTGAGATATAGATTGATGGACAATGTGTCTTAGGATGAAATGGTGAAAAGCTATAAGCTTGGTGGAAGGTTAGACCCGTTGTTAACTCTATGTTCTAGATGGTCCTTTTTTAGTCCTTTTCCTCTTCATCACCTCCCTCCTTGTTCCCCCTTCTTTTCTTTTATCTTATTTTCCCTTTCCCTTCAACTTTTTTTTTAACCTCTTCGTATCTACCATTGGGTTCATCTACCACCGACTCTAGTTAGCTTGGGTTAAAGGTATTGTTTATGTTGGAAATTTTGGATCACAGAAACATACTTTCCAGAAAGAGAATATTATTGGAAAAACTAATTTAAAAAATACAAAAAGAGAAATGTATTTGTAAAAATGGGTGGTGCAAATAGCAATTACCCTTATTTTTCTTAGGTGAAACAATTAGACCTTTTAAATTAGGTATAATTTCTCATGATTATATGATCTGAATCTATATTTTTCATTGTATAATACCATGCAATTTTAAGGATTTTTTTAAAGATTGTAATGAGATTAACTTGATTGATCAAATTAAATTTAAATACATAAACACATTAAAACTTAAAAGAATTTTAATAGCCCAAATAATTGGATAAATATAAGTAACATAGTGATGAATAGAGTTGGGCTAATGGGTTTGGGCCCGTGGGTCACCCGTGAAACCTACAACCCACACGGTATATAGGCTTCATCTTTTTAGCTCATTTAAAAAGTGGTCTTTTTAGCTCACCCTGCTTAACCCACGGGTTAAACAGGTTTTACCCATGGGTACCACGGGTATTTTAACCTTTACTAAAAAAACAAAATAGTGTGTGCATTTAGAATAATTTCCAATTATACTTTTACTAGCAAACATGGGGTGTTTTAGCAATTAGACTTGTTTGGATTATTTCTATTGTATTATTTGTACTTAGACTTGTTTGGATTTTAACTTTACACTTCACTTAATCTAAACTTGAGTACTTGATAGTTGATATTACCTATTTGTATTGTATTTATTTTCTGTGCATTTAGAATAGTTTATTTAAGTAATTCACAATTTTAAGATTTTTTTTAAAAAATTGTGCGAATGCGAGCTGGCCCGCAAAACCCACAGGCTATGCAGGACAAGTGAGGGTTCAGAAAAAACAAACCTATTTAGAATGCGGGCTTCACGGGTTGCGGGTTTTGTGGGTGTGGGCTTCGTGGGGGCAAACTTACTTGCATGCCCAACTCTAGTGATTATAATCAAGGATTGAAATGAGCACATTGTAAGGGATCCTTTGCAAGACAAATCAAATGATAGTTTCAGATCTTGTAAAGCAAATAGAGTTTTTTTTTTTTTTTTAAAACACAAAGATCAAATTTGAACCCTAAGTCAGTTTAAAGTGCAGAAGAGAAAATAAATAGAATAAGACACAAGAAGTTTATACTGGTTATTCTCAACCATTGAGACTATGTCTAGTTCTTGGCAAACCACCAAGTTCCATTAACTTCAACAAGTTACAAGTATTTATCACTGTCACTTCTGGCTCTTTAACTCAAGCTCTGCACCAAGCTTGTTACAACCAATATTCTTTGTCCTACCATGCCATTGTTGGCTCTAACATAAATCAAAAGATTTGTTTTTTTTATTGCATAATGACTAACACTCAATCATCTTACAAATGGATATACAATCTTAGCACACAATCTTTTTTCTCAAGATAATGAAGGTGTTTTGAGAGCAATTTTAAACTTTACAAGAATTTACACAAAGAGCTTTTTACAGAAACAATTTGAATATGAGCACTTCAGTTAGTTTTTCATGTCTTCAAAGCTTATGGTATTTAAAGGCCTCTTTCAATCAATTTTTCTTTGTCTATAAATGGATATATTTCTTCTCTTAAGCTTGCGTTGAAGAATGTGGTAGTTGGTCATTAAATGCACGTATTTCTTCATGCTGGAAAATCACTCTTCTTTGTTGGCGTGTTGACCACTACAACAAGAACCCACTTCCGTCTACGTCATAGTAGGTCTCTGCATTAGAGTGCCATGGCAATTGAGGGATTTCAGAGCTTAGCTTCATTTATTCTTTATAGGATTTGACAAATCCTAGGATAATGTCTCTGCAAAAGTAGATCTCAGATACAAAATAGTGAATGAAGTCTTAAATGCTTTCTTTAATGTCATATCAAATCATGATTTCATCTTGCTATCGTCTGAACCATCGGACGCAGACTAGCGAAACATGGTCTGATAGTGCATAAGATGCAACTTTTATCCTTTGTATTTGTTTACATCCAATCAAAATAATTAACGTTCTTGATTCGTCTTAAGACACAAATGTATTTTGAGCATGTGAGTCATTTGCATTGTGTCCTTGGTGTTCTGAAAAAGGAAAAAATGTATTCTAACATGGAAAAGTGTTGTTTTTGCATGGAAAAAATTATTTTCCTTGGTTTTATTGTTAATTCGCAAGGGATTGAAGTTGATGTTGAATAAGTAAGGGCAATAAAAGATTGGCCAATGCCTACTAGTGTTACTGAGGTGAGAAGCTTTCATGGCTTAGCTAGTTTTTATAGGCATTTTGTGAAAGATTTAAGCAAAATTTTCGCACCACTCATTGAGATCATTAAGAAAATTGTGGGATTCAAATGGGAGAAAGCCCAAGATAATGCTTTTCAACTTGTTAAATATAGGTTGTATTCTATACTTGTTTTAGCGCTTCCTAACTTTAATAAAACTTTTGATATTAAGTATGATGCATCAGGCATTGGTTTCAGAGCTATTTTGATGTAGGAAAGAAAGCCTATTTCTTAGTTTAGGGAAAAGTTAAGTGGTACATCTTTGAACTATCCAACATATGACAAGGAGCTTTAAGCACTTGTGAGAGCATTAGAGACTTGGCAACACTACCTTTGGCCAATGCAATTTGTCATTCATACTAATCATCAATCTTTGAAGCATTTGAAAGGGGCAAGGACAGTTGAATAAAAAGACATGCAAAGTGGTTGGAGTTCATTGAACTTTTTCCATTTGTCATAAAATACAAGCAAGGTAAGGAGAATATTGTTGAAGATGCCTTATCCATAAGGTATGTTACACTTACTTCTCTTGAAGCAAGATTAATTAGTTTTGAATATGTGAAAGATTTTTATTAAAATGATGGCGACTTTGCTGAAATTTTTGCTGCATGTGAAAAGGGAGCATTTGGGAAATTTTATAGAGTTTACGGGTACTTGTTTAGAGAGAATAAATTGTGTGTGACTAAATGTTCTATGCATGAATTGCTTGTAAAGTAAGCTTATGTGGGGGAGATTAATGGGATATTTTGGTGTGAAAAAGACTTTAAATGTTGTGCATGAACATTTCTTTTGGCCTAAAATGAAGCGCGATGTTGAAAGAATCTTTGGTAGGTGCATTGCTTGTAAAAAGGCAAAATCTAGAGTTTTACCACATTTGTATACTCCTCTTTGAGTACCTAATGAACCTTGGGTAGAAACATCTATGGACTTTATTTTGGGACTTCCTGGGCCAAGGGGGGATAAAATTCAATTTTTGTGGTGGTTGATAGATTTTTCTAAAATGACACATTTCATTCCTTGTCATAAAACTGATGATGTTGTTCATGTTGCAAATTTATTTTTCAAAGATATTGTGAGACTTCATGGTGCGCCTTAAAGTATAGTGTCTGATAGGGATACAAGATTCCTCACTCATTTTTGGAAGGTCTTGTGGGGAAAGCTTGGTACTAAATTGTTTTCTACATCTCATCACCCACAAACAAATAGGCAAATTGGAGTTTTCAATAGAACTTTAACTTAGTTGCTTAGAGTTGTTGTTCAAAAGAATTTGAAGAATTGGGAAGAATGTTTGCCATTTGTTGAGTTTGCATATAATAGGAGTGTTCGTTGATCTGGTAGTTTCTCTCCTTTTGAAGTACTTGATGGGTTTAATCCACTAATTCCTTTGGATTTAATATCTTTTCCTATAGATGAACATATTGAACATATTGAACCAATGAACTGGCAACACTTAAAAGGCCTAACAAAGTCACAGTTATGAACATATTGATTTCGCCACAACCATTAATAATAACAAGCCGTAGCCCAAATACTAGACCAATTGGTGTTATCAAAGCACTCATAGAATTACAAAAATTGAAATTGACTTCTAAGGGAGGGTTTAATCAAATGTAACCAAATCTGGCTAACCAAAGGGCAATCACGCATGACGTGGAGAATGGTCTCTTCAAAGTGACAACAACGGTGACAATAGGGAGTATCAATCCCCTAACTCGGCATACGCTTCTTGGTAGTAAGCCGCTTGTGCACCAGCTGCCAGATGAATACTCTAATCCTCTCAGGGGCATTAATCTTCCAAATGTTCTTCCAATTTTCAGACTCATTCAAAGTATGAAACTGACTGATTCATTGATAAGCACTGGAAACACTAAAATCTCCCAATCTGTTTCCTAGCCACAAAATTCAGATAAGTGAGAGTTTTTCTCTTCAGTTCTTTTTAGAACTTTTTCTGACTTTATCAATATTTGATCATCCTTGTGGCATCTCCAACACTTAAGGTCATTGTTTCTTATAATCAAGGGTTCAAATGGATCACCAAACTTAATTGTTAGCTACTTGGAGTGGGTGTAATTCAAGTACTTATAAATTCAAAGGTTCTAAGCTTTCTTGGGTTCACATCACACAATCAAATAGATAATTAATTGTATCATTCTTCATATATAATTAAGAATTTATGCAAATAAATTAGCTTAAGTCTTCTTAGTCCCTCAAATTTATAATATTCTTTTACTTTTGTTCTCCAATTAAGTATGTGTTCTTTCTAGTCTCTCAAATTGATGAAATATTATTTTTAGTCCCAGAGTAAATTTGGGAGACTAATGATTAAATTTTAATTGGGAGACCAAAAGCAAAATTGCCTCAAATTTACTAGATTAAATATATGAAAACAATAAATATTTAAAAATGCTTCTATATTATAACCTTATATTTTCACAAATCATTTTCATATCTTACGATAAAAGCACTAAAACTATTCTCTATTAGTTTCCTTATATCCTTTCTTTTCAAAACAAAACTGCAATTTCCTTATATATTTTCAGAAATACTACTATCTTTTATCATAACGTATTTTTTCCTAAAGAAAATCCTAAATTAATTAGATAAAAAAATATGTAGTTAATATATTAATAAGTGATATATTCCCAGTAAAAATAAATATAAATAAATAACTCAGTTCAACAATTGGTTAACAACGTACGTTTAATACCAAATGAACCGAATTAAGTTAATGGTGACAACTTCGGTGACTAGGATTTACATCTCAAAGCATCAAAACAAGTTCTCAATGGTTTTACAGGATAATATGCACAAGCACGACACAGGATCCATTGGTGCTACTTTGAATACATGAGACATTGATAAACATATAGCACAAATATTAGCAATGTATTATTATATATTAATTCTATGTTCTTATGGACATAAGTCTAGAGCCACACTAGTTTAGTTTTACATTGCGTAGATAACGGTTTGGAACCGATACAACTTTAGGTGAACATTCTCTACTGCAGGTTATTTGGTCCATGGAGCTGATATGTCCTGCTTGGAACAACTTGAAGAACACCTGGTAGCTCTGCACATTGTAAAGTAGTAAAAAATTTAAACACCAATTATATGGGCAAACGGGGAGCTCAATGAGAAAAATCAGTAGGAATAGCAAATCATGTACAGCAGAACACACACAGAGAGAGACAAGAGATAATGTTGACTCTCAAAATTTGGTTTCACTCCCTATTAATTAACCCTACAAACTTACTAGATTTTTAATGATTAACAGAAGCACATGTTTTTAGTTCTGATGAGGGGTCACTTTTGATAAGCGTATGAACTAAAAACGTATTAAATTTCTATAAAGAATAAAACTGAATTTCAAGATATTTTTAAAGAACTAAAAACATATTTTAAACTAATAAAAATAAATGGAGATTAGTGATCCAGAAAATAGCAAATTAGTCTATGGTATTAAAAGTGCCAGGTATTTAGTCCCTAACTTTTTTACATAGTCGCAAACTAGATGAGGGTTCTAATTAGTTAGTGAATAAGTTTTTGCAAAGTCAAACTTACTTTCCATGGTGTCACGAACTAGATTAATCATCTAGTGAATAACTTTTACAAAGTCACGAACTAGATGTGGGGTTTAGAAAAGTCACGGACTAAAATAACTTATGCTTACAATCTTAATGATAAAGAGAGGCAAAAGACTTGTATTTACAAGATAACAAGTAAATTATTGACGTGACAATACCCTTATGAATTATGATAGAGCCAAAAAAAAAAAAAAAAAAAGATTTACATCAATAAAGATGAACGGTAAAACAGAACCATCATCCTGCAATTTTGAATCCATGGACCACCACAAAGAAACACACATGCAAATGGTATCTTATTCTAAACATAAGATCCTGAATTTAAATACGAACACTCAACTAATGGTTTCTTATTCTAAAATCATTATCATCAACATCAACAACAACAACATCTTTAACCCAAGTTAATTGGGATCGGTGGTAGATGAACCCAATGATAGATATGAGAAAGATGGAAAAAAAAGGGAGGGGAGGAAAAAGCGGAAATAAGACAAAAGAAAAGAAAATAAGCGTGAAAGGAGGAAAAAAATGGAAGGGAAAGAACTAAAAAAGGACCGTCTGGAACATAGAGATAATAACAAATCTAACCCTTCACCAAGCTTATAGTTTTTTTCCATTCCCTCCTAAGACACACCTTCCGCCAATCTATATCTCACTCCATTAAGTCTTGTTTAATTACCTTTTCCCAGTTAAGTTTCGGTCTACCTCTACCTCTCTTTGTGACGAGCTCTTGGTAACAAACTTTTTGTTCTTACGGGAGCAACCAGAGGCCGTTTCATTATGTACCTAAACCACCTCAATCTATGCTCCCTCATTTTTTCACTCGCCGGTGCTAATGCTACCTTTCGTTGAATATTTTCCTTTCTTATCCATTTTCGTATAACCACACATCCACCTAAACATCCTTATTTCTTATTCTAAAATATTAGATTAAAGTATGAATTTTTGTCTTGATCTTCCCCTAGATATGATAACAATGATTCAAATAAAGCCAGAATTCACAAAGATGAAAGTCCCTATAAGTGCTGTCAAGACTAGTCATAATTTTCAGATTGTTGTAATTGCAACAAGACAACTTGCAGAGCACACAGAATTAGGATGTCTCATGATTTAAAACTCAGAAAGCAAGAGCATCATGAAAATCTCAGGTGGAACTTGATTATGTTTAGTAATATGCTTCAAGCAGTTCTATAAGTTGAATGTTTGATACTCTTTTCATATGATATCAGAGCATAAAAGAACATCACAACAACAGTGTTTCTGAAATATGAAGGGTAGCATTACTAATTACAAAGTTACTGGAAACTGCTCTGCCATAGATACTAAAAGCCTACTAGACCAAGTTTGTTCAGGAAGAAAACCCAAAGAGAAGAGAAATAAAACAAAATCCAGTTTGATTCAGCTTATTTTGTGTTCTGAATGATTTATAAATATAAAGGCTAAAATGCAATTTTAGTCCCCTTATTTTTGTCAATAAGTGATTTTTTTGTCCCCTATTTTTAAATTGAGACATTTAGTCCCCCTTCTTTAAAAAAAGTGATTTTGGTCCCTCCATCCAAATCAATACTTTGACTGTCAAATAATTATCGTTGACCATTATAAAATTTGTTTTTTTATTGAATTTAAATATATTTTAATTAAAGATTAAAATAAAAATAAATAAATTGTGATCATTCATTCTTCCGCACTCCCTCTGATCATCGTCTCTGGCCACCGGAACTCCGTCGCATTGCCGGGGTATACCGGCCTCAGACTCAAACTTGGAAAGATCAAAATACTCTCTCTGGTGAAGGGGAATAGAAGATTGGTGCAATGGCTAAACCTTCTTACATTTCCCGCACTGTGAAGACATCTTATTCAAAGTTTCAGAAAAAGAATGTTGGTGGGGTTTAGCCATGTTCACAATTCTGGCTCCTACTTTTTTTTCTTCTATTGATTGTGATCATAGTTGCAGTATACTTCTGTTAGAGGGTGTTGCTTGTGCACTTAAACTCTTAATATGAAAACAAAGAATTGTTAACTCTTCACGTAGTATCCTTAGGTATGAAATTGTAGCAAACATAAGGCTGTTTCTGTATTTGGGTTAAGAAAACATAAACAATTTTTTGCAGAATAGCAATTTTTCGCCAGAACTCCGACGTGTTGAAATGTTATGCACTTGGAGCCACTATGCTCTGGGCTTCAAGGAAATTTTGAATGGGGAAGTTTACAGTGTTGGTGAATATTTGAGGGATTAGGCCATAGACGAAAAGTGCTGTTGCGAATACGATTCTTGGGGGTTCTCCTAGGAAGATTAAAATGGGCTTGGAGAAAAAGCATAGACGGTTTGAAGAATGCCTGCTAGTGTGAGAAGCACCGTTGATCTTTTCAAGTCTAAGTCTGAGGCTGGCATACGCACTGCAAAGGACAGCAGCAATGGGAGGGGAGAAGGTGATGGAAGGGAGTATGGAGGAAAGAATGAGGGTTAGGGATTGGAGTTTCAAGGTGGTCATTGAAGCATAGGATCGAAGTTTTTTTTTTTTTTTTTTAACTTTTAATTAAAATAAATTTCAGTTTATTAGAAAACAAATTTTATAATGGTCAACAGTTAATTATTTAAAAGTACTGATTTGGATGGAGGGTCCAAAATCACTGGTTTTATAAAGAGGGGGGACTATATGTCTCAATTTTAAAATAGGAGTATCAAAATTGAATTTTACCCTAATATAAATGATGCATTGAGAATATTCAGTTAAAAACTGATTCTCCATAAAAATTAAGCAAAGCCATAGATGCATGTCACTTGCTCTTTTATCTGTATTTCACTGGGGATGGTTTAACATTTAATCAATGTTGTCATGGAAGTAAACTAAGTGGTACCTGTCTAAGCAATTTCACAAATTAAGTCATAACTCCCAAATTTCTAACCAGTCAAAGATCCAATCATCCAAAACACAAATCTTGATTAGATGCAAACATAAACAATCAGCATAAAAGAGCCACAATGCATCAGGAAATTCAAAAGGATAAAATAACAAAAATTTAGAAATGAACCATATTGCATTACATCAGGGAGTTTAGCCGGGGGGAAATGATTAATAAAAATTAGATTGAAAAACAATATCAAACTTACTTGAAATCTGTTCAACCTGCTCCGGAGTAAGCTTAGCTGAGAACCCACTCGCTGCAGACTTGTAACTATACAACAAAGCTTCCTTTGCAGCCTCTTCACTGCAAGCATTAACCAATCAAACAATTACCCAATAGAAAACAGAAAGACTAAACTCTCAAGTTCCTCTAAATCTAATGGGAAAAAAATGATTTTTTTACTTTCCTCCCTAAAAGGCAGTGAATATTAGTCATATTAGTCCTTTTAAGAAGTAATAGGTACAAGTTAATATAACCAATATAACTATTTTTTTATAAGGTAAATAGTTAACGAAAATTGAGTTTCTCCAGACTAATTAGTCCTTCTATTTTTATTTTAAAAAAAAAATAAAAAAAACTCGTCCTTGAATTATCTCTAAATCAATTTTGACAAGAGATTTTTTAAACAAAGTGACTAATTTAAGGTCAGTTAAAAGGTAGAATGAACCAATGTCAAATTTTCAGTGAATACCCAATTCAGTCCCCCTCGATCCAATTTAACTCCCCAAAAATATAAAATCAGAGTTCAATTTAACTCCCCAAAAAAGTCAACAATCTTTATTATATGACAATCTATAATTCGATGATTCCAATGAAATTCTATAAAATCCCCCATCAAAAAAGGATGCAAAGGTGAATACTTAGTCTTGATAAAACTAAACACGCAAATTGATCCCTGCAAATGCTAACTTAATCGGGTGAAAGCACTAACGCGTCTCATGTTTATACTTTAAAGGTTTATACTAAAAAGATTAAACCAAAGACAAATGCTAACCAGGAACGCAAGGGTACTGATTAAGAAAGTGAAAGGAGCTGTTAATTGGAATGCGCAAAAATTACTTTCATACGATTTTCAATAAATATAAAAAAAAATCTTTTAATTTCTTGTCGTAAGGACGATTAGCAAGACCCTAAACCAAACTAAGTCTTGTGATTTACTTTTTTCCAAGTTAATATTATTCTAAAATTTATACATATGAAGGACTAACGTGTTCTGCAGTTAAATTTGTTACTATAAACAAAATTTGGGGCTACAGAGAAGCATATTGAATAGAACCATTTTCACCTGCCAAGGACTGAAGTGAGGGTTCTGATATGGTAGGCCTCAGGCTCCTCGTTCTGTGGTCTCTCAGTGTACACGATGTGAACCGCTGGCGCAGTAGTGTCAGAGCCCGTGGTGGCGTGCTGGTCGAGGGGTTTGGCGGCGGAGTCCGACATGGCGACGTTGCAACCTGAAGCGAACAAAACGAGGATGATCGCGAGTTCTGAGATTTTGAGGATGATGTTGTTGGTGTTGGACTTGCCCATTGCGTGGTTATTGTTTTCGGGCTTTATAAGGAAAGGAAATATAAATTAAATGCTTGTAGTATTTGTGTGCACACAATGGAGATGCGACTTTTCTTTCCAAGTTGCTAAAACAATGATCTTTTTTTTTTTTTTTTTTGCTTAGTTATAAAGCGACTGAGCGAGGGAATGCTGAGTTGCAACAACGCGTTGTGTTGGTGTCACGGCGTGGTTCTGCCACTTGGCCATAATATGATTTGGCAGCGTTATCTCATTGCATCTTACGTAGGCTTCTTGGTTTTGTCCATCAGAAAATTGGGTTAATTCTCACGGAAAAGTATACTTTAAGAGAACTTTTGGCACAAAAGAAGTTTTTAATTTTTAGGGGATTATAGATCTAGAAATCTAGTTAGTTTCTCATATTTTATTATATGTATATTAGAAAAGACATGTTTTTTAATATTTTTTAATCAGTTTTTTTAAAATAATGCATAGAGAGATGAGAATTTTAATTTTTAGAGTTTATAGGACTCTTGTACTGCTTTACTCCATTTTTATTTACTTTTTTTATTTATTTTCTTTCATCATTCCTTAATAAAAATAATTAAAATGTTATTTTGTATTAAATTATATGATAAATAATTAAAATAATTATAAAAATTTATGATTAAAATGGACATCATTTTTATTAGATCCGACTCTTTTATTTTAATTTTTTTATGACAAACAAATATTGAAAACAATTATTAGAGTTTATAACACTCACACGCTATATTCAACTAATTGTATTAAAGAAGATTAATTTTTAAAGCTTTATGTGGCCTACATGGCCTAAAGTTAAAACAAAAATATAAAGATAGATGGCAGCCTAGATATTGGCTCCATCATCCTACTCATCATCAGCACCTTCCTCAGCTGAAGCAATCTCCTTTTTATCAAGCATGACATCGCTTTTCACATCCTTGAATGGGTCAAAAAGATCCAAGTCAATGTTTTTAGCAAAGAAACCGACTTGCCTAACGGCCTTGAGAAAGCCCTTTTCGTGCTACTCCACCGCTTTGCGCTTGTAGACAGACAACTCCTCTTCAAACTCATTATGGGCAGCCTTTTCCTCATCCAACTGAGCCTCCATGTCATCCACCTTCTTGGCAAGCTCATCCCTCACGACAATAGCCTTGTCGACCTTGGCAGCCAACTCCTTCTTCTCCCTCAGCAAGGTCTTGTCACGACTAACTAGCTCATCACCATCCACCCGGGTGCACAGTAGCTTGGCCAAAGCACCATTTGCCTTGACAGACAAATGATGGTGAAACCTGACCACCTCAACCAGGGCCACCACAACACTGTTGACCTTGGCACGTTTCACCCGCTAAGTAGTGCGGATGGCAGACTTCAACTTAACCACCTCGGCTTCCAACGACACCACCTTGCTCACAACTTCTTGGTGGCGGTGACCATTCTCCTCCAAAATTGCAAGGCTCTTCTGAAGAAAGGCCTTTGTAGAGTCATTGGCGCTTTCAAACCCGCCCAAATGGACCAAGTTTTTGTCAAAGGGGGTCAGGATCCTTCGTTCTGGCTTATAGCCCGCACTCCATAAAGACTCAATGTCCTTCAAAGCATGAATAAACTCAAGGGAAGTGAGGGGACACGAAGAAGAAGCCAGTGGGACAGCAGAAGCAACAAGAACAACATGAATTATAGAAGCAAGAGGAGGAGAAGAGACCAGAATGGCAGCAGACGCCACCACTGGAGCCCGAACAACGAATGGTGACATAAGCAAACTGGGAAGAAGCCCATCGGCCTCCTTCATTGCATGAAGGCTGCGAGAGACCCTAGACTTCTTGCAACCCGACGTCCCAACATTATCATCCCACTTCCTCTTAGTTAAAAGAAAGGAATGGATGTTGGGGGAAGCAACAACAGTATCAGCAGGGCCAACCCTAGTAGATCGACCCTCACATCTGGCCCGAGGATTGACAGAGGCAGGTGGTATGACACCATTGTCAGAACCAACGTTCTTCACCAATGGCCTCCATGAAAAGTCACCCATTATACCTCCAAAGCATACCAAAAAATCACAAGTATTAGGTCAGGTCAAAATAAATACAAAAGAAGACAAGACGGACAAAAACAGAAGAAAAGACAAAAGGGTTTACCGTCTAAAGCAACATAGGGATCATCCGCCAACGGCAAGGACAAGATAGCTCACACATCTAGACAAGCTGGCAGCTGCTCTAAGATCACCTTGTCCACCCTCTCCACCATGGTCAACAAGTCTTCATCAAATGACTTGAACCTAGTGGGATCGGATTTCCAGTAGAACAGGAAATGGGACTCCCCGTCTTGGTTGAACATCAATGGTAGCCCATCTGCCACAACACCACTATCTTGGACCTTAAAGAAACAGTCCTTGAAATGATGGAAGATATTTGAGTCAAACTCAAATAACTTCTTGAAAACAGTGTTCAAGGAGACCCAACCAATTTTACCCGTCAACTTCACCCGAAAAAAGAATAAGAAAACTGACACACTTGGTTGAATGTTGAAGAAGGGGCAGAGAATCTCGAACGCTCTCACCATTGCCCGACTATTAGGATGAAGTTGGGAGGGCGCTACGTACAGGAACTCAAGAAGAGCACGCTGGAATGGGAGAAAAGGGAAGAAGCAAACCCAATACTTTGAAGAGGCACCGGTACATAAAGAAGAAGGGCAGAGCACTTGGCACCGCCCTCAAGAAAGGGAGATCATCACTCCCGCAGGCTTCAATGATCACATTGCGGGAATCCTCGAGTCTCATCAGCTTTACTTGACGACACAGAACATCAACACTCGCCACTGAGGTAATGGAAGATTTGTACTTAAGAATGTCTTCTCTCACCCACTCATAACCAGGCATGACAGAGGTGGACGACGGTGACCCAACACTATGATTGCGTCGCACAAGGGGGAAAGCCTTGGAATTCCCAACGCCACTCTTCTTCGCCCCTCTAGGAGCAAAAGGGGTAAGAATCGCAAGCGGCAAAGGTTCCCCGGCCCGAGGGGCAATAGAAGGCCTTGTCCTCTGACGAAGGCCAGAAGTACCATCGCCAATACGACGAAAGTCTGCATTCCTCCCTGAGGAAAAGGATTCATCGTCAGGAGTTTCATGGTGACTCTCCTCCTTCGAGGAGTCACCAACAGAAATAACCTCGCACATAAAGGGTTGCTCGATTGAGCCCCCTAAATCGCTACTACTAAGACCTAAAGCAGAGTCTGAAATGGGACACAAACATTTTTCAGAGAAAGAGAGTATACCTTGAACGGAGAAAAGGGAAGCAAGAAAAAGACCAAGAAAGCAAAAAAGGTTCTGGAAAGAAGAAAGTCAGGAAGGCAAATATGACGATGACAAAAATGTCACACGTCCACTCCACTTAAATGGAGGCGTAACCTTTCAGTTATTAGTGACAAGATTTGAAACAATTTCCTAAGAATCCGCACCATGATCAGACTCCATCACCCACTATCGCACGTCTCTAGTACGTGTCCACTCCATGAGTTACACGTATACACAAGTATTGCGTGTGTGCTGCACACACCTGGGGCAAAAGACAAGCATAACACTTGCTTTTAATACATTCTGCAACCATCAGATAGGGGCTAAAACGTCCAACCTGGACATATCATTTGCCTAATATGTCCGACCTTGCCTATGAAACAAAGCATTTCACTTCTAGACAATTCAACAGTGATAGCCCGGACAACACACGTCCAGGCTAAGGGGACTTGACAAATTCCACACTTATATTTCTTACATTTGTCGAGGTTATCACTATTGACACCGAACAACACTTGTCCATGTTCGGGGGCTCCATGAGGTCATAACTCTCCTACTTGTCAAGGTTACTACTTTTGACACCAAATAATCTCTCACGACACAAGACGCTCTTACAACCTCTTTCGTCTGCAAGCTAGCTCAGAGGCTGGAGGGCTTATGTACTGTCCATAATATGGAAAATACACATGGCCACTTATGTGGGACCTTTCATACACGTGTCAATCCTCCATGTCAACCTTGTTACAGGAGCACGGACGTCTACTCTCAGCAGCTGGGTCATTTAGGCCAACAAGTTATTTGTTATGCTTTATTATTCAAATATTTTAACCACCTTATCTCTTAAGAGGTACCTAATTATCCATAAGTATTGGATTATCTATAATACACCCGATTAGCCTTAAAGGATTATCTATAGTATCTGCAAGCTACTATCTACAAGCTGGTACTTATCTACAAGCCATCAGATTATCTATAAGGTGCACATTATTTGTAACCTTACTTATCTATAAACTGCAATTATCTTTTAGCCTTTATCTACATGTTAATTATCTACAAAGGCTTAACGCCCACGCTCATCCTATAAATACAGGTTCCATCTAACCTCTCCACACACTTCTGATCAACCGTACAAGGCATACTCATTCATGAATACACACATTCAATTATACTTTTCTCTTTATAATTGATGTACTTACTTGAGCATCCGAGTAGTTTTCTTTGTTTTGCAAGTCCCCTTTCTTAACAAGGTTGAGTCATCGTCCGACATGCAGAGTTTGGAACCCACCTAGACAACGTCCACCCTTGTGCGTGGCACTTCTAATTTTGGTAGGAACAATTACCAATTTGACAACTTAAAGCAGCTATAAGCCTACAACTATTTCAATGGCTTCTGCTCTATTAAGTTGTTGTCAAAAAGATATTCCTACAACAAACTGCTATAAATTGCATTTGCAAACAATTCAAGATATTAAATTATTTCTTATAATAATGGGGGGCTATTATGATTTTAAAAGTACTGAGTCACAGAACTTAGATAGTTGTATATAACCAATAATTCCATATAAGCTCTACTATTGAATGATTTAGAGGAGTCATAAGACTGATTTGGTGACTAAAGGGGAAAGGGGAGAGGGAGACATATGAATGAGATCAAAGCAACAAAAATATCATTTCAACTAACAATAATCCAGTTGCAGTCCTATGAAGTTAAATGAAGAAAATGTATTATGTTTAAGCCACCCCATCCATCATCTTCATTCAAGTCCTATTCATAAATTTAAAATATTGGTTCTTCTAATATTCCAAAAGAATTAATATTTTTTTATTGAAAGACAAAAGGAGAAAAAAGAAAACCAAGAGAAAATAAAAATAAATATGAAAAAGGTCTATCAAGGTAGAACAACACAGTGAACATAGACAAGGCACAGATACACCAATTAGAATTTCTTGTATTCTCACTCCCAGTAATAATGAGTTTCATGTAACAAAGTCTTGATTATATTGTCAGCTATAAGACTCCAATAACTACCTTCAGCTTGAGCCTTGAATGCAACATTAAATTATCTCAACTGAGTTATTTATCTCGTGAACCTCTCCAATTTTTTGAAAATAGAAGGAATACTTCACAACAACCAAGAGGGGGGGTGAATTGGTTGAACCTTGGTATTTTAAAATCAAATTCAAATCAGAGTTTCAGGATCTTTATCACTTTTAAAACCAAGAAACCTTTTACTCAATCAAATGTCTCAAAACTGAACTTGTTGAACAATGAATATGATTCAAAGAATTAAAGACAATGAATATGATGAGAATAGAAATATAGAAATAAGAACACAAGCAATTTATACTGGTTCACTTCAAATCATGAAGCTACATCCAGTTTCTTCTAATTTACATTGAATTAGAGTTCCACTATTATAAAATATTCTTACAAGCTTTTACAACCCTTTATCAATCCTAGATAAAGAACAAAATCCAAAACCCTATTAGACTTCTAAGGAGAAAGATCCAGAGAACACTAATTTGATCTTTAAGCTAGAGAACCCTTCTCTAGTCCCAAGCTTTAAGAATCTAATTACCATAGTCAATTACAACACAATTTGTAAACAAAATTACAATCAATGAGTTAAGGAAAGAAACAAGCTGATGATCCAGTGAATGACATGCACATGAATGAACAAATCAGGTTGAAAGACAAAAATAATCTCAAAACATCTTCTTCCTTAACCTTTGAAAGAGACTTCTTGCTTTAAAGAATCACTCAAAAACCCATGAATGATTTAGTGTAAGCAAGAACTCATAGAACCCAGAAAAATCACTTAGAACGTGTTTAGAAAGCTTATGTGTGCTCAGAATACGAATTGATCAAGTTACACTGAGCCAAGGTTCTATTTATAACAAACTTTTGTAATTGTCAATAATCGATTAAACGCGCCATATAATCAATTATTTTACTCATGTAATCGATTAAATCAATTTGGTAATCGATTAAAGTGTTCAACACAATTTCTGGACGTAAGTAACGAACAAAATAATCGATTATCCCATCTTATAATCGATTAAGACAGAAAGCTTCAAAATATCAAAATACACTATGTAATCGATTACGGATTCTGGGAATCGATTAAACCAGGAAGCTTTATAAAACAAAATGCACTATGTAATCGATTACTATATTTGTAATCAATTAATGCGACAAATCTTATGTGCATTTACATATAGTGTAATCGATTACTAAATTTGGTAATCGATTAAGACAGGAAGATGGCTTTTGCATTTTAGCCTGTGTAATCGATTACTATTCCTTGGTAATCGATTCTTCCAGCACGACTTAAAATCATGTATAACAATGTAATCGATTACTACCTATTGGTAATCGATTAAAGTGTTCATCAAGGCAGTGTATATGAAAACAAAGGTCAAATAATCGATTATTCTGATAGGTAATCGATTACATTGTTCTTGAAAGGTTTTCCAGAATGAATTAAGAACAAAATAATCGATTATACCTTTAATGTAATCGATTAAGTCAGTACAAAAACCATTTTTCCAAAAACCTTTGATTCAAATTTAAAACCTTAGTTAAATGTTGAAAGCTTTGTTTGATTTTCATGAAAAACACTTAGTTAAAACAATGAATGAATGAATGCATGGATCAATTAGATTGTTTTCCTTCAACATAAAATTCCAAGTCTTCAAGCATGTTTGAAGCTCAAAACTAATCTTGTATCAATGACTTCCAATCTTCATGAAGCTCCCCCTATATTCAACATTTTTCTCCTTAGCAGGGTTAATCCCCAGAGTAAAAGAACTTGCCTTACATTCTCTAAATTTTAGTCTTCATCAATACCATTAAAATTTTTGTCCAAAATGTAAAATGTTGCCACTTGAGGACTGCATTGCAGCATGAAGGAGGGTTTGTTATTTGTATTCTAATATATTTGCATAATAAATATTTGTCTAATTGATCCTAAGTGAAAACGTGATTAATTAATCCCATTTTCAGTGACCAATAGAAATCGATGAGGTCCAAGACATACACACTTGGATCAGATCGTTCCAGATGCAAAATTCCAAGACCTCGTAGATGGGTTTCTTAGAACTCAAAACAAAAAATGGAGAAGATGAAGAAGATGATTAAGAATGACGCTATGATCCTTAGAGGAACAATAAGTTGGAGGAGGATTCGCCACAAAGGAATAGCTTCCTTGATAAGAATCAATTTGGTTACAATCAAGAACCAAGAAGAGACTATGCTTTCAATCTAAGCAAAAGCTTAATTCATTCACAAATTGTTATCCCAAAATTATGAGTTTCTGAGTATTTATAGAGTTAAGCATAAGAAGATAACCATGCCTCTAATGACCCCTTAAAAGCCCAATTTAAGGCCTATTTACATATATATCGAGGCCTATTACACAAGTAAACAAAATTTACGAAAATTCTCGTAGAAGTATTCTGCTAAGCGAGACACTCGTGCTAAGTGTAATATATCCTCTGTAAAGGGAATTGCACTAAGTGAGACATGCGCGCTAAGCCCAATTTCTCCACTACCAACGGAATTATGCTTAGCGAGCTTGTTGCGCTAAGCGAGCTGTTTCACAATCTTCAATATTCTCCAATTCAGTTCCTTGTGGCTTCCTCCTTCCTTGCCTTTAATGAGTAGTCCATCATTGATTATCTTGGCCATCTCTTCTTGTAGAATCTTGGCTTTGGACCTTGTCATTAGACCCTTCAACTTATGAAGTACTTCTAGGTCTTTGTGCTTTTTGGATAGCCCTCTATCACCCTTTCCTTCTTGAAAAGAAATTGTCCTTGAATTATGCTATTTGGATAGAAATCTATCATCCCCTCCTTCTT
The DNA here is from genome assembly GCA_007407185.1 of Glycine tomentella. Classification (NCBI taxonomy): domain Eukaryota; kingdom Viridiplantae; phylum Streptophyta; class Magnoliopsida; order Fabales; family Fabaceae; genus Glycine; species Glycine tomentella. The sequence continues at coordinate 447,347 of PYAF01005688.1, forward strand.
GAGAAGAATCCGACCCCGGATTTGCACCCAAAACACCTATATCACAAGAAAAAAGATCAGCGACATTGAAACTAGAACTCTTCCCATAATCACTTGGCAAGTCAATCTTGTAGGCATTGTCACTAATCCTCTCAATGACCTTGAAAGGACCATCAACCGTAGGTACACTAAACAAGGAAGTAAAAAAAAAATATGGCGCCAGTAGCACCAGCCGTGGTGCCAGTAGCGCCAGAGTTAGCGCCATTAGCGCTAGAGTGCACCAGATGACCATTTTTCTCTAGAATTTGGTGCCAATAGCGCCGAATAGCGTTATTAGCGCGGGAACGTGGGCTAGTCACTTAAAAAGTCCTTTTCTCTCTCATTTGTTGGCCAAAAACGAAAATCATCTTCTTCCTTTCTCATTTCGTCCATGGCCAAGCTTGGAGAGCTTCAAACCTACTCAACCATTGACCAAAACACTTCACTTCCAACATGAAAGTTGAAGGGAACTACTCAATGAGCTAGATTCCAACATCAATTTTCCCTGAAAACCATCAAACGGAGAGATCACATTTTCTAGGGAACTTACCAAAGTTTGATTTTTTTTGGGGGGGGGGGGGGGGGGAAAGAAGGAGTTTTAAGGATTCAAGCTTGGAGAAGTTGTCCTGTAGTCTTCCTTGTCGATTTAGAGGTAAGAAACTCAAGTTTTACCGATTATTTAAGAATTTGTTCTTGATATGAATAGTGACCCATTTGAGTTAGAGCTTAAATTAGGCTTGGGTTCTTTGGAAAAGTCTACTTAGGAGGTTGTTGTGATGAAGGATTAGCCTTGAAATATAATTTTTATGGACTTTGGTATTTGGCTCTGAGGAATGTATGTGTAGGATGAATGTTGGTTAAATTGGTGATATTATGATATGTATGAGCCTTAGTGTTTTTACAATATGTGCTCAGGAGGCTATATAAACGGTGAAATTGTGTTGAAGTAATCGTTTTAGCCATATTGATAATCATTGAGATTTGGATTGGATAGAGTATTGAAGTCTTTGAATTGGCTTATGCAGAGTCTTAGGGAGACTCTAGTGCCTTGGTTAGGTCGAGATAGATCTTGTTGGGGGTCTGTAAGTCACCAGTTGTGTGACTAGTCCTTATAACTTGAAAAATAGTGTAATAAGGGGTTATAATGGAAAAGAATAATGTTTTTTTCATTCTAATGGTTTAGAACCGTTGTTGATTACTTGTGTGTCTTTGTATAGGGCGTGACACCGAGGGTGTTGTTGATTCAAGTGAAGTCAAACATCAAGAATGAAGAATCAAGCTTCAAAAAGTTTTGGACATTCAAACATGCACAAAATGATGATACTCAAAGGAAAGCTTGAAGAATCAATCTGATCATATGTAAAAGGGAAGTATATGATCTGATAATCCATGTGTGTGTGTGTATCATGCATCATTCATTCATATAAGATCAT
>PYAF01005688.1:448897-462029 GCA_007407185.1 Glycine tomentella
GTATAAAAATCTATGTGTTCTCTTTAATCTCTTAGTTCAATTTCGAATTACATTGTTTGTGAATCAATATCATTGCTCAAGTTTTGAGATACTCTGTTTTCTGGTGCTCTTGGAAGGGGAAGATTGATTGAAAACTGATTTTGTTTTAAAGATTTGTTTTGAATCTAAAAATTGGTTTTTATTGTGATAAAGATCCTGTAGCTTAAAACTCTGATGTGAAAATTTTAATTGGATAAGGTTTCAACCAATTCACCCCCCCTCTTGGTTGTTTGAAGTGTTCCTTTATTTTTCAGGTGTCAGTGGCGGAGACCAGAGTTCAGGGGTTGGACAGCAGAGCACTGTGTTGTTAGGTAAGTTCTTTGTTCTTGGGAGTGTTTCCCATTGCCTGATTTCCTCCATACTCCAAGGGAGTGATGGTTGCATACATGATTCATATGCATTGAATTGGATGTTACAACTTTCCTCATGATAATATGTATGCTTGTTTTTGTGCCTTATGTATGGTTCCCTTTCGGATAGATCTTCTAGCCAGTTAGATAGATATGGACCTCCCTAGGAGTAGAGCGCAACTCTTAGTCGATTTGCTCACGTAAAGGGTGGATGATCCCTTAAGACTAGAGATAGGTTGTCTCGTCGCGGTTGAAGCCTATTCTCGGAGGTGCCATATACGTGCATCCATGTGTAAAGGGGTAGCTCCCGATGGAATGACACGGGTGTGAGTTCCGGCCTCACATTGGGGACTGAGAGTCTCAATGTTGATGATGATGCATCTTTGGCAGGCATAGTACCGCAGATACACATTAGAGCTAGAGAATGTCTATGTTTTGTTGTGAGGGCCAGGAGGCCTGGTGTTGTGATGCCTTTGATGTTGTGTATCATGGAAGTGAGCCAGGGGGAGGAGAAGCCTCCAAGAACCCTGAGCTTATTGAGATTGTATCTCACCCTATGTGTGGGGATCTTATTTTTGCAGGCAATGCATCTGTCAGAGAGGATGGGTCCCAGGGTGGAAGGCCCCAGTAGGGACAGACGCTGTGTAGCTGCTTGGCAGTATTTTGAGAGCAATGTGGCTCACTGTTTATGTTTATGATGTATTTTGTACCCCTGCGAGGGAAGGTGTGCGTGCACATATATTTTGGATCCTGTATGGATTGTGATGTACAAACGCTGTATATTTTGTACCCTCTTGTGAGGATGTGATCTGTGAGATCATGGCACAGGGTGCCTATTCTTTTGTATAGCCACAATGATTGTTTTGATGATATATATATATATATATATATATATATATATATATACATGTGGCTTATGATTCTCCTGTTATATCTGTATGGACATTTTGTCTTTACCTGCCGTTCTTTATGTTATTTGGATTGTAGAGGTTGTTGAATTTAAAGGAAGATGCAAGGAGATTGAACCAAGGTTGAAGACTTGATTTTGTTTTAGCCTTTTACATGCCCAACAACTTGAAGGCATTTGTAATTTGTCTAAGTAGTTCAAGTTAAATGCCTTATGATCTTTCATTAGCATGTGCATTCTCATGATCATGCATTCATGTTTTTAAATCTCAATGAAATCAAATGGTTTTTCAAAATGATAGGTTCTCAAGGCTTACTTGATTAAAAAGCTTGTCTCACTGCTTTAATCGATTACACAAGAGGTTTAATCAATTAAAGACATTCTAACATTTTTGGAAAACCTTGAAGAACAATTTAATTGATTACATGCTCGTTTTAATCGATTGTATAGTGTTAAAAGAAAACCATGCATTGTTGACTTAATCGATTACCATTTCTTGTAATCGATTACATAGTCTATTTCTAGAAATCATGTCGTTTTGTGTTAATCGATTACCATGATCGTAATCGATTACATAAGTGTTTTAAACTTTCATGGGTTGCTGCTTTAATCGATTACAATGCGGTTTAATCAATTATTTTGTTCATGAAACATTTCCAGAAAGTTGATGAACAGTTTAATCGATTATTTAGTCAATTTAATCGGTTACATAGGGCAATTTAATCGATTACACCTACAGCTTAATCGATTACTGACAGTTAATTCTATTTTTTTATAAAGCTTGGTGAGTCTTTTTCTTATAAATATACATTGAGCGATTTACTCACAACAAGAGTGACTTACCCAAAAGTTTCTGAGCATTCATAAGTGCCCAAATTCATGTTTTACTCTGAGTTCAAACATCATCTTGTGTGATCAAGATTTCTAAATTTTTGAAGAGATGTGTTAGAATAAGAAGGTTTTCAAGATTGTGATTCTGAGAATTTGTTTCTTGCAACCTGGAGAATGTGGTAATATCATTTCATTCATTCATACATGAAAGTGGTCATTCATTGTTAAACTATAAATCAAGATATCACCAAAGTAAACAACCACAAATTTTCCAATAAAGTGCCTTAAAACATGGTTCATGAGTCGCATGAAAGTGCTTGGTGCATTGGTTAAACCAAAAGGCATGAACAACCACTTATAAAGTCCAAACTTAGTTTGGGAAGCGATTTTCCATTCATCACCTTCTCTCATTCTAATTTGATGCTAACCACTTTTCAAATCTATTTTGGAGAAAACACAAGAACCATGAAGTTCATCCAACATATCATCAAGTCTAGGAATAGGATGTCTTTACCTCACGGTGATGTTGTTGATGGGTCTACAATCAGTGCACATCTTGCACGTGCCATCTTTCTTGGACTAGGATGACCGACATTGAACATGGGCTCAAGCTTTCTTTCACCCATCCTTTTTTCATCAACCCTTCATCTTTTGGATGTCCTTTGTCTCTTTTCTGGATTACTCCTATAGGCGGCCCTATAAGGAAGTGAAGCTCTCGGAACAAGATCTATTTGATGTTCAATTACTCTTAAAGGAGGCAAGCTATGAGGATTGTCTTGTGGAAAGACATCCTCAAACTCCTTTAAGAGTGTATCAAAACCTTGAGGCAACTCAAGGGCACTAGAAGACAAACAAATGTAATTTGGAATGAGTAAATACAATGATTGTCTAGCTAGCATCATTCTTTTTATCTCCTTAGGTTTGATGAACAAACTCTCTTTTATCACTAGTTGTTTTTCACTCTTTTTTTCTCTTTTCTTTTGTTCTTTCTTGTCACTTTTTTTGCCTTCTTTTTCTTTTTGGCTTTTCTCTCTCAAAGGATCTTTTCCTTCTTTGATTTTCTTTTTTTCTTTCTCTTTTTAATCTCATTTTTATTTGATCCTAACACACCTCACTTGGAGAGAAAGATGATAGAACTACCTTTTCACCTTTTTGTAAGAAAGAATATCAATTGGTGACCCCATTGTGGACACATGTCCAGCCTCCATGGGAACCATATCATAAAGCACTTCATCTACATACTTTTCAATGGAGAATGCAAGTAACACTTGCTTATCCACAACCAACTCACCATTGTCACTCAACCATTGCAACTTATAAGGCTTAGGGTGAGGGGTGGTTTTTAAACCAAGCTTCACCACCAATCTAGTACTTGCAACATTGGTACAACTTCCTCCATCAATGATTAGAGAACAAACATTTGCATTCCCCAAGCATCTAGAATGGAAAATGTTTTCTCTCTTTGTGTATCACCTTGATCTTTCTACAAGCTTCCCATGAGTCTTCTTACAATCAAAAGATCTCCCTTTTCTGGTGGAAGAAAACCATCATCCTCCCCTTCACTAGAGGAACTATGAGAACTCTTAGATGACTCACTATCCACCTCTCCATACTCCAACACAATCATGATCCTTTTTTTAGGACATTGGGATTCAATATAACCCTTTCCCAAACACTTAAAGCATTTAATAGAGCTAGATTTATTGAGAGGGGGTTGAGTAAGAGAAGTAGGATTACTCTTGAAGACTTCCTTTCAATATGTAGTGAAGAAGAACCCTCCTTCTTGGAAGTGTCTTTATCCTTCCAAGATGAATAAGCGTATGAAGTCTTCTTGTAGGTTTTTTTCCTCTTCAATTGTTGCTCCACTTTAACGTCCACTTTAACGGCTCCATGTATAAGTTCATCCATGGTGTTGTAGCTTTGAAGCTTTACAACATCTTAAATGTCCCTATTCAAGCCATTAAAAAATCTAGCCATTGTAGCCTCATTAGTTTCTTCAATGTTTGCTCTTATCAAAGAAATCTCCATCTCCTTGTAATAATCATCAACAATTTTACTTCCTTAATTGAGCCTTTGTAACTTGTTGTGCATTTCCCTTACATAGTGAGGTGGGATAAATCTCTCTCTCATGGTTCTCTTCATTACCACCCAAGTGTCCACTCTATATCTTTTCAATCTTTCTCTATCCACTTGGATTTGATTCCACCACACCAAAGCATATCCCTTAAATTCTAAGGTAGCCAACTTCATTTTCTTTTCTTCACTAAAATTGTTGCAATTGAAAATTTGGTCCACTTTCATCTCCCAATCAAGGTAAGCCTCTGGATCATAAGTATCTAGGAACTTGGGAATTTTGACCTTCACATCATCCATTTCATCCCTTTTCCTCCTTTGTTTATGCTTTCTACCTTCTTCATAGCTAGGGGTGTTTGCGAGTCGGTTCGGATTGGTTTTGGCCAAATTTAGGATCCAACCCAATCAAATTTGATTGGTTCGATTTTCAGAAAAGAAAAATTGAAACCCAACCCAACCCGTTCATGAACAGTTCGATTCAGTTCGGATCACCGGGTTACCCATTTAATTTTTTTAGAACTACTATTTTATATCACAATTCTTTCAAATATCCCATATAATTAACACAATATTATCAAATGTATGAAAGTAGTAAAATTGATTCATTTAATACCATTAACATAATATTCTAAAATAGACTTATAATATAAATTAAAACAAATGATTTTTGAACAAGATTTACTATAATAGTCTGAAACACAACTATTTTTTACATAGCCATCATCACTCCCTTGAGAAGAATGAGATGACTGATGATGCCTCCTCCTTTCTATGTCTTCCATTCTTTCACTCAACTCTTGAGTGCTTCTTTGTATCTCATCAAATCTCTCTCTCATCCTCCTCTCAACTTTTATTTGCAAATTATCCATTTGCTTAGCCAATGAAACTATTAGCTTAGTGGATCTAGGGGAAGGTGGGTCACTATCACTTTCAAAAACCATTGTTGGAAGAAAAGGTTAGTAAAAAAAATTATTGGACGGTTACCACTTACTAAGTGTTTACACTCTTTAACACTCTTGTTTCACACTTGTAAGACTTTTTCTATAAGGTCCACTGTTGTCTTTTTCCTTTCTCTAACCCTTCTTTGGCCCTTGAGATCAACCAAAGATTTCAAATCAAGGACCATCCAAAGTGAAAGATGAAATAAATCCAAACTCAACTTAAGAGGTCAAGGAAGAAAGAAAACTCTAACAAAACCTTGGAAGTTTAGAAGACAAGAAGTAAAAGCTCAAAAAGAAAGTACAACTCAAAAGGAATACAAAAAAAAGACAAATAGGAAGATATAAAAAAAAATGCAAGATGTCACCTCTAATGTTGTAAAAACATTTGGCTAAGTATAAATCACTATAATTATGCAAAAATGAAAGTACTAGAGACAATAAGCACACACTAATGATTGTAATATTTTTGCTTTTTGTTCTTTGGTCCTTCATATTTCCCTTTTAGGACCAATTTTTTTTTATATTTTTACAAATGCCCCAATGTTCTCCAAACAAAATTTTTATGGATCAAATTCAAAAATTTACAGCAGTGCTATGAGTTTCATGAAGAACAAGCCACACTCAAATCATGATTAGATCAACTCTAAATGCAACAAAAAGATAAGGGAATTGAAGGGACATGCAAGATAAGCTCAAAAACAAATAAGAAACAAACACAGCTAAACATAAACAAGCAAGAATCAAAGGAATTTCATTTTCTCATTTTTCTAGGGAAAAAAACAAAAAATGAAAAATTGCACCTAATTGATAGAAATCTTTTCGAATTGCTCTCCGGATTCAAGCTCTGAATACTACATAATGAGGTCCAAGACATACACGCTTGGATCAGACAGTTCTGGATGCAAAATCCCAAGACTCCATTTATGGGTTTCTTAGAACTCAAAATAGAAAATGGAGAAGATTAAGAACAATGCCACGATCCTTAGAGGAACAATAAGCCAGAGGAGGATTCGCCACAAAGGAATAACTTCCTTGATAAGAATCAATTTGGTTACAATCAAGAACCAAGAAGAGACTATGCTTTCAATCTAAGCAAAAAAGCTTAATTCATTCACAATTTGTTATCCCAAAATTATGAGTTTCTATGTATTTATAGAGTTAAGCATAAGAAGATAACCATGCCTCTAATGACCCCTTAAACGCCCAATTTAAGGCCTATTTACATCAATATTGAGGTCCATTACACAAGTAAACAAAATTTACGAAAATTCTCTGTAGAAGGAATTGCGCTAAGTGAGACATGCACGCTAAGCCCAATTTCTCCACTGCCAAAGGAAATGTGCTTAGCAAGCTTGTTGCGCTAAGCGAGCTGTTCAACATCTTCAATGTGCTTCGATTTAACTCCTTGTGGCTTTGTCCTTCTTTACCTTTGATGAGTAGTCCATCCTTGATTCTCTTGGCTATCTCTTCTTTATAAGCTTGGCTTTGGACCTTGTCATTGGACCCTTCAACTCAATAAGTACTTCTAGGTCTTTATGCTCTTTAGATAACCCTCAATCAAAAATCATATACATATCCTATTCTAGAATCTATCAGTAATGTAGTGATTATCACATTTTACTCATATCCTTAATTTCTCTTCTCTCTCTTTTTTTTTTTTTGCAAAATCCTTAATTTCTCTTACATTATTCATGTGTAAAACTAAAACTTTATAGTTATACATACAATATATACCTCATATATTTTCCTTTATTAGACACTCTTTTTTATTTTTATTTCATTTATTTTTAACTTATAATTTTTATACTTTTCATCTATAACTTTTAACTGAAATTTATACTATTTATCTATAATTTTAATTCATAATTATACTCTTTATATATAATTTTTAACTAACAATTATAATAAAAATGTTGGAAAATGATTAAAAGTATTATACTTTTTTTTGGAAAAATAAAGTATTATACTTATAAGCTGTAAAATAAATAAAATAAAATAACAAAGGGTGTGTGATAAAGGAATCTATATATATGACATATATATTATATGTATAATTATAAAGTTGAGAAATATTTTACACATCAATAATGTGAGAGAAATTAAGGATTCTATAAAATAAAATAAAAAGAAGAGAAAACTTAAGAATATGCATTAAATGTAAAAATCATTGCACTAATGATAAGATCTAGAATAGGATAAATGTCTTATCTCTATTGGTCATTGAAATTTTAGGTTTAATTAACTTTATTTTCAATCAAGGTAAATTGAAAAACCCGCATAATAAATGTTGATTGCACGTTAAAAATAGATTAAGCCAGATTCCAACATAAATTACCAATCCTCTTTCCTTATTAGTCTCCCACTAAAACAAAGATAACAGATAATTTGCAGACATAATTTTAAGGGGGAGGATTATTCAAGACACTCCAAAACAAATTAACTAAGCTAATTTTGTAGCACAGGTTAACCTAGGTCGACTCAGAGACACGATCAATATGGTTCTAGCTTCAAATAATTGGTAATAATAAGGGAAAATTCTGTCAAACAGTTGGTATGCGCAAAGTAAAACATGCAAGAATATAAACTAAAATTAAAGAACAATGCAGAAATTAACAAGACTATCAAGGAGTAAAGTAAAACAGATTAGAAAGCATCAATCCAATTCACCAAATCAAGCTATTCGAATCATCATCATTCTCATAAATTGATTCTATCATGAACATTCATTCAGTCTCAATAGAAGCAATTCAATCAACTCTACTCCTAAATTAATTGAAACCACAACCCTAACTGAAATATCATTCAATTAATCTTGTGAATATCATTCGAATTTAGGACATGAATCCATAATCCTAACTCGATTTCAATCCTAAATGCATTCATAATTATGAAAACATAATAGAAATTGAAGAAGAAGGTGAACATTCAAATAGAATTCGAAATACCAAACTGGAACTCCAATTCTTCTCTTGCTTGAGTTGGATCCTTGGATTGATTGATGATTTAGCCTTCCATGATCATCACCGTGGAAAGCCCCATGAAATGAGTGGAGCAAAATAAAAGGATAGCAAGATGAAAAATGAAGAAGATGAAGAACAATGAAGAACAAATGAGAGAAAATGAAGAACAAGGATTTTGATTCTAAAAACTAAAAGAAAGAAAAATAAAAGCTATTTTTATTGAATGAAACCTAAAGTAAAAGTTTCCCCAAGTTGAGTCATAATGTCACTAATATATAGTGACTAAGTTCTGAAAATATAATGGGCCATAAACAAACCCAACAATTCTAATTATTTACTATTTACACTACTAAAAGTCCAATTCTCAGCCCAAAATTACAAGTGCAGAGGTGCTAACTTTGAAGCTTAAAATGACCCTCCAAATGACAGAATTGGCCTCGGGTTGTTTTATCAAACTTGTAGATCTTTTTGTTATCTTTCTAGGGACTCCTAGAACGCTCCATTCGGAGTTCTGTAGCACTCTATAGATCCTGTACAAGTCAGATATGTCAAGTGAGCAAAAATCCGAAAATACGCAACAATTAGCAATTAAGCCCACTTACTTGCCTAACGCAAAAACTGAATTAGAATAGGAAAACAAAGGTTCAAGAGAAGTCAAATAAGCTAAGAATGATAAACAAAAATTTAACTAAAAGCACTCTATCAAGGATTATTCAAGTCTTATAAGAAAGACTAATTTTTTTTACAATATTCAGGTGAGATCTTAAAAATACAACTTCATATATTTTCTGATATTTCATTCCATAGAATGGCTTTATTAGTTCAATAAAACAAGGAGTTGTGTTTTTTGGACACCAAATTTACATCCATCATTTCCAATTTGTGGACCCTGTATAATAAACCTGAGTACATTTATCTAAGAGTAAATTTATCAATCATTTCACCATGTAGGATAATGGTATAGCTTAAGCATACCTTGAGTTCACACGCAAGAACCATTAACATCAAACTATCAGATTTTAGCAAACGTATGCAAATAAATTTTGCTAAAAATCGTATGTCCATAGTGAGTGCAAGGCAATATAATACACCAGTAAATGGTAAAAATTTTAGAAGTGAACCAGAAATAGTGCATAGGTACTTTTCAATGTTGCAGGGATGAGACAACGTGACATACTACGATCACATACAAAGGTGCTGCCCTTCAGCTCGACAATATTTATTGGAAAATAGCACAAAATACAAAGCTAAGAAGCCTCCCATATTGTTGTCAACAAGAAAAACAAGTATACTCTGAGCCATAGAGAATCAAATCAAACTGCAAATCTTCAATTACATAAGAGAAAATCAACCTCAGCTGATAACCAATGTCTCATCGCTTCAAAATAATTAAACTACGCTAATTCTGTAGCACAGGATTAACATAGATCGACTCAGAGACACGATCAATTTGGGTCCAACTTCAACTCACTAATAAACAATAGGGGGATTTTAATTGAACAAAATTGCGAAAACAAAATTAATAAAAGATGTTATAAACAGATTCAGGAATATAAATCCAATTCACCAAATCAAGTAATGCAAATTATCATAGTTCTCAGATAATGATCTTTTTATAAACGTTCTTTCAATGTCATTAGAAGCAGTTCAATTGAATTAACTCATAAATTAATTGAAATATCATCCAAACAATTTGTGATTAAAATTCAAAATTAGGAAATGAATCCATGACCTAATGCATTTTCAATCCTAAACACATTCATAATCATTAAATTGAATAGAGGATTGAAGAAGAAAATGAACATTCACACAGAAATTGAAATACCAAACCAGAACTCATATTCTCTTTGCTTGGACTAGATCCTCGGATTGATTGATTGTTTAGCCTTCCATGACCATCATCAGTGGAAGAGCCATGAAATTTGTGCAAGAAAATAGAACAAAAAATGAAAATGAAGAAGAAATTTGAAGAACAATGAGAGAAAAAGAGAGAAATTTTAATTTTGGAATCTTCTAAAACAAACTACAAATTCTGTTTGTGCTACAATGAAGTGTGTTTTTCTAACTAATTAATTGCACTAGTATATAGTGACTGGGTTAGTAGGAAAGGATGGGCCATGATTAGACCCATTTAATCTAACTAATTATACTAATTACATCAAAATTCAAGTGCAGAGGTTCTGATTTCCATGCAAAATGGCAGAATTGGCCTTGACTTATCTCTGGAAAAAATTGTAGCTCTTTTCCTTAACTTTCTAAGGACTACTCATATGCTCCATTTGGAGTTTTGTAGAATCCTCTAGGTCTTGCACAAGGAAGATAGGTCAAGTAAGCAAAAAATCCGAAAATAAGCAACAATTATCAATTAAGCCCAATTGTTTGCCTAAGACAAAAACTGAGTTAGAGTGAGAAAATAAAAGTCCAAGAGAAGTCAAATAAGCTAAGAAGAATAAAAAAATATTAAACTAAAAAGGCTCAATCACCAGCATAACAAGCTCCTAACATAATTCAATGAGAATAGCCTGCATTGGTTTTGGATATAACATGCTCCCATACCACAAAACATAAGTAAGCGAAACAGAGACTATGGTTGGCCACATCAAATAATGATGTTTGGAACTAAACAAGATCATACTACAAAAGTTGGCCACGTCAACTATAGAATCTAGATATAATAGACCAATGAGGAGAGAAAAAAAATCACTGAAAGTTCAATTTAATATATTATTGCTATCCTTAGTCCAACATGTTTTAGATGCATATAATTGAATACTTTTTACAAAGGTTTATCCTTCTAAACAATCATTATTTTTGAAGAACTTGAAACCAAAAATATTTAGACATCATCAAATATATCAAGACCCAAACCTAGCAAAAGTTCCCTTTAGTAAAAATAACAGCAGTATACATACTTAAAATAACATTCCAAGTTCCAACATACATCAATCAAGTAGTAAAAAGAAGATCAAGCATGATATAAGCATTGCGTGGTTGATCATGACAAAATTAGGACACTTCTTGAAACCTTAACCACACCTATAGATTCAGGATTTTACACTTGATCCTTTTCCAACCCGACCTACAAATAGAAATAAACAATAAAAGATGTTCATAAGCTAACAAAGAATATTGTGGGGACCAATCAAATACTGGAGTCTAGAGGAATTTTTTAGGAGTTTCGCATTAAGTAGAATAAATTTCTTGTTGTGATACTTAAGTCTTAAGGCCCTCCCACGTAATGGATTAGTCTTTTGGGTTAGGCTCTTCTCTTGTGTTTAAATCCTAACAATTGGTACTTTCATTGAGGGTTGGACCACGAAAAGAGCTACCTATAGGCTAGATTAAGGTGCAAACCGAATATTGATAGATGAGTGAAGTCGTCCAAGGGAAAAAGGCTACCACCGGGTCAATTTCTATAGAGTGAAAGGCGTTGTGAACGTCAACCCTTAAAGGGGTGACAATGTTAAGAGTCTCACATTGAGTAGAATAAAGTACTTGATGTGGTACTTAAGCCTACTCTCCCACCTAATAAACTAGTCTTTTGGATTGGGCTTAAGTCCTAACAATTTCCTATTGTTATGACCATGACTAGTGAAGCCCAATTTGTGAATGAGGATTTGACACACTAAATTGGTATACACACTTTAACTCAAAACTCATAACATGCATACAATTTTATTGTGAAAAACTTTAAAAACGGAAAAATACTCTTAATATAAAACCATGGTTACAGAAAAACATGGATGATTTAAAACTCTTTTGTATACTCAAACTTCTCGAGAAACTTTTATGAAATAACATCACCGACATTCGTCAATATCGTAGAGGCACCAATGAAAATAAACCATACATATTGTGAAATAAATATATGGAAATAGGCAAGCCCCTTATGGCTGCCAAATAGATATATAAACAAGTATGAGTCATAGATGTAAGTGACTGTATAGGATAACTGAATCACAACCCATCAAAAGCATAACTAAGTCTCAAAATATAGTAAGGTAAGACTGAATAGATATAAAATATACTGAGCCTAAATCTACCCAAAGTAAATACATCAAAAAGGGAAAATGTAGTCTAAGAGCAATCCTAACCTCAGTCAACATATCATTATATCCCCACCACTAGACCTATCTGCTAGACTAGCAAAGCACAAACCCATCATCTAAACAAAACCTCCAGGAAGGTCATTGCTAGGTGTTAGATATGATGAAGAGGTTGAGGAAGATCATGAAGAATCAAGTGTAGATAATCTCAAGTTTTGATTTTACATGCCCACTCATATTGATGGCATATGTACTTTATTTAAAAGCTTGGTTCAAGAAAGATAAAATCCCTCATTCCTCACATAAATTTGATTAAGTCATGCATACATTAGCTCATTAATTCATGATTAGGTCACACACATTACATGAATTATTTGGCATGACATTAAAGCATTAAAGTTTTCATAAAAAGTGTTTTTCACTGTTTTAATCGATTACTGATCATACTTAATCGATTAATTGCTTAGTTACAGAACTGCATATAAAAATATGAACACTTTAATCGATTACCAAATTCTTGTAATCGATTATATTCAGCTGACTTTGTTAAGTCGTTCTGTGATAATCGATTACTTGACGGATTAATCGATTATATATCCATCTGCATAATTTTCAGAAGAAATTTTATCTGGTTTAATCGATTACCAGATTATTGTAATCGATTAAATAAGCATTGATACGTTTTTCACACTCCCCGTGTTAATCGATTATTTGAGTGTTAATCGATTACATCAATGCTTCAAAAAATCCATATCCTCTGGAATAATCGATTATGACATGAGTTAATTGTTAGACTTTTGGCAAGCGTACCAATTGTCGTTGTAAGTTACAAAATTTATAAAAGTTCGTCTCCACAGGGACTTGATTTTTACTCAGTTAATTCAAATTAAATTTTAACAGTTTAATAGTTTATATACAGTGAGTTTGAACAAAGTTGCATGTGATTGTGAATTACGTAAATTCAAAAGACCGGAAATGAAAAATT
>PYAF01005688.1:463371-498611 GCA_007407185.1 Glycine tomentella
TTTGTTATAGTGGAAACTCTAATCAAGGTTGATTAGAAGTAAAACTGGATGTAGCCTCCGGGGTTGAGAGGTGAACCAGTATAAATCTTGTGTGTAATTGTAATTTTCTGTTCACATTCATATTGTTCTTGAAGTATTATTTTTGTTTACATCACAAGATTGGGTGAAGCTCAAGAGTGGGTTGATTGAGATAAAAGTTACTCTTAAAAGTTTGATATTTTAATTGGTTAAGATACGATCCTTCTTTCAAAGTCTTCCGCTGTGTATAAAATTTGTTTTAAATTTTAAAAACTCTGAGGTAAAACCAATTCACCCCCCTCTTGGTTATTTACATAAGTGTTCATTCTATTTTCACTAGGAGCCTCCTCAAGGTGCTCATCCACCAAGTCTGAATCCTCCTTTGAATCTTCCTTTATCTCTTGGTCTTTTGGCTTGGCCTCCAGAGTTACATCCTCAGTCTCCTTGTTAGATGATATCTCGATAATCTCGACCTCAGGCTCGACATCCTCCACCTCAACCTCAGGTATAACACCCTTCTCCTCGACCTCTAGCTCAACACCCTCAACCTCGACCTCAATCTCAACATCCTCCATATCCTTGTCAAATGATATCTCTATAATCTCTACCTGCCTAGCGTGTCGGTAGTAGGGTGGTGTCATCTGTGTACACCAAAGCCAGAAAGTGTACCATGATGGGGCTGTCTCAGTCTCATCGAACACCCTCTCTGTAGCACATCCTCGGTCTCGGGGCCAACATGTAGATTTGCAAGATGTTGGTTGTATGGGTGAGTACCTAATCACCACACATAAACCACCAAACAATACGACCCTCAAGTCACAGATAACATACAACAAACAAAGAAATAATGGTCTTACGCTTATGTTGGTTCTATTAAGACTCTTACGGTCCCACTAGTTACCCCTTATGTCAACTCTCATAACTTGATTAACTCGGGCCAGCTACTATTTGGAACTCCCAAAACTCAGTGGTCTTATTCTTTTAGATTTGGATGACTGTCAAGAGTACACCGCACCACGATATAATGGTCGGATCTCACCAACTAATGATGACTTGCATACTTTGTTGGGGTTGTCGAGTTGAATCATGCGATTTAAAGTCACGACTCAGCGCCACACCCCAAAGATGATCACGCCATGCGATCATCTCCCAAATACGACTTTGTGGTCATACGATGCTCTAAGGACAATTCCCAAACAACCCTCTCCCTCCTGCTAGGGTTGTCCCATGGATCATTGTTTTCGTTGCCATGGTACGACACGACACTTCCAACGTTATAGATCCTTAATGGCGATCTCCTCTCCAATGATGACAGAGTTGCCTCGACAGGGACGTACCTCTCACAATCAACACAAACGAACACGACAAGATCCACGTAGTATTCGAGACTACGCATCGCATGCTCCACGTACTACCTCATTACGAAAGGTTTCTATTTCCTTGATTCTCACAATCGAAAGATACAATAACACAAACATCCACAAACATATGTGTCATCTAACACACTTCTCATCATGAACCCACTTTGTGACTAAACATTTTGTTCATTTTATGAACTGCTCACAACGCTCAAGTTTTATGTTCAATTATGTAAAGGCTCGCCAAACATTGCATAGGTCCTAATGAATCTCTAACTCCATGTATCTTTCCTTGATCATTTCCATTAATTAAGCCAAGTTATTAAATTAAGGTTCTCACTCTTTTTAATTAATGGATTCACTACTTTCGTAACAAATTTAATAGTCAATTATTATTGATCAATACAAATGTCCCTGAAAGTTCAAAAAATGCAACACCTTGGTCCAACCACGGTGTGCTCACATGAGGGTAAAAACAAAATTTTTTCGATGTGGAAACATAGACCATCTATGCACCTCATGTATGCGTGCTTAGGAATTACTCATTGAAACATGTTGGGGTTTTAGAAATACCTTTATCACTTGAAGGCTCAAAGAAGATGACGCCCTCTAATGGTGATCCACATGGTTATCTCCTTCTTGCAAGTGAGAACTTATTCTCCTTGATTCCTCCTTCTCCTTGATGACTTGCTAGGCGCATGCAAGGTGTGAGGATTTCTAGTATTTGGTTTCTTTTCTCAAGACTATAGTGGTGCCTTGAGGTCAAGTGAAGGTGCAGCAAAAGAGGAGAGAAGATGAGGGAGAGAAAAAGCTAGAACTTGATTCAGAACCAAGAGAGGAGGGGGCAAAAATTTCTACTCTTAAATCCTCCCCACATAGGTGCCTATTTAAGGTGAGATGAGGTTGTTGCATTGCATGATCCTCTCACTCCAAATCAACCCAAGTTGTGGGAAAATTTTTGAAAAAGAATCTAGCAAGATTTTCTCCAAAAATCGCCACCGTCTCCCCCTCCAAAGTTTGTTGAAACAATAACTCATTTGAATTCAGAATTCAAATGACAATGTTGTTGAGAGAATCTTCATCCAATTTTTATTGGATAATTCATTTAGATAATATGAATTATCCCCAACAACCAATGTTGTTGAAAGAATCTTCATCCAAGCTTTATTGGATAATTCATTTAGATAATTTAAATTATCCTCAACAACCTAACCTCATAGAATTTCAAATTCAATTTCAAATTTCAAATTCAAATTCAAATTTCAAATTTCAAATTTCAAATTTCAAATTTAAACTTAAATATAAATTCAATCTTATCCCAGTTTGTGATTTGAAATTGAATTCGAATTCAAAATTCAAATTTCAAATTCAAATTTCGAATTTGCCCAAAACTTATTTTGGTCAAATCAACTCCTTGACTTACTAGGATTCATGGCCCAAGGCCCATTGGGCCTGTCAACACATTTGGGCCCATTAGTGGAGAAACCAATTTCACCACTAATGCCCCAAATAGGGCACATGATTCAAGTGGGCTTGAAGTCCAACTCTAACCCAATTTAACTCATAATCTTGATAAAGCCCAATAACTAATTATTGGCCCAAACTCGCTATAACTTGCAACAAAGAATAACCTTTGTGTGTGACCCATTAGGCCCAATTAGTCACTAACATAAATAAACTTGGACCAATTAAACTCTTTTAACGGGCCCAATTCATTTAATGACCACATAAGACACTAGCAATGCTCTGTGGCCCCAGAACTAATTGAGTTGATCAAGTGATCTACCTTTCTAATTTGGATACCATGTGTCCATCATCCCTCACATCGTCATTCATATTTAGTCAAGAGCAAGGATAAAGTATCATCTCTCTTTATTGACTAAATATTGCTTTTCATAGGAACTAGGAATCTTCTTCTATTGACTCTAAGACAAATCATGACTCCTTAAGATCTCTTATTATGCATAGATTCCTGAGTCAACTAGAAGTCATCCAAGCCCTACCGGTCTTGTGAACGACTAATCCCTCGTAAAGGATTGTGAGTCCTTTCGGCATGTCCATCTATACTCATGTATGCAGGTTATACCCAAGAGTAGATTGTTCTCCCCATTTTCAGGCGAATAAAGTCATACAGTCAAAGTATAACCCTAGGACACAACATTTGATGACATCCTCAAGCCTAGGACGATCCGCACTACCAAACGATGAGAGACTTTACAAATGCAATGATATTTTTAAAGAATCCTTGTGGAGTCTCTCGGCGGGTCAGTTCAGTGTCATCTGTTCCCCAACAAATCCACCCACGACATCAGCTAAGGCATCACCATGCCTGCATTCCATGAGTTCCCTACCTTGTATCTCTATACAAGTAGAAGATGTCGTACTAGTCTTATTGAGATCACCAATGCCCTTTCTTGATGATTCAAGACTAGGAACAAGCTTTAGGCACTAGACATGTAGTGTCCTCGAATCCTCATGATCATGATCCCTATCATAGATCCTTGAGTGTACACTTGTTTTATTCCTAGGGCCTTTATCTTTAAACACATTGCTATAAATATAGGTGAGACATAAATATGATAAAGATAAAGTTTTCTCTTATTAATCATGAAATAATAAATAGTACAAGGTGTTCAACTAATAAATCAGATTGTCTCTAGGACACCTACATACTAACAGTCCCCCTCACAGAGTTCATTTGCTCCCACAAGTTTACGATTCCCATTCTCCCTACCATCAATCAAAACAAACAATTAACATGTGCACGAAACCAAATGCCTAGAGTTCATACTCTCTAGGTCCCAAATGACAGCTAATATATAGATAAGGATGCTACAATTAAGGTACGCAAATGTTACTAATGTCACATTAATAATGACAAGTATCCACTCTTTAGATTTAACCATCATTGTCTAAAAATATTCATAACTCAACATAACTACATTCAAGACAAGTCTAATCTGCATTAAATAGAGCACATTTACTCAACAAATAAATCCATAAATATCAAACTAATTCCGAAAGTCACTAAAATTTGATATAATACTTATAATTACATTAATCTCATCACAAAAATTTCCAATCCCAAAATTAATACAAATAATATTTATTTTCTATTTAAAACCTAATATGTCAATAACAAATTTTTACATTTTTGAGATTATTTAAAATGCTTTCACATATCCAAATGCTACATATCATATTTCTAAATGTTTATCTAGAAGTAATCTATAACATATAATTTTATGAAGGTCCAAAAGTCTTGGAAAGTATTTATTAAATATTTTTCTTTAGAGACTGTATAGATTTCTAGATTTCATCCCATGAATTTTTAAAAATAAATTACAATTTTATAATAAATCCAGAAAAATCCAAAATACTTCTTTAGGTCCATATTCTATAACGCCCTAAAATTTTGATAACTGAAAATAGATATTTGATGTATTTCTTGTGTTATTTGATTATTTTAGATTATTTGAAGTGTTGTGTAAATTATCCTTGCGTTGGATCGTCTTAAAATTTGGACTGTAGGTTCACAACCTATTTCTTCATGTTTTGACCGTTGGGATTCAAAAATTAACAACTTTTGAAGTGCTCTAAGCGAAATTTCCAGACAGGGAGAAAATTACACTTAGCGAGACAAGCTTGCTAAGCGCGATATGCAATCTATAAATACGTTCATCAACGTGAAAACACAATTTTTCACTTCTCTCTCTATAAACCCTCACCCAAAGCCCTAACCCTTCTCCTCCATGTTAGTATATGGATGTCCTAGAGACAATCTTTTCATTAGATTGGGACGTATATGTACTTTTCATATTGTCATGAATAAATTATAAGCGCTCTTTATCTTGTTTCATATTCTGTCTCGATATCATTATTAATATATGAGGAACTGGATAAAACCCTTGGAATAGAATAGGTATCTCTTGAATATCGGTGATGGGATCACGATCATGAGGATTCAAGGATACCAGATGTCTACTCCTAAATTTTAAGTTCCTAGTCTAGAGACACTGAAAATGGGGATCAGCGATCTCGGGTAAGACTAGCACGACTTATCTACTTGTATGCAGATACAAGGTAAAGATCTCATGAGCTACAGACATGGAGATGTCATAGCTAAAGTCGTGGGTGGACCTATAAGGGTATAGCTCGCACTGAACGGACCCACAAAGAGACTCTATGAGAAAATCTCACATATAGTATCATTAGAGTAATCTCTTATTATTTGGGTGTGTCTTTCCTTAGACCAGAAGTTTTCACCTAGACTGTGTTCTAGAAGACATGCTTTGATCGTATACCTCGTCTGCCTGAAACATGGAGACACATAGGTATACCTTTGGGCATGTCCTAAAAGAACACGAGTCTAGGGTGACTAGCTGTTGGAATTCATCAAATCTCTGTGAGAGATTAGGTTATCTGTAAACCAGAGAAATCAGGATGACATTTACGAGACTCGAGAATCTATGCATAGTAAAAGAAATCATGAGATGATTTACCTTTAGAGTCAGTAAAATTGGAGACTCCCTATTTCGTATTAAAGCTTACCCTAGACCGCAAGGGTTGATACGTTTCCTTACCTAGGTTTTATGGGAAGGTAACCGAGACAAAAGGAAATACATACGGAAACCAAATAGATTTAAAAGGATGATCTTGTCATTTACCTAACTAGTTTTGGGGCAACAAAGCATTGCTAGTGTTCTGTGTTGTCATTAAATGGGTAGTGGTCTTGTTGGGCCCAAACTCATTTATGTCAGTAGCTATGTTGGGTCTAATGGGTCACATACTAACACTTTATTGTCAAGACATTATAGCATTAAAGGTTTTGGGCCTAATAATGGTTGTTGGCCCAAGAAAGAGTTTGGATACTTATCTTAAAGAGAGAGGGGCGCATGAATGGAGTTAATGAGCTTGGATAGTCCAAGACATTATTAATTAATTTAAATAGTTAAATTAATTATCTAATATTTAAATTTGATAATTTAAATTTTGAATTAAATATTTGAATTTGAATATGAATTATCTATAGTAGTTAGTTTCATATCAAAAGGAGAAGATAAGAGCTAGATTTGAATTTGAATTCAACTATCATCTTATCATGATCATGTCCTAGATTTCAGGAAGAAGTTTGAGGACTGATTCTGGGGCTTACATACGGCTGATATATGATTATCATTTGGTAAAATAAATCCCAATTAATTGACTTGGTCTTAGGAGGATATGATAGGAGGTTGTTGGCAATTTTTGAAATGCAGCAACTCTATCTTTTCTTCACTTATGGGATGCTTCATAATCAGATTTGTTGGTTAAAAATCTGACCAAAAACTCTTCTATAAAATATACTCTTGCGATCATAGTTCTCCAATAGTGTTTTTTGAGAAAGAAAAAAACCTATCTATCTTCCTCATTTTTACATGCCCTTGTGTGAGTTTTTGACAAAAAAATTCAGCCACCAATATCATCTGTTGGTGAGTCTCTTAGATAAGTAAAAACACTTTGAAACCTAACCTTCTTCCTCTCCATTGGTGTGCCTAGCCTGCCTCCTTTGGTGTTTGTTGGTGGTTTTCAAGAAGTGTTCTTGAGTCTTGACAAGAAGTGGTGTGGATCAACATTAGAGGGCTTGTATCTTCAAGCCTATCCTTGATCATCAAATTTCGAATATAAACAAGGTAACATCTATGTCCTAAAGAATGATTCTTGTGTTGTATGTGTGTTTCCGCTTGAAAAAATTTTGTTTTCTCACATGCCTTCGGGCTTCATGGCCCAATCTTTCACTCCACCACCCACAACCATCGATGATCGCCACGAGCCACCATTGCTTGTCGTTGGACCACCCACGGAGAGGAACAATTTAATCAGATGAGAATCTTCAAAACTCAACTTGAGGATGCGGTGGAGAATGGAGCCTCCAATCCTCCTTTTGTGCTTTCTTTGAGGTAACCATGATTTCTTGTCTTCTCCTAGTTAGTTTAAGCCTCTCTTAATATCTTTTGTAATTTGGGTACCATTATTTGATGTTTTTACACTTCCTTTGAAAGACCTTTGAAAATGAGACGTTGTAAAAGTTTATTTTTTATAATATTGATGTTGTTTTGGTGACCTTCATTGCACCCTGGTCACATTGGCGTGATCGGAATTTCAAAATGACGTCTCTTTGATGTAGACTACAAAAATACCATTTTTGCCTCTTTTAAATTTGAGTGGGTATTTAACCCCAAATATTAATGTTAACCTTGTCTTTGAAATCTATACTGAATTACCTTCGATTTGGTATATAGAGCTCTGCGTTTTGACTAACGGACGTGAACCAAAGAGATCCCAAAACAATGTCGTGAGGAGCTAACGGGAGAATATATATATATAGGTGAGAGGATTTTATTTTTTGTTCAAAGCTTTTGATACCATAGTTAGGGTCAAGGAACCCAATTATGGGGTTATATGTTTGTCCCTGCTGCATGTTGGTTTTCAAGAAAAATTGTGTTTTAAACTATATAGGATGCGATGAATTTGTTATTGATGGATAAAATTGTGAATGATGTTGTTGTTGTACTGACTGAAATTTTGGGAAAAGTCTTAATTACATAGGAGACTCTGTCCAAAATTTTATATTTGTTCTTATATTTACTTTTTATTAAATTTTAAACGAGCATAAGAGTTTTTTTGTATACTATAGTTCTCCTTTATAATTTAGAATTTTTCTAAAAGATCAGTCTCATGGTATTATGGATTGTTATTGTAAGAGATTTATGTTATCTAAAGATCTAAGGAATGTGAATCCCAGACATAAATTTATATGTATATATGTGGAATGTGATTGCTTGTGATGCTGATGATATTGAAATGAGATGATGTTGATGTGTTGATGACATTGAGATTGAGATGATATTGATGTTCATGATGACATTGAGATGAGTGTTAAGAATTTACGGCAAGCGTACTGTGTTATCGTTGCAAGTTACAAATTTATAAAGTTCGTCTCCACAGGGATTTGAGTTTACTTTGATTAGTTTAAATATTTACCAGTTTAATAGTCTATGTACAGATGATTAAAGCGAAGGTTCATTTGTTTGATGACGTAGCGTAACATGAAGATAAAAACTACGGAAATAAAATAAAATAAATGAGTTTAAGTCAAGGAAAGCGTAGGATTGGATTTCGTCTTACTTATCCCTTCAATTAATTTCACCAATGCATTATTTTTCTATTCTTATTGACGCACACATTTAAGTAACTCTAATTCGATTCCTCGCATATTAAGATCCTAAGGATATTTTACTAAATATCGATTCCTCGCATATTTAATTAAATACCCTAGCATTAAGATTCTATTCACGTGTTTAATACGATCAAAACGTTATGCCCTATTCCTAGCAACGTAACGTGATGAGTGAAATCATTCAGTTCAAATCCTAAATTTACTTTCCAGTCGCCTTTAGGGTTAAGTTCATGAAACTAGCGATCACTTAGAATCAAGCATTAAACATGGAATGAAATCACCAATAAGAAATAGAATAATGCATAGAAATTAAAAGAGCATAGAGATAAGAAGAGTACGTCCAATCCTAGAGAAGCTTAGGCGAGCATCGGAAGAACTTCCTCAAGAGAATCACTGACGAAGTAGCTTGTCATCGATCCTCTTTTCGACAGAGTCTCCACTACAATACTCATTTTCCTTACTTCCCTAACCTTCTACTCTCAACTAGGAAGGATCCTAAGCCTAAAATATGAATGAAGAAGCTAAAATGGTGCCTAGGAACATGCCATCTCTCCAAAATCCGTGGGGTATTTATAAGATTTCCTACCTGCCTGCTTCACTCACCCAGGCGGCCAATTCCTTCATGTTTTGCTTGCGTGGGCGAGCTTAAGATATCTTTTTGGAACTTGTAGCTTGCCTGGGCGAGCCAAATGCACTAGATGTGGTCGCCTGGGCGAGCTTATATCTTAAGGCTGAAGTTTTCTTTGGGCTTTGTTGATTGTTGGGCCTGGATTGCTTCTGAAACTTCTATTTTTACTTTGATCACCCCTTTTTCTTGCCTTTTATATGCTCGACACTTCCAGAATCTTCGAACCTATCAAAATACACCATTAATTTGGACGAATCTTCTCAAAACATGAAATCATAACTTAACTTCATACGACTACAATTTGACTAGGTTTCTAGGGTTAATTTGTAAATAAATTTAATCAAAACAACGGATAAGTGCCATCCTATAGGTCTATTTTTACTAAAACGTGGCACTTATCAACTCCCCCCAACCTAGAATCTTGCTTGTCCCCAAGCGAAGGTAAGAGTATCATGCTTTGACAAGAATCAACTTCCAGTCTGATTAGAACAAAATTTTTAAAAATAGTTAACCTTGATAATTTGAAAATACAAAAAGATAGAATTTCATTAAATCAAATGAGATTAGAGTCAATTTACACTTCATTTCTAAAAAGACCTCAGAGGAAACAGTTGACTGATTTAAGCAGAGGAAAACCTCTCAATAGGTGTTTAGTGCTCCTAGGTAAGTGTTTTACTCTCAATTCCATCACTGATATTTTATAGATCAAATTTGCAATTCATTTCCCATCAAATCATAGCTCATAATCATCATGGATCTTTACGGCTTTTTAGGGTAGGCCTGGCTAGAAAAGATTCATGGTTTTTCTGGATATTCAAAAAATTACCTTTAAGAGTAGGAGAGCAAACAAAGATCAGGAAAACCATGCTATCATCACTTCATTTTTCTTTTTCCTTTTTCTACCAGGATATCCATTTTTCTCATATCATTCTTTTTATTTATTCAACCATAAGGAATTTTTTTTGTTTCCTTTTTCTCTTTTTCTTTTCTTTAGCTTTAGAATCACATGTATAGACATATTTTTAATCAAAAAGTCTTCTGTATCATATCATCTACCCAACTGATAAAACTTTTCAACAAAAATCTTTCCTTGCTCTCCTAACCTAAGGTAAGGTGAAAACTTCTTATTTTAGGTTAGGGTGCCAATAAAATATTAAGTGTTTGGCTCAAAGGGCTTTGCAAAGGATAAATCATTATATATTAGGGTAGCTTTTTGGCTAGTGGCTTTTAATGATGTTTAAGAAAGAAGGCCTAAATCATGTCCATGAATCATATGTTATGAAAATTAGAAACTTATGCAAAATTAACTATAATTATATTAGTGAGGACTCTCAATGTATATCTTCTGTTTGGATGCACACACTCACTAGGCTTAAAAAGGTCTGTTTTCATGTTCAAATCAAATCAATGTTTCCCACTGATGTTGTTTATCGATTCCATGTAATAAGACTTGCCTTTATTTGATTTTTCTGAAAAACCATTTAATTTTGTTTTTTCGTTTCTCAAGGTTTCCAACAAAAATTCATTTTGTTGTGTTCTGATCTAAAGATAAGTTTCAAAAATTTTGTTGATTCTTTTCAAAACATAATATATTTCAAGAAAAATTTTCATTTTTATGCCCCAAAAATTTGAATTATATCATAAATTACTATTTTATTTACAAAAGTGATTTTTTATAAGCAAAAAGTGTGTGAAATCTTTCAAAAAGAGTTTTTCTTATGCACAACACCAAAATGTTTTCCTAAATGTGCACCGCTTCAGCATAAACTACGTGCGTAATAATAACAAAATAATAACGTATCTAAGATATTTCAAACAACGATAATCATATGTAACTAAAGTAACCATGAAATAAAAGTGCACAAGTACGGTAACTAAAGTACTTTAAAAGCTATAAAGAAAGCAATAAATAAGTCAAAAAGAGTGTCACAGATTTTGCAGATCAGTAAGGTAAGCTGCCAAATCCTGCTCTAAATCATTTGTTGCCTCTCCTCCTCCCTTTGCTACTTCTGCTGTAGCTGCAGGTCCTTCTTCTGCTGCAGGGTCCTGCTGGGCTCTAGAGCCTGTTGCCTCCTCCTGAAATATTGGCATGTCCCCAGGCCATACTACATGGGCTCTGAACTGCTCTGGAGTGGGCCATGGAAATGGGCTAGGATCCTACCGGTACTGGTGCAGAGTGTAGTTGTAGAAGCTCTCATTCAACTACATCTGACCTCTGAAATTTGCAGCTTGCTGCTCCGCCATGTGCTACATGTAGGTGTTCATTTGGAGTTCCATTCTCTGCAAATGTGCAAAAATGGACTCCAAAGAAGCTGGCTCTGGGATGGGCTGCTGCTCGACCTGTCTAGCTAAACAATATTTCTCAATGAAAGCACAATTAATCGAAGGGCGGATGGTTTTAGAGGGGTGTACTTGGATTCCAAATAACTGACATAAACCAATAATCAATGCAGGGAATCCAAGTGCCCTGTTGGCTCTCTCAGGGTTAAGTGGATGCCTAGGTGGCTCTAAGATCACAAATTGGTGAATAGCTTCAGAGATTATTTGAGCCACATCAATGCCAAGCTAAGTCATAATACTATAGGCTAGTTGACACTTAAGCATGGGAAGGTCAAAGTTATGGTCACTAGGCATAATGTTACTTAACAGGAAGGTCATCCAAATTTGAGTAAGGGTAGTCATATTTGTTCTCATTAATCTTACCCTGTTACCTGTTATGTTCCGTGCAAAGTCACACCCTGGGATGCATAGGAGCTGGATCATTGCCTCTTCATCAAAGTTATTACGCATCTCCATATATTCACAGAGATGTCCTTCTGGGAGGACTAGTGGATTTCTTAGAAACTGATTTATGGCATCAGCATCATAGTGAATCCATTGGCCCCTGACGAATGAGCGCTTATCAAACAATGCTCCCTCTAATGGCCACGCATTGGCGTAGAATTCTAGGACAATTTCAGGGTCGAATTTTTGCAATGGTGTAGCTAGTGGCCCCCATCTACACCGATCGAGTTTGGTGGTAAATTTTGGATATTCATCATTCAATAGCTGAACTCTTCTTTCTTTAAGGAAGGATCAGTTCTTGACTTCAAATCTGAGTTGGTGCTCTTTGCTTCTGAACCTTTGCTCATAATAGATAAAATCCTTAGGTGGAGGTGCACTAGAACCTTCATTGCGAGCTCTCTTAGCCTGTAATTTCTTTGGAGCCATCTGAAATAATAACTTAAAAATAGCTTTAGCATTTAACAAGCATGGTGAGTTTAGTGGATAGATAGGTGGCAACCTATGTAACATCAAGATACTTAAAAAATGGCAAAATTTCCTATTTTGCACCATGTTGATCAAGCATTTTAGTCCATGTATTTTGCTAATGCACCATTTTGATCAAGCATTCTAATCATGTAGGTAAAATACTAAATGCTGGAATTTTTTCTTACCTACAGTGTTGTTAGTTTAGTTGACATTGCATTATAGACTCTAACAATTTATGTACACCAAAAAAAGTGATGACTCTATTTGAATGCTAGGCCTAAGTGATGATCAATGGCATACATGGAAAGTGTTTAGGACAAGCATGGAATATGTTTTGTGCATTCACAATGTGTCAAGTACAAACTGTTTTCAATGTGGCATTTTTACAAACACTTGGTGGACACCCACTTTTGTACATGAAATTGGTAATATTGGCATATTCCTACACCCAAATTTTTCAAAGAAATAGAAGGGAGAGGTGACCAATTTCAAATATATACAGCAAAATAATACAAACAGGGCAGAATCATAATTCAACATTTTTCTAACCTAGATATGTTTTGTAAAGAAAAGCAAAATAACAATAAATACAAGTATTTCAAGCATACAAGAGAGGGCTTATATTCAGAAATTTATTTGATTTAAGAGAGGGATACTTACTTGAGACCAAGAGCAAGAAGAAAGCAATGAAAATGGATATGCACAGCAGCCTGGGCGAGCTAGGGTGAAAGGAAAAAGAAGAGCACACCAAAGTAACAAGTGGTGAAAGTGAATGTTGAAATTTTTGGTTTTTACCCTTCTGTTTTGTGGCCAGAAGACGCATGCTCGCCTAGACGAGCATTTTGCACATGGTTTACTCGCCTGGGCTAGTTAAACCATTTTTTTAAGAAATAAAAAATGTTGTTTGTTAATTTATTTAAGGTTATACTACCTATATTTTAGCCTATATTTACTACATTATATATATATATATAAAGCATAAGAAAAATTAAAACTTACTAGGTTGCCTCCTAGAAGCGCTTCTTTTACGTCGTTTTAGCTGGACGAGTTGCAGCTCAAATTTCTTGCAGTTGTACAACAGTGGTGAGCCTTTCAACTTCACCACCCAGATAAGGCTTGAGTCTGCTCCCATTCACTATCCATGTTCTTTTTGTATTTGGGTCCTCAAGAGTCACAGCTCCATGTGACATTACTTCCTTTATGGTGAAAGGTCCGAACCATTTAGACTTCAGCTTTCCTGGAAATAATCTTAATTGAGAATTAAATAACAAAACATATTGTCCAGGACAAAAATTCCTTTTCAAAAGCTTTTTATCATGGTAAAATTTAACTTTTTCCTTATAAAGTTTGGAATTTTCATATGCTGAAAGCCTCAGTTCCTCCAATTGATGCAGTTGTAACTTTCTCTGTTCACCTGCAAGATTAGAATCAAAATTAAAGAATTTTAAAGCCTAAAAAGCTGTGTTCCAGTTCCACAGGTAAATGGCAAGATTTGCCATAGACCAGCTGAAAAGGTGTGAGCCCTGTGGGTGCTTTAAATGTTGTCCTGTCTGCCCAAAGAGCTTCATCGAGTTTCTGAGACCAATCTTTTCGTGACTGGGCAACTGTCTTTTCTAAAATTCTTTTGATTTCTCTGTTTGAAACTTCAGCCTGCCCATTAGTCTGCGAGTGATAAGGAGAAGCTACTTTATGTCGAACACCATAATGTTGGAGGACCTTTTGAAGTTGAGCATTACAAAAATGAGATCCTCCGTCACTGATTAATACATGAGGTATTCCAAATCTGGAGAAAATATTTCTCTTCAAGAAGCGAATAACTGTTTTTGACTCAGCTTTCTATGCAACTATTGCTTCCACCCATTTTGTTACATAATCCACTGCCAACAAAATATATTCATTTGAATGCAAAGATGGAAATGGACCAATAAAATCTATTCCCCAAAAATCAAAGGCTTCGACTTCTAAAATATTTTGTAGAGGCATTTCGTTTCTTTTAGAGATTCCTCCAGTCCTCTGACAATTATCACACCTTTGCACATATTCATGGGCATCTCTGAACAGTGTAGGCCAATAAAAGCCTGCTTGCAGGACCTTTGCAGCAGTCCTTTCTCCATTGTAATGCCCTCCATAAGGTGAGTTGTGACAATGCCATAGAATGTTCCTTGCCTCTCCCTGGGTTACACATCTTCTTAAAAGGTTATCTATTCCAATTTTGAAGAGGTAAGGATCATCCCACACAAAATATTTGGTATCTCTGAGAAACTTCTTCTTTTGGTGCCAAGTATAATATTCAGGAATTGCACCAACTACCTTAAAATTAGCCATTTCTGCAAACCATGGCCTTTCTAAGATATGAAGGAGTTTCTCATCGGGGAATTCTTCTTGTATTTTTGGATATTGGGTGGCTATTTCTTCACTAGTGAGTCTAGATAAATGATCAGCTACATAATTTTCACACCCTTTCTTATCTTTTATTTCTAAATCAAATTCATGCAAAATTAAAATCCATCGGATAAGTCTGGGTTTAGAATAAGTTTTAACATAAATATTTTATTGCAGCATGATCTGTATAAATCACCACCTTAGATCCTATTAAATATGATCTAAATTTTTCCAAGGCATATACTATGGCAAGCAATTCTTTGTCAGTTGTTGCATAATTAATTTGTGCCTCATTTGAAACCTTGCTTGCATAGTGTATGACATGAAAAACTTTATTTTTTCTTTGTCCCAAAACTGCTCCCACCGCATAATCACTTGCATCACACATAATTTCAAAATCAAGAGTCCAATCGGGTGCAGTGATTACGGGTGCGAAAACCAGTTTTTGTTTCAAAGTTTCAAAAGCTTGGAAGCATGATTTATCAAACTGAAGCGAACTTCTTTATTTAAAAGATTGCTAAGCGGCTTAGCAATTTTTGAAAAATCTTTAATAAATCGCCTGTAAAATCCTGCATGTCCCAAGAAACTTCGAATGCCCTTGACATTGTTTGGTGGAGGTAATTTCTCAATGACATCCACTTTAGCTTTGTCCACTTCAATGCCCTGCATGGAAATCTTGTGACCTAACACAATACCTTCTGTCACCATAAAGTGACACTTTTCCTAATTAAGCACAAGATTAGTTTCAATACAACGTTTTAAAACAATATCTATTGATTTGAGGGGAGCTACTTGAAGATTACTTAAAGAATGAAGCATTGTGAAGACTTGGAAGTAGTTTTGGCTTTCAACATGTTTGAAGGCTTGAAGATGAAGTTTGTGATTAAATGTAAAAGGAATGAAAGCATTCTGATGATCCAAGCCCTTACATGCATATCATTCATACTCATTTTAAGCATTACATCATAAAGGCTTCAAGTATTTGATTTGAAACTTAAAAAGAAGCTAAGTATTTTGAAAAATAGCATGAAGCTGGTTTAATCGATTAATACACTTAGAGAATCGATTATATTGTTCTTCAAGCTTTCTGGAAAATTATTAAGAACAATTTAATCGATTACATCATCGGATTAATCGATTATTTCAAACTCAGTAAACATATGATTTGGCTAAGTGTCTGGTTTAATCGATTACATGTTTGTTAAGAAAAAGTGGTCACTCTGCTTTAATCGATTACCACTCATTGTAATCGATTATTTAGTTCATTACATATTTTGCACTCACTCTGCATTAATCGATTACGATTGGTTGTAATCGATTATATTACTTAAACATGATTTCACTTACTCTGCTTTAATCGATTACCAATAATTGTAATCGATTACTCAGTAGAATATGATTTTACAGGTCTTCTGGAGTAATCGATTACACGTCGGGATAATCGATTAAATGATCCGTTGCTGAAACCCAGAACTTATTATGAACGATTTAATCGATTACGGGAGCGTATGTAATCGATTACAAATGCTAAACAATCGATTACAGGAGCGTTTTTAATCGATTATTTCTGTTACAAAAATTAGTATAAATAGAACCCATGCCTTTTTTATTTGAGTGACTTGAGATTTCGATTACTGAGCGTTCCAAAATCATTCTAAGCATTCACAAAGGCATTCTTCTAGGTTCTTAGGCTCTTGCTTCCATTGATTCATATATGGGTCATTAAGGTTTTAGTGAAGCAAGGCAATCTTTCACAAAGGTTAAGGAAAAGTTGTTCTGCATAATTGTTTCTGCATTCAACCTGGTATTTCCATTCCTATGCATCTCATTCTTGGATCATCAGGTGAATTCTTTCCTTACTCTTTGTGGGTGTAAATTTTTCTGTTGAATCTTTGTTATTTGAAGTTCTATTGTAAATGGGTTTTCTTGCAAGATTAGAGATAGTGTTTCTCTAAGGACAGCTGAGTAGTGTTCTCAGTGTGGGTGTGGCTTCTAAGGGTCTAATAGGGTTTTAGATCTCTGAACTTTATCTAGGGTCGATAAAGAGAAGCTTGTAATTGATTGTAAGAATATTATTTGCAATAGTGGAACTCTACTCTAGTGTTGAGTAGAAGAAAACTGGATGTAGCCTCATAGTGTTTGAGGTGAACCAGTATAAACCTTGTGTGTTCATTCTTATTCTACATGTTTGATTAGTTTCTTAGTGAATTCTGTTTGACATCTTGTTTCTTGAAGCATTACAAGTCTTGGATTGATATTGGATAAAGGTTCTTGGTTGTATTTGTGATAAAGATCCTAAAGGGCAAAAACACTCTGATTTTAATAAATTGATTTTGATTACTCAAAAAGTTTTAAATTACCAAGACTAACCAATTCACCCCCCTCTTGGTTAAGTGTGAAGTGTTCCCATATTTTACAATATCAAGATTAGACAGACATGAATCAAAAGAAGTACCAAAGACCGAGAAGTCATCCATGAATATTTCAATACTTTTCTCGACTAGATCAGAAAAAATAGCAAACATGCACCTTTGGAAAGTGGTAGGAGCATTACATAAACCAAAAGGCATTTTCCCATAAGCAAAAATACCAAAAGGGGCAAGTAAAAGCTGTTTTCTCTTGGTCTTTAGGGTCAACACTGATTTGGTTGTATCCAGAGTAACCATCAAGAAAACAGTAATATTTCTTACCTGCTAGCCTCTCTAGCATTTGATCCATAAACGGTAATGGAAAATGATCCTTCTTAGTGGCTTTGTTGAACTTTCTGTAGTCGATACACATTCTCCAACCCGTAACAGTACGAGTTGGGATCAACTTATCTTTATCATTCTTTATCACAGTCATGCCACCTTTTTTAGGCACCACTTGCACGGGGCTTACCCATTGACTATCTGATATAGGGTATATCATTCCTGCTTCCAATAGCTTGACTACTTCTTTTCTAACTACTTCTTTCATGGTTGGATTAAGACGTCTTTAAGGTTGAGCCACAGGTTTATAGTCTTGTTCCATTAAAATTCTATGCATGCAATATGAAGGACTAATACATGTTAAGTCTGATAATGTCCAACCAATGGCTTTACTATTTTGTTGCAATACTTTCACCAATTTCTTTTCTTCCTCCGCAGAAAGATTTGCATTGATGATTACTGGTTTCTCGAAATTACCTGCAAGAAAAACATTTTAAATGTGAAGGTAGTACCTTAAGTTCCAGCTTTGGTTCCTCTTTCTGCTTCTCTTCCTTTAGTTCTTCAAAGAGGGATTGATGAAAAGGCACTTTTTTGCATGTATTTAGTTGATGGAGATGCTTTGATTTTTCCTTATCTCCATCTTCTTCTTGAGCTTCTTCAGTCAAGGTTTTCTCTAAGTTATCCTTTTTGTAAAGAACTCTTTTAGAGTCAAAGATTACCTCATCCAGTACATCTACTCTAAAACATTCCTTCTTATCTGAGGGATGCTTTATAGCTTCAAGAACATTGAACTGAACTTCATCATCTTGTACTCTGACAGTGAGCTTTCCTTCATCAACATCAATTAAAACTTTGGCAGTTTTCATGAAAGGTCTGCCAAGAATTAATGGAACTTCACTGTCTTCATCCATATCCATGACTACAAAGTCGAATGGGAAGAAGAATTTGTCGACTTTCACCAACACGTCTTCAATGATGCCATAGGGATGCTTAATAGATCTGTCAACTAACTGCAGAGTCATCCTAGTAGGTTTGATTATAACCTCTCCTATCCTCTTAACCATGGATAATGGTATGAGATTGATGCTTGCACCAAAGTCAAGAAGAGATTTTCCCATAGATAAGTTACCAATAGTAACAGGAATTGTAAAACTACCTGGATCTCTAGACTTTTCTGGAATGGTCTTTTGGATGATTGGACTGCATCCTGCATCCAGCTCGATGGTCTCCTCATCGGTGTATCTTATTTTCTTGGTAAGAAGATCCTTCATGAACTTGGCATATGTTGGCATTTGCTCCAATGCTTCAGAAAAAGGAATATTTATCTGTAGTTGCTTGAAGATGTCAAGAAAACGCTTGTATTGCCTTTCCTTTGCTTTCTTTGATGGAGTGTGTGGATATGGCATGCTTTGGACTGGTGGTGTGGTTAAGACAACTTTGCCTTTATCACTTCTTTTCTTTTCCTCATCACTTGTTACTTTCCTCTCAATTTTTTCATTTGTTTCTTCCTCGTCTTTTTCTTTTTCTTTTTCATTTTCTATTTCTACATCATCATTTTTCTCTACATTTGCTTCATTTTTCTTTTATTCTTTTTCCTCTTTCCTACCAACTACAGTTCCCCTTCTAGTGATAATTGCTTTACACTGTTCTTTAGGGTTGATTTGGGTATTTGCTGAGAAAGATCCACCTCCATGCTCGGCTAACTGCTTTGCAAGCTGCCCTACTTGTACTTCTAGATTCTTGATAGAAGCCTCAGTGTTCTTTTGGTTACTGATGGACATTTGCATGAATTGTGTAAGAGTGTCTTCCATTTTTGTCAATTTGTCAGACTGAGCTTGTTGTGGTGGATTTCTATTTGAAGGACCTGAAAAAGAATTAGAAGAACTTGCAAAAGAATTGTTAGGAGGACCTGCAAAAGGAGGGCTAGTGGGGACATTATACGCATTATTATTTTGCCTCCAATTATAAGGTTGATTAGAACCTGGACCACTGTGATATCCTTGGTAATTCCCTTGATAATTTTGTTGAGGTCTTGATTGATTTTGCATGTAGTGAGCTTCCTCTTCTTGTGGACAATCACCAGGTACTGTGCAATGGCCATTTTGATGGTCTCCTCCACAAAAATCACATCTCAGGATTTGTTGCACTTAATGGGCTGTATGAGATTTCTGTGATCCTCCTTGCTGAATTTGTTGAGGAAGTTGGCTTATTTGCTTTGTTAAGGCCTCTGATTGTTGTGTCAGGAGCTTGTTTTGAGCTAAAATGGCATTTTGAGTGTCGAGCTCTATTACTCATTTCCTTTGAATTGGTGATCTATCATGGTGAGATTGGTAGTCACTTGCTGCTATTGAGTCAATGATCACTATGGCTTCTTCAGGGCTTTTAGACATCATGGTTCCTCTAGCTAAAGCGTCACGGATCATCTTGGTCTGGGGCCTCAAACCACTATAAAAGATATGTAATTGTGCGGCATCATCAAAATTGTGGTTCGGGCATCTCCTTAGTAGTATGTATGTATGTATGTATGTATGTATGTATTTACGTATTTGTGAGTGTTCTGGTGAGTGTATTATCACGAAAAATTTACCCCTATTTTCATAATCAAATTAATGGAGTTTTCGTTTAAAATTTAATTTACACGTTTAGAGTTGTGATATAGTAGTAACGAATTGGGTCGTTACATATTCAACTATATAATTCTTCCAAGGTCTGAATCACAATAGAGGTATTTTTTTATCAAATTATTTATCTCTTCTGACCTAGGGTTCAAATCTGTCCTTTTGGATCATCAAACATTTTCCACTCATCTTCACACCTTGCCAATTTTTGTGGAGGTTCCCTAACACCTCAATTCTAGTCCAAAGATATTGCTTGAAAAACTCTTTTAATTTAATTTATTTTTGAAATACATGTCACAAATTTTAATATGTACTTTCAGTTTTCTTATATATATATATGTTTCAAATAATAAATAACTTGATTTATAAAAATGAAATTAATATTTTTTGTTACTTTGTTTGCCCTCTTACTATTTTGTGGCTCAATCGTTAAATTCGTCAAATTTCCTCTTCATGTATGACTACCAGATGATGTGGAAGGACCTACTCCAATTTTCACCCTTATACATGCGGCTACTATGGTAGTCGCGGGAATTTTTCTTGTATCTCGACTTCTTCCTCTTTTCTTAGTTCTACTAACAATAATGAATAAATAGCTTTTAATACCTTTTCTAGGTATAAAAACGGTAGTATTAGGAGCTACCTTAGCTAATGTAACATAAACAATGTCATAGAAGAATAAATATGGATACAACCCATAAGAATCTGAAAGTAAGTGAATAAGTTATATATAACTACTACAACAAAATATTTCCACTAGGACAAACCACCCCTCAAAATACATCAAACTAAGCAAAATAAACCTAAGACCAAAGCAGACCACTACCATACTAGAATTATTGAACTATATATAAGACATGTCCTTCGGAAGACCTTCATACTCCTCGGACGAAGGCTTTAATTGCCACAATAGATCTTTGTACTCATCAATCACCTTGAATGTCGTCATATCAAAATGGTCTCTTCTGTCCTAGATAACTTCAACTATTCTCACTAGCTCCATGTGGTAGCTAAAAACATTACCTCGTCTGTCATACATTATCAGTGTCAACTTGAGCTACAAAACATGATGAGGCTCTTCACGTCCAAAGTATAGGCAAACATCTTCATAGTAACGAAGCTTTGAAGGAGATGTGAATCTCCACGGAATATAGCATGTTATAGTATGGTCTATAATAACGGCCGACATTCGGATGTTCTACTGTTACAACATGCACCTGGGTGCGGCATGTATAACACGTAGTAAGTGTTACCTCACATGACCATACTCATTCCTTTTGTGAACTACGCCAAATCGCAAGGGCACCAACGTCCTTGATGTCACCGATACCTAAAAGTTGTTGGTTGTAGGGGTGAGTCCTCCACTCCTCAAAATGCCACAAACAAGAAAACAAGGAAATACAACCTACTTAACCACTATAAGTGGTTTTTCTAGGCAAACAATACTCTCGAGATCCTAAGTGCATAACTAGCACACTTGTCACATAGTAGGGCCTACCCTTTTTCATCAAGCCTCCCAAGCCTTGATGGTCTTATACAATTATGTGGATGACAATTGGGAATGATCGCCACATACGGATACAACATACACTAATCCCCAAGCTCCCAAATCAAAAAGCATAGTCCCGGAGCCTGTCAGGAGTAGCAAAGTGAGGCCTGTGAGTTCCTCATGCCAAATGAGTGCACCGAATGTTGGGTAGTCATCACATGCTAATTCCCCTAGGTTCTTCTAACCTCTCCGCCAACTATATCCCATTGTATCTTTGTCCATCATCCATTTTCTCAACACAATCTCACCTTGCAGATGAAATAGAACCATCAGTTCCTTACGCTTCATCTAGTCCTCTTGACTTTTGTCACCGCATCGCGTGCATATCCTTCATGCCACGTACATCAACATTCTTGTACATCAAACAAAAAAGAGATAGAGATGAGACTCAGGCCTACCTACTACTCAGGAAACCAATCTTGACCCCTCAAGCGGTGGAAACCACTTGTCACACAAATATATCGAACACCATAACAAACAATTTGTTGAGGGTCGGACACCCCTAAACCCAAACCACAACACGTATAGATAGAATAACGATATACATATATATCATAATTTAAATTCACACACCACAAATATAATTTGCCGAAGTTCTCACAGTGTCGATCTTTATCATTCAACAATAACAACAATTATCTATATGCATCTCAGTAGCCCTATTAGCAGACAACTACCACAACGAAAACATACAACAATCATCAAGTTTTACAATATATCTCAACAATAATCTAGCAAGTTGAACTACAGTTCCAAAATAAATAATCATAAGGTCACTTCATTTAGAAGTACAAATTGCAAAGCTTTCATATTACTAGTTATTCCTCAAATTTTGAGAACTGTCTGCCTAAGACTATTAGTCTACAAATATGTCTGAAATTATTTTTAACCTCTCCAGTTTTTCCTTCAGATTTTCTACACTCTAAAACCATTTTTTAGCTTAAAATTACTGAGATCAGTCGTCTACTATCTGAAATCAAACTTTTGTCCAGTTTTGCAAAGTTTCGCTCATAAACTTATTTTCATTTTTCTAGGTGTTCTAGAAATTGGTTCTTCATAAATTTTACATGTTACCCTATATTTTCACACCTAGAAAACTCATTTTTGAAGTCAAATCTTTAAGAAAAATAGTCCAGACAGTCATATCAACCGGTTTAATTTCATGGCAGTTTAGTCCTAAAATACAATTCCTTAAACTTGTTTTGTTCATAACTTCTACTAGAAAACTCTGATTTAGGTGAAATTTAAGACTAACCCTAGGTTTTGACACCCAAAGAACTCATTTTAACCATAAAATTTCAAGACAAATAACACATCATACAGTTCCAGCCAAGGCAATAGCTAAGAATTTTGAACATCAAAACAACATTCAATGAAACTTAGCTTCCAAAGACAACAAGATTACGGTTCAAGAATTGGAGAGACCCCCCTTACCTTGATGAAGCTACACTAAATTGCTTATATGAACAAGAGGCTCAAATCCTTGACGTCTCAAGCTTCAAAGAATGAAAATGAAATTTTGGAACCATGAATGAGAAGCTTGCATGAATTTGGTAAGGAAAACAAGAAGATAAAGAAGATTAAGAGCCCCTTACCAAAGCTTTGATGGAAGAAACCTCAAGAGCACTTGTATGAAGCTTGGAAGAAGAAAGAAATGTACTCCTCTCCCTCTTGGTGAACTTGTGCAAAATGGAGAAGGAAGGGTTCCAAATTGGTTTTTAAAGAATCAACAAGATAAGGTTTAAGGCTTTAAGTTAACAAGCTTAATTGACAACATGAATGACCAAGTGCCAACCATGTTTAATGTGTCAAACCACTCCATTTAGGGTTATTGTTACTTTTGAAATTTTAACCAAAAAAGGCTAAAGTAGGTTTAAACCAAAAATGGAAAATTATACTTTTACTAAAACTGGTAAATCCTATCCTAATCCCCTATATGAACGTGTTAACCTTCCTTGGATTATGTATAATCAAAGTGAACCTTGCACAGAGTCCACTCTCATAGAGCTAAATTAGATTGTCACTTAGTGCACAATTGAATTCTTTCACAAATGGAATTTTAGGTTAGACAGTTTCCATATCTCTGCCCAACTTTGTCAAACAAAACATATACACCTATTTATATATATGTATAGCACGAAATTCAAGCTTAGAATTATAAAATCAATAAATTAAATTCATAAATTCACAAAGTACATTACACAGCGTGAAATTACATTGTCTAGTCTTTCATAGTGTAACTTTACACAGTGTAGGAAATAAATTAAGATGAAATTTTAGGGTGGTATATCCAAGAGCTTAAAGTGCATCACTAGCTAGAAATGAAGTGCTTTGCTTTTTAATTTTTCTACTTTAAATAGTTAAAGTTGGATTAACTTTAAGTGGAATTTTTTTTTTACCAAAACTAGTTAATTTTGTGATAATTAACATAGGTAGTAGTGTTAATTATCTAGATCAATGTGTAAATCAAATTAATCATGCTCAAAGTTAATTTACATGGTCTACTACTGAACAATTTAATTTTACACAGTGTAGAAATTAAATTCTAATGATATTAAATTCTACAAATTTCTCACATAAAATAAATGTATATAATCAACATTTTAATTGATTACATCGAAACAAATTTTCATTGTAATTAATTTCAACATCAATTATATTTTCACAAATCACACAACCCCATAAATTTCCTAATCTTAGTTGTAATTTTTAGGGTGTTACAGAGGAAGCCTAGAATAATTGGCCTAAGCAAAATTGTGGTTCATGTTGTGTTTATAGGCAGAATAGTAGAGCCTAAGAGGTTATTGTTAGAGTGGTTAGCATGCATTCTGTTAGAGTGAGCACATGGCCTAGGCTTGGCTATATAACATTATAATTCCCCTTTTATGGGATATGTTGAATTGACTCTGAATTGTCTCTAATATTTTTTGTGGAGCTCTCCCTTGCTCGAAAAGGGTTCACAACAATGGTGCTTTCATCATCCTACTTCCCTCTTGAATCCATCCCCACCACCATGGCGACAAACTCCAAGCCATTTCCAATTAACTGAACACTATGATCAAGCAATGTGAAGCTTACCAAAGGCCATGACCATCATCGTCAACAACCGCATCTTGCTAGTCATTACCAACGACTTTCGCAATCATGGTGCAACAACCCACAAAGATGAAATCAATAACAATAGCTCCAATAAAGCAACAGTCACCGATGGCCAAAAAAATCTTAGAAGATCAGGATCTCTCCTTCTACCCCTTGCGGAGCCCTTGTTGTCCTCCTTCACAAACGCTTCCCAGTTGTCGTTGCCATCTACGACAAACACATTCACATCATCATTGTTGTCCTCCACACACTCGTTCAAGTTGTCGTTAGCTTTTGCAAGCCCACCCACATCGTCATCTTGGTCATTTATGCAAAGTCCCTCGTCTTCCCAACCGTTGTGCTTCCCATTACCGCATAGTATGTGCACACATGCATCCTAAGGGAGCACAAGCTCTATAGTGCGTGTAAAAGAGCCTACCATGGCCATAAACACATCTAACATCATCATTTTCGTTGTTGTCAATGCCGCAAGGCTAAGCCTTTTCCATTTCCTCCTCAACGAATCAACTGTGCAAATTTTTGGGTTCTTACAAGATGCCACCTTTCTCACGATTCCTTCCTATTGTTTGATGATACGGGTTGGGTAAAAAATGAAACACTTATGAGCACATTTAAAAAGGAGTTATGTTCTGGTGCTATGAAGAATAGATAGTTGGCACATGCTTAACAACATCCACATACAATGCCTCAATGCCATCCTCCATTTCATGATTCTTCACATCCAAAGGGGAAGTTGGATGAGATGTACTTCATTTTAGTTGCCTATTATTGTTCACTGCTTGTTGTTATTGCTACAATTGGAAATGTTGAGATGGAATCTTCTACTCTCATTATTATTGGCATTGAATATGAGAAGGGCAATATAATTTTAAATCACATTGTTAGTTTTGGATTTGGAGATGGACTGTGGGATATAATGAAGACATTTAATGATAATATCCCTTTTTTGGCCAATTGACAGTTTTCAATTTAAGAATTGATTGGATTACTAAATGTTTCACTGCATTGTCATGGTTATATTGGTGGTAAGTTGCACAATATTGTCGTCTTGGTTCAAGGTGTTTTGGATAAGATATTTGTAGAACTTGTACTGCTTATTAATCATACTAAAATTGAAAATGGTGTGCCTATAGACCTTTTATCTTTTACTTTAGTTTGTCCTCGTCTAATTCTTTTATGGGTCGACTTGGGGAAGATACTTATTTTTCTTGGCCAAGACCATTTAGTTTGCTTTATCCATGACTCTTTTTGCTTATGAAATACTACAGACCTTGTTCAATTCTTTTTTATGCAAAGTTTCATCAGTCTCCTTGTCATAATTTCCTCCAAAACTCT
Source organism: Glycine tomentella (assembly GCA_007407185.1). Classification (NCBI taxonomy): domain Eukaryota; kingdom Viridiplantae; phylum Streptophyta; class Magnoliopsida; order Fabales; family Fabaceae; genus Glycine; species Glycine tomentella. The sequence goes on from PYAF01005688.1 coordinate 489,520, forward strand.
TTGCTTCCATGTGGCTTTCAGTTGGTTAATGGTCTTTAAATTTGGATTTGGTAAATTGGGAGCAACATTTTCTAATTCATACTGAATATGATTTTTCTTGGACTATATATGAAATTCTTTTCTGGGGTCCCAATTTCAATGGAACTATTGCATTGGATTGGATACTTCTTCCATCATGTTATTCCTTCAACTGGAATGATTTGCCTTGAATGGTGATCATTTGAGCTACTAACCTTGTTTTCTGGTCTTCTACCAGATCCAAAACTTGAAAAACTTCAGTCTTTTCCATGTGTTTATCCATCATCATAACAATCTACACAATCTCAGAAGCAATTGGCTCAGCAGCAAGCACTAGAGTTTCAAATGCATTAAGAGCTGAAATTCCACAATCAACACGGGTATTTGTTTTTGCTGCCATGACTCTTGTAGCTTTTGAGGCTGGTTTGGTATTATTAAAGGATGTGGGTGGAAGCACATATAAGCATATGTAAACACCAGAGCTTACTTTCTTAAGAGCCTCATGTTGGCAAGTAGCTTACAACCTTGAGGACGAGGTTGTTTTGATGGGAATGATATTGTTATGACCATGACTGGTAAAGCCTAATCCGTGAATGAGGAAGCCCAAAATAATAGGCCCAAGAAAAATTGTGTTTCATGTTATGTTTATAGGTTGAATAATAAAGTCTAGAAGGTGATTGTTAGAGTGGTTAGGATGCATTCTGTTAAAGTGAGCACATGGCCTAGCTATATAAAATTGTAATTCCCTTTTATGGGATATGTTGAAGGAAGTCTGGATTCTCTCTTCTCTGATATTTTATGTGGAGCTCTCCCTTGCTCGAAAAGGGTTGACAACAACATCATCCTCCTAAGACGAAACAGTAGATGAGAATCCTCGATCAATTAGAATATGCTAATATCCCATAATCATTGGCGGATGCAGGAACCTTCAACCATAGAAAAAGCCATGATCTATGCAATGCTTTTCAAATAAGACTATATTGTAGTGACAAGAAATGATAACAGCCTTGAGTGACACTGATTCTCTGATCACCATTTATAATTAGGTAGCTTCGATTATCCTTGCCATTCAAGATTGAATAACAGAGATCTATTCTCGTATCTATGTTCTTCAATTTGAAAATGATTCAATTTTAATACATATGTATTGTTAAAAGATAATGAATAAGACACAATATCAAAGTAATGGTAGTTTGTGTTAATCATGACACCAATATAAAAATAAACACCTTTATTTTGGCTTGGAAGCCAAGATTGATAATATTGACTTCATGACATATGCTAATGTTATCAATAATGTTGTCCCCTATCACCTGATTGTCCCAATTTAAAATTTGGCTAACAATGCAATATATTACTATCAAGTCTAAGCTAAAAACTCCGTGAAAAAAGGAAGGACATAAATGGAAAACAATAACACAATAAAAATAACATTATGATGAAATAATAATAAAACAAAAGGTAAAAACATGATCATGAAATAATCATAAAACAAAACGTAATGATCAAGTAGCAATTTCATCATTCTACTTACTACTTTTTCATGTTTTAATATACCAGAAAATTCACAAATAATAACATAAGATGAGTATCCAAAAGATAGATAAGGTATAAGAAAGTATTTAACTACCTAATTCCCCTTGTTTGCTATTATTAGTCAACTTTAGCTTGGTTGTTGTCACAAGGGAGAGCAAGTAAGGACTCAGTATAGACAGCCACTAAGGGTCTATATCGATCCTTACAATATGATTGATGTTCTTGCAACTGCCCCTTGTAATTACATTTCACCATCATACTGTATGAAACTTCTCTAACAAGATCACCACTTTTTGTAGAGCATAGTAGAAAACTGATCAGGTATGTCTTCAACAGACACAGACATAGTCTTGGTTCAAGATAACTGCACTTTGTATACTTCCATTGCCCATATTTCTACTGAATCTTTTATCCGACTTGTAGCATAATGATTCAACAATTCTCCAAGTACCCTCAAACCACAAAGGTAAAAGTTGCTGAAGTCAAAATCAACTGGCAGATGTATCTCTAAAAAATTTCCATTGATTTTTCGTAACTAAAACCCACCCAATGAATAACACCATTGAAAAATAACCCAACTTCATTATTACAAGTAGCGCTGATCCTATAAGACAAATGGGTGGCCTCAATTTGTTTCCACCACTACTAAAAAAATTGCTTTCAAAGACAAATCTAAGGAGCTTTTTACGACAGTTTTCAATCGTCTTTGAAGCCACCATCGTGGAAAGTCAAGATTTTCCACGACGATTCTCAAACTGTGTTAGAAGGTCAAATTTCTAAGACATTTTTGTCCTAAACCGTCTTAGAAATTGTTTTCTTTAAAAAAATGGATGTTTCTAAGATGGTTTCTAAGAAAACCCATCTTAGAAAATGGACCTTCTAAAACGATTTTCCGCAGAAATCGTCTTAGAAAGTAGACTTTCTAAGACGATTTTTAAAAGAAGGATATGACTTCCATCTCTTCGGTTATGTGTGTTAGATACAGGGGGAGCTTGAAAGGATCAAGATGCTGAGGCTATTAGGCATGGATATGTTTTAGCTTTTACAACCCATTCAATTGAAGGCATATGTAATCTTTGATGTCTAAGTAAGTCATCCTATGATCCATTGCATTTCATAAACATCATTCATAGTCTTGCATTCATGCTTTTCATAAAAGCATAAGTTTTGTGAAAAAGCTTTTCTTTTAATGATTGCATAAAGACCAAAGCGTTCAAAGTTTAAAGTTTTGGAAAAACTATGGCAAAAGAACCTAAATAATATTTTTTATTAAATATTTACGAAAAAGGGGCTGTTTGAACAATATTTACAAAAATGAGGCAGTGTAACATGCCTGGATTAGGCATGTTACAACACGCCTAGATTGGGCGTGTTGTAACATGCCTAATCCAGGCATGTTACAGCTTCCCATTTCTATAAATATGCCCCCCCCCCCCCACCATTTCCTCATTTCCACCATCTGTCTAGAAGTGCTCTGCCTTCTCTCTAGAGTTTTTCGGTGGATGTTCTATGCAGCGAAGCTCTGCTGAATTGTGAAGTCTTTCAGAAAAAATCCTGCGGCCAAGTAAATGGATTTAATTTTTTGCCTCTGTTACAATATTTTTAGTCATGTTGTTATTATTTAGTTGTTTATATTGTTAGTGATGCATGTACTTATTTTTTAGCAAAATAGATGTTAGGTTAGTTAATAATTGTTTTAGTTTAGGGTTTAGGATTTATGTATTAGAAAAATGTTAGGATGATGTTAATTTGTTAGTGACAAAAATTTAGGTAGATAGAAAATTGTTTAGGTGTTTGGTACTCTAGTGTTTGGATAAAATGATTACAATTTAAAATTTAGGGTTAATGTGTAGTTATTGTATGAGGGTTAAATTATTAGGGTTTAGGGTTGGGGTTTATGGTAATGGTATGAGGGTTTGTGGTTTATGGTGTAGGGTTTGGTGGGCATGGGTACATCGGTTTGAGGGATTAAGGTTTGCTAGGCATGGTTAGGTCGTGTTTAGGGTATGGTCATGTAACGATAGCTTGTGGTTTAGGGTTCAGGGTTTGGTGGGCATGAGACGTGACATTTGGGCTAGGGTTGGGTTAGGGTTGGGTTTTATGGTCATGTGACGATGGTGTGCGGTTAAGGGTTTAGGGTTTGGTGGGCAAGGTATGTGACAGGTTAGGGTTGGTTTCATGGTTCCGGTTGCATGGTTTAGGGTTTGGTTCAGGGTTTGGGGCTAGGGTTGGGGTAGGGTTGGGTTTCATGGTCATGTGACGATGGTGTGGGGTTAAGGGTTTAGGGTTTGGTGGGCCAGGTATGTGACGTTTGGGCTAGGGTTGGTTTCATGGATCTGGTTGCATGGTTTAGGGTTTGGTTCAGGGTTCAGGGTGCAGTGATTAGGGTTTATGGTTTTAGGCAGAGTTATTAAAACCGGTTCGGACCACTGACCCAGTGACCCACTACCTCAACCGGGTAAATGACCAAAATTTGTTTTAGGTTTTATGTTTAGGGTTTAGTGTTTAGCAATTTGTTGTTTTAATGATTTATGAATTGTACATAATTGTTAACATGGATTTTTATTTTTGGTGTATGAAGTTACTGATAACATGGTCGATTTATCTGGATCTGATTCGCCGTGCTCTGTATCGGATCATGAGGCTGAGCCGATGGATCCGACATCTTATGTGGTTCCTACCCCGTACAAGTGGAGTGCTTTGCGTAGGCGTACTCAGCGCACCCATGTTTCACAAGCTGTGTGGAACGAGGGCAGAGTACGACTACTAAAGACTCGACGTGGCAAGCTGTCGGGGGGGCCAGCATACGACAATACTCCTCAAGTCGTTTCTGATATGCTGCGTGATGCTGGCTTTCTTCATGTCGCACGCATGTGACATATTCAGGTATGCAACACCTCATATTAGTAATCAAATTTTATTTAACGATAACTATAGTTGTCAATTGATTAATGATATTGTTTTAGATTGATGCTGGGCTGATTAGTGCTCTGGTTGAGCGATGGAGGCCAGAGACCTATACGTTCCACATGCCACATGGAGAGATGACTATCACGTTACAAGATGTGGCTGGTATTTTGGGATTTCCCACGGCTGGCAATGTCGTCACTATAGTGACTTTGTCCGATTAGGCGGAGGTCATTGAGGACGTTTTCGGTCAAGAACTCGACGACGAATCGAAGCTGACCGGTGGATATCTATGACTGACTTACTTCGATCGGCATTTTTGGGATTGGGGTCAGTTGGATAAAGATTTTGTTAATGTGACGCAGTTTGCAAAGGCGCACATTGCCTGCCTTATTGGTGCATGGCTGCTCAGCGATCGATCTGGAGGTAGCGTGATGACAGCATGCTATATCCGTTTGTTGGCTGGGGATTTCCTAGAGATCGGAGGATATAGCTGGGCCTCAGCGGTCCTTGCACATTTGTTTAGGCAGATGTGCGAGTGTACATATGCATCCAGAAAGGACATTGGTGGATGTCATATGCTGCTTCAGGCGTGGGCGTGGCTGAGATTCCCACCAATTGCTCCATGTATTTTGCAGCCTACGGACCCACATTTTATAACAATTTTAACAATTAAGCCCTACATTGTTTAATGTTAGTTATTTTGTTAACAGGTTTAACGGGCTACCCCGACTTAGCCCGCACGAGGTGGTCTACTACAGGACGACCTTCGATGCCCTCACTCGGGACAACGTATGTATAGTGATTGTTTAGTAATTGTAAGTTTGCATTTGTGGTACATGTGATTACATAAAACAAGTTAACTTTTTTTTTATTTGCAGGTGGTCTGGGAACCATATGGGGACTACCATTTCGTTGGTGCATCTGACCATCAGCGATTGTTGTGGATGGCATCAACGCCTATTATCTGTTTCCACACAGTTGAAGCTTGCCATCCAGATAGATGTATGCGGCAATTTGTGAGGGATCAGCCAATCCCACGCCATGAAGCTTAAGGGTGTGCACGACTTTTCACTGCGTGATAAACGAGAAGAAAAATGGGTTCGTAAGCTCAGACCGTTTATCAGACGCTGGCAGCATAAGGAAGAGCACATCGACCTCCCCCCCAATCCAGGGCCCAATGTCACCAAACCATGAGTACATGGTTTGGTATAGGGAAAATGGGAAGTGGTTTATCACCAAGGAGGGTGCCAAGATGGGTCGTAGTGTAAGTTTCGTTTTGATTAAATTTTTTATGTTATTTACATTAATTATCATAATTGACATACTTGACACTGATGTTTATATATTTGAATTTGAATTTATAGGTCGATGGGATAGAGATGCTCTACTTCACGACACTTAGGTAGAATAGGCCGACGTTCGACTTCGATTGGGCAAATCAAGAGTTGGGTCGCTTAATGTCTGTCTTCACACAAAGTTGTCAGGTGGTCGAGGCTAAACCACAAGCTCCCGAGATGCAGCTTGAGGAGGAGCCACAATTGTCTCTTCAAGTTGGTCGTCGCAGAAGAGAGGGACGTGGTCTAGAGCGTCGACGGCGACCTATTCCATAGGTGCTTGAGCCCATTGTTGGTCTCGGGCCTGCCGCCCCGGGTTGTTATAGGCCTCCAGTTATGTCATCGACATATGGGAGTCAGGTCTTTTATCATGATCCTACTGAGCATACCGGGTCGTACTATTACGTGGATGTGCCTCCACCGGCGGACACACAGACACAGGGCAAAAATGTTGGCTTTGGGAATGTTCCCACTAGTTGGATGCATACCAACATGGACCAGATGCTTTGGGAATGTTCCCACTAGTTATCATGATCCTTGATGACAGCCTTTAGTCTTTCCATGGTGCATGCAGAAGGAATTTGAAATCGTATTGGGTTTGTTCCAGTAAAGGCATAACCCACACAACCGGCTCTTTGGGGTATGTTCCACTTTCCGTTGTAATATAGCATTGCATCATGCATTGGAACGATTGTGGGTTGAAGTAGGTTGAGTATGTCATCGGGTGTTCTATGGACGGCACATAAAATTTCAATTGGGCCAGCACTCGACATATTGTCACTGCACCTTAACATTCTGCAAACATCATCATCATTTGTGAGTGCCACAGAAGTAAAAAAATAGTGCTGACCTGCATGCAGGGATAGTTGTCGATAATAGATGTTATCAACAAAATGGTCATCAGTAAGAACAAGGGTTTGCTGCATCCTACTCTTCAGGGTTTGAAACGAACAGCCATCAGGAACTCGCATTGGAATTGGAGTTGCACATTGGAAAGAAACCCCTGTTTCGTCGTGCTTCGTTGATCCATTCGGATAAATGAACGCTAATTTTGAATTACCAATGTTCTGACTGCTAGTTTCTCCTAAAAATGCCATCGTATGCACACTAAATTTTGAGTGCCGAGCATGTGAGTTATATAGGGCTCAATGGCACCCAACTTGGGCGTGTGCAATGACGGGGCAATTGTTAGGCGTGTTCAGTCACGCCCAAGTTGGGCGTGTTGAATGACGGCCAACTAGGGCGTCTTCAAGGCGTGTCAGTCACGCCTAAGTTGGGCGTGTTGAATGACGGCCTATTTGTTAGGCGTGTTCAGTCACGCCCAAGTTGGCCGTGCTGAATGACGGGCAACTAGGGCGTCTTCAAGGGGTGTTCAGTCACGCCTAAGTTGGGCGTGTTAAATAACGACCTATTTGTTAAGCGTGTTCAGTAACGCCCAAGTTGGCCGTGTTGAATGATGCCCAACTAGGGCGTCTTCAAGGCGTGTTCAGTCACGCCCAAGTTGGCCGTGTTGAATGATGCCCAACTAGGGCGTCTTCAAGGCGTGTTCAATCACGCCCAAGTTTGGCGTGTTGAATGACGCCCAACTTCGACGTCTTCAAAGCAACGTTTTCAACACGTGTTCAAACATGATTAGTACTAAAATGTTATAAACAAAAAGTTAATACAAAACTAATATAACATATCGAATAATGTTGTGCATTAACATACAATTAATAAAAAAAACATACAACCACTCAGAAAATCATGAAGTCCCCCCACGATTAGGACAAACTCTTTGGTTGTGCCCAACTTGCTTACAAATGCCACACCTCATACGTCTCTGGGATGTTTCGACTTCGTCCATCTCGTTACGTATTCTAATGGACCTTGGACGACCATTGGCACGCAGCATTGATCTGTCAGGTATGATGACTGGACCATCACCAGGTGGAATGGCCCGTTCATTACCTATTGGCTGCCATGGCATTGAATATGCCTACACCAACATACTTACAAGGAAGACGTCATCCACAAACTGAAATGGATTTTGGCGCACATGTAAAGCAGCAGCTGCGGCATGACTGCATGGGTATTTGAATGCCTTGAACTTCCCACACTAACAAACCCGATCGGCAAGGGACACTGAATATGACTTGTCGCACCCATCATCCACCTGAAATAACGTTCAAGCAACGTTATATCTGCGTACATGGTGCCCTGAAGCCAGGGACTGATTATGCCTCATTGCTTCAACCACATTTTTGCAATATCGTTGTGAATGCTGAAGCTGTTCGGCAGCCACCTCAGCTCTGTCTACAAAATACTGAACCAGTCGAGTGTACGTGTGTTTCACAAGAGCTGTGATAGGCATGTTCCTGGCTCCCTTCAACACCCTGTTCACTGATTCAGCCAAGTTTGTTGTGATGTGGCTATATCTTCTCCCCTCCACATCATATGCACATGTCCATTTCTCCTTGGGGATGGAATCGATCCATTCGGCACCCTCAGGACTGGTCTCACAAAATCGCGCAAATGCGATGTCAAACTCAACCATAGATGGTGTATAACCTACAACATCAAAAAATACATCAACATAATTCTATTTAGAAATTTTTCTTAACCAAAAGTATCATAAATATCAACGTTTTCAGTCACCTAAATTCATGAGGGCCTTCTTCAGTCTTGCATCCTTGAATCTCTGATTAAAATTACTGACAGTGTGTCGCAGGCAAAACACATGATGCGCAAAAGGTGGTTGCCAACCAGGATGACTTTGAACAACAGATATAATGCTCCGGTGGCGATCTGAAATGAGGCATATATTTTGCATGCGAGTAACGTGGAAGCGAATGTTAGAAAGGAAATAATTCCAAGCTTCTAGCGTCTCCCCCTCAACAATGGCAAATGCCAAAGGTACACATTCATTATTCCCATCCTGAGTTGTGGCAACCAACAATTTTCCTTTATATTTTCCATATAAATGAGTCCCATCAATTTGAATGATGGGTTTGCAATAGTTAAATGCCTCACAAAACTGTCCAAAAGTCCAAAAAATGCGATGAAACACGTGTGATCGAAGGTCGTACTCCGTCAAATTATTATGAATTAAGTGAAGTACTAGGAAAGTGACTCCTAGGTCGTCTCTCAAGGATCAATTGTCAATGTTTAAGGGATTGAAAACGTGTTGGGGGGTTTTTGAAGGAATTTGGCAGAATATATAAAATTAAACAGAAATAATAATTAATTGCAATGATTAAAAACAAGTCAGACCCTTAGGACAGATTGCGCCTCTAATTTCCTTGGTTCACGAAA